>CM053790.1:848423645-848783645 GCA_028749045.1 Cupressus sempervirens | reverse complement strand
CATGATATTGTAGTTGCTAGAATGTTTTACAAATAAATGGATCTCCTTGTGTTGTGTAGTTCTATGAATGCATAATACACAACACAGTATTAGCTTTTTATGCTTTAGCCCCAATAAGTGGTGTTTTTTTTATGTTTAATGTTGGTAAAATTTTGGATAACAACTATACTTAGATGCTTGAGTGAAGGAGTGGTATATTTGGATGTCTCTTGGTATTGTTTTGAAGGTAAAAAAATGCATGTGCAGAGACTTGCCTTTATTTTTCTAATTCTCTAGGTAGAAAGGAAGTCCTACAAGACCCATTGATAGATTATACCTATTTAGTTCTAGCGAATTGCATTCTATGGTCAAGATCTATGTTATTCGTCTTCCCAAATTGCTATATGATAATGACACTCATGGTCTGGAAATGACAGAGTATAGTGTTTGGAAAAAAATTTGATCTAGGAAAGGCATCTTGAAGTTGTATAAAGCATGTCATCGGTGCCTTTCTTGTTGCAAATTTTGAATAGTCCACTACGCCTAGCTTACCATATGACCTAAAGCCAAAAGAGTGAATTGCATTTTAGTTGTACAATTTCACTTGTTTGACACTCAATATGACAACGAAATTCAAATCATCAGAAGTTTTACCAAAAATCCTTTTATTGCAAGAAAGTGTTAAACCCTCTTGCTTCCAATAACTCTAATTTGATGCACCCATGGAAAATCTCGAAATGTTCATTTTGATAAAAATTAAAAAATAGGTGGATCTATGGCCACCATAGAAAAGCATTTTCATGTTCTATTAAAAAATATAGTAATAATAATAGCAAGAAAAAATCAAACCTGTAAAGATTTCAAATTCAAGAATCATTTTCCTAGCTTTAGAAAGATTAAAAAACAACATACAAAGAACTAAAACCAATCTATAACTTTGCTATTAAATTATATAATTGTCTACCTTATTTTAAAAAACAACATACAAAGAACTAAAACCAATCAAACAGGTGATATTGACAAAGACCCATCTGGACATTGTGATGGAATACGAAGCAGGGGGTGAGCTCTACCACAATGTTTTGAAATCTAAGTAGTTTAGTGAGGATGGGGCCTGTTTCATCTTCAAGCAGTTTATTTGAATCAAGCATGAAGATGAAAGTGGGTTGACGATTTCTGAAAATCAAAAAGATTGGGATGTGAACATATTTAATGCCTATCATATTTCCCAAGCTGATTTGCTGCTTGTTGAGCTTCATGCACTCCAAAATCCCTTTTTTGACTCAAACTCGACACATACAAAGATTAAAACCTTGCACTGCCATTTAACACAGGTCATTCCACAAGGGTCAGTAGCTATTCATGTGTGAGAAGATCAACAATATTATGTGGCTCCCATTATAACATCCTTTTAGTACTAAGCTTTTGGCAAAGGAAAAGGAAGAATTTGGGTAATATAACATAAGGACCATTAACTTGTTATATAAAAAATAATAAAAATCATTGAACCAACTGCATTAATATCCTACAGATCTATTGCATGATAGATTGATAAAATCCAAACATTTTTCAGACAGAGATAGAAAACAAATGAAATAAAAAGAACTCTAGCATTTTTTACAGAATAGGTCAATGGAAAAAAATAGCAAATATTATTTGAAAACTATAGTACCTATCTTTGTCTCTAGCCCCTATGTTGGTTTCCTGTGCTAGCTTTGTGCAAATTTTTGTTCAATTTTTTCTTATGGCTCTGCATGCACGGTCAAGACTGTACAAAAGATTAAATAAATCAAACTTTAGTTCTTCCCAAATTATTTTGGTGGGACTGTTTTGATGGGAAAAATATGAGCAGACTGTTTGGTGGGAAAATGATGAGCAGATTGTTGACACATGGCAACAAATTGTCTTAAGCTGGTTGGTCTATTTCCAGCCCCACCCATTTTTCACCCGCTTAGAATAAAACATTTAAAAAGTAGGATCTCTTATCTTTTAGGAAAATATTCCAATTAAAGTTGTAGCCCCCTCCAAAAAAAATTCATGGGACCTGTTCTTCCTTAAATATAAAGCCCAAGCTCCCTCCATGGGACCCCTGCCTAAGTCCCCACTTTTTCTTCATAGCTTATTTTCATTCCCTAAATAATAATCATTCCATAAAAATAAGAAATATTCAATATTATCCCTTTTCCACAATTCTAATTATCCATGGGAACACTCCTAATGCTTAAATTTAAACAGAAAACAAAATTAACTGCATGGGAACATGGTGTAATTAGTTGTATGGATACCTACCCTTAAAAAACACAATTCTATCAATAAAGCTTTGCATTGGTCCCTTTTTCTAGGCTTGAAATTTGATAGCCGTATGGGCTATTTTTGTACTTTTGAACTGTATATGACATGCTAAAAATTTGTTAGACCGTATGAATTGATAGCCTAGAAATATGTTAGTATGACAAATAAATTTATTACTAAACTGTCAATATTTTTTATAGGTAAGTTAGTATTTTATTTAATAATAGACATAAATGTGATTTTATAATATGTACATATATTATTGTATATTATATAAGTTTCTATTCTTTTCTGTTTACAATTTTTTCTATTTTGATAATTATATATTTATATTAATTTAAAATCTTTTTAAAATAAAATATAGTAAATTTTAAAAACTTATTTTTTGTAATTTACACTATAAGATATATATTATTTGTTACATATTAAATTAATTTTAAAAATATTTTAAAATAACATATTTGAATTTAGAAACTTTTTCTTTTAATTGAGATTTTTGTATATATTACTATTTTATAATCATAAGTTATTCATAAAGACTTTTGCAAATATTACTAATTAATATTTATTTTTTATAATTTATAAAATATTTAAATTTAATTTTGACTTTTTCTTTTAATTGAGATTTTTGTATATATTACTAATTTTTTTAATTTATTAGTAAACGACCAAAGCCTTGTATTATATTGAAAAAAATTAATTTAATTTACATAATTCTCTGTTCAAGCAGGCACTGGTAGGAAAGAACGGAGAAAGAAAAGCTCCAGTCTTGCCGGGAACCAAAGTCCTATATTATACAATTTAAAAGGGGCATACCCCAGTTTATATAAAGCTTCATACAGGTTAATACAAAATTTGATGAAGCAAGTAATAACATATAAAGATCCTTTGAAAATGGGACATAAAACTAGAGAGAGGTAACATTCAAAACAAAATTTAGCAAGGATCCTACCATAAAGAATTAATCCATTTGCCATCTGCATGACAAAATACAACTATCTTCCAATATAGGATTAGTACCAATTCAATGTGATCATAAAAATGGGAGGAGTAAAGAGACCGATCAACATATTTAGAGACTCTTCATACAATAAGAATCCTAAATTGTACCGATAGAGTTAATTAGAAGATTTTATAATATGCTTTATGTGAATCTTTATCTAGAATCTTATCCCGTTACCTAATCAGTTTACAATTTATACTTAGAGTGGATTAGATATTTAGGGTCCTTATCTAGTTCAAATGAAAAGATTCATCAAAATTACGTTAACTAAATTCAATAATTTTAGATGTTCATTGGTTCTTCTTATTCTTATCGTATACTTATGAGCTTAAGAGGAGAATAATTAAACAACCTCTCCCCAAATGCCCAAGAGATTGCAAACCTAAAAACATCATCTATCGGGTTAAGGATCCTATTCCACCTCTCTTTTTTGAAAACCCCTCTGGATGCCATTGTCCTCACTTCCAGTGCGTGAAAGAGGGCAATAGTAGACTCCATGCTCATAGAGAAACAATAGGGTTTGCTAAAAAGGAAGAGCCATAAAAAGATTTAGTATTCCAAGCCTTAAATAATAGATGGTAACTCACAATTGTTAAGCATTGATTGATGCCTACTCATATATGTGTGGAGTTATTGAGATACACTAAAAGAGACTATACTTAATATTTCATGACAGTTTCTCAAATGTCTTATAAATGTAAGTAGATTTTCTTGCTATGAATGTCTATCTAATAATTACTTCTAATAAAGGTGTGTCATATTTCTACTAGATTATCCTTTGCTCTAATCTTAGTATTCTACTTAACTTAATTTGTTCTGCTAAATATATAAAGTCTTCTCCCTCCACTCCTTTATTTGCCAATTTATTAGGTTCTAAATTTTCTTCACGATAAATATGTTGTATTCTAATCTCCTCAAATTGATCTATAAGATTAAGTACATTTTCTAGTTTAGCATTTAATATCCAATTCGGTGTTTGTTGCTTTCTAATTGCATTTAGGATAATTTGTGAATCACCTTCAATAATTAATCTTTTAATATTCTTTTTTATGCTTAATTTTAATCCTTCTTTTAATGCTTCCAATTCATCTATATTATTAGTTACATTACCTAATGGTTTAGCTCGTTTTAATCTCCAATCTTCATTTTCTGAACTAACTATACAACCCAATCTCGCTTTCCCAAGATTCTCTCTAGAAGCTCCATCAAAGTTTATTTTTTTCCATCCTATCAGAGGTGCTACCCATTTACATTCTTTCCTCGCTATATCATCCTTTATAGAATAAACTAAGTGAGGATTAATCAAATGAAGCCAATTTTTCCTCATATTCTCATCCCATGCTGAGAATGTATCTTCCACCTTGGGTGTGTTCCTAAGATGACAATTCATCACTTTTGTGATGGTTGCCTCAATTTTATTGAAAAAATTTATTTTACTAAGTTCTAATTTTTGAAATATTTGTTTATTTTTTTACTTCCATATTTCCCACATAATGAATGCAGGTGTAATATTCCATAATTTCTCATAGATGCTTATCCTATTCTTAATTGGCCAAGCCCTAAGAAAACCCTCGATATCCTGAGGTAAAGGGGAAGTCCAATTCAATTTATTCTTAACCCAATACCAATAGTCTTGCGCAAAGGGGCACTTAAACAAATTATGCTCCATATCTTTAGATTCATTTTTGCATAGACTGCATCTAGATGGTCCTTCAAATCCCATTTTAGAGAATCTGGCGGCTGTAAGAATCTGATTCTGAATTGCTGCCCAAAGAAAGATACCAGCCTTAGGTAGGCATGTTGAATCCCAACATAGATTGAAAGGTATACCAATATTATCCCATCTTTGTGAGTTAATTATAAGATCATATCCTAGCTTAACTTTGTATATTCCATCATTAGATGCTCCCCAGATGAGTTTATTTGCTCAATTATTGTGAGTCACATATCTACCCTTAAGGATATTTTCAACAATAGTTTTATCTATACTTGGAATATTAATATTATCCAAAGATATCCATACCCAAGTCTCGGTCTCATCAATCCTGATAAGTGTTTTGGCATCAGAAACCTTAGGTCCCCAAATATCAATAATGACATTGATGCTATTTCTGGATATTCCAGAATTAATAATCAAGGGTTGACCATCCCATGAATCATCCCAGAATAATGCCTCATCACCTCTACGTAAATCCCAAGTAAGATATTTTCTAAACAGAGCTCTACATTTCATCATAAAATTCCAATTTTTTGAACCTCTTGGTGGAGTTCTGATTCTAAAGAGAGAGGAAGGATCTAATGGATTAAGATATTTATTATAAATTATTTTTGCCCATTTTTTAAAAATCTTTTTCCTTATATAAGTGCCATACTAGCTTTGCTCCTAATGCCTCATTTTGCCAATTGAGATTTTTTATGCCCAATCCTCCTTTATTCTTAGGCTTACATATCTTATCACATTTTATTAGTGCTTGTTTCTTTTTCTCTTCTATTCCACTCCATAAAAAATCTCTAAGTTTTCCTTCTAGTTTTTTATTAACTTCAGTAGCGGAAGGCAAGATAAAGGATAAGAAGGAATAGCTGACATAACAGATTTAATTTTTGTTACTCTCCCAACTTTAGTTAGCCATTTTCCTTTCCATGATTCTGTTTGTTTTTCTACTCCTAATACATTGTTCCAACCTCTTTTACTCGTAACTCCTTTTTCTAAGTATATCCCTAAATATTTACATGGAAAGTTACTCTTTTTGTATCCCATATAATTGCATATATATTCCTCCATGTTCCTTGGTGTGTTTAAAAATAAAATTTCTGATTTTTCTTCATTAACCTTTTTCCCTGACGTTGCTGAATAATCCAATATAATTTTTTTAAAAGCTTAGATGTCTTCCTTCTTACTACTTCCTAGAAGAATGGTATCACTAGCAAATTGCTGATGGGTATTGTTTGGAACATTCTCAGTGATAATAATGCCTTTAATTAATCCAACACCCTATGCCTTTTGAATAGCTCTACCAAATGCTTCTGCCATAATTATAAAAAGAAAAGGTGACATGGGGTCTCCTTGTCAGATACCCCTTGAAATCTTGAATAAGCCTCTAGGAGTACCATTAATAAGTAGTAAGATTTTTGGAGTAGATATACAGTTAAAAATTATATTTATCCATTGTTTGGAAAATCCAAACTTTTCTAGGCATTTACATAAAAACCTCCAATCTACTATGTCATATGCTTTTTGTATATCTAACTTCATAAACATACATGCTTCTTTGTTTTTTAACTATTGAATGCATAGTTTCCTGAATAATGGATATTCCATCGAGAATTGGTCTACAAAGTACAAACCTAGTTTGTTCTTTTGAGATAATTTTTGGAAGCAAAGTTTTAATCCTATTTTCTATTGCTTTAGAATAAATTTTATATATTGTATTACAACATGCTATGGGGTGAAAATCTATTGGTGACTCTACTACAACTTTTTTTGGTATTAATTCTGAAAAGGTATGATTAATTTCAGTTAAGATTGATCCCCCATTTCTAGTTGCCTCTATTGCTTCTCACAATTCTTCCCCTAAGATTTTCTGGCATTTTTGGAAGAAAAAAGCTTGGAAACCATCAAGCCTTGGAGATTTATCTAGGCTAAGCTTAAAAAGAGCTAATTTGATTTCTTCTTTTGTAAAAGGTTGATTGAGCTCCTTGTTTTCAAATTCTGTGATAACTTTAGGTATATTATTTAGCATCATTTTTTGTTTCGTTAAATTGGACGAGTCATAATTGTTTAATAGATTCTCATAATATGTGTCAAATGTTTGAGCAATTTCTGCTGGATTATCAATAGTACTACCATTATTATCTTTAATTTGAGTAATAGTTATAAAAGCTCTGTTGTGTATTGTATTATTGTGAAAGAATTTTATGTTTCTATCTCCTTTTGCTAACCATTTTCTCGTGACTTTTGTCTCGAAAAGACTTCTTCTTTTGCTAAAATGTCTTCTTGTATGATTAATCATTCTTTTTCTCTAATGTATTTTTCATTGTCCATGCCATTTTTAATGATTTCATTTTTTTTGTTTAAGATCCTCTTCATTATTTAGTTTTTCTTGGAATATATTATTGAAATGTGTTTTATTCCATTTTTGCATGTTTTCTTTGAGCATTTTAAGTTTTGATACAAAATAATACATCTTTGATCCTATAAACTTGCCTTCTTCCCACCACTGTTTAATATTCTCCATGAATGTTTTATCTAAGAACCACAACTTTTCACATTTGAAAGGATTCTTATTAAGTTTTATAGGTTCTATTAAATCAATTTTAATAGGATAATGCTCCGATCCTGTAATAGGCTGAATTGAGGTAGTGATTGTGAAATCCACTTATGCTAGTTCTCCTTTGAAAAAGAATCTGTCCAATTTTTCTACAATATATATCTGAACTCTTTTATTTTATTATTCCATGCGATACTCCATTATTGGATGGTATTTCTATCAATTTATTAACTCTGACCCATTCTCTAAATTCTACTATTTTTCTTGTTAAAATTTGAGAACCTCCAAATTTTTATTTGAGGTCAAGTATGACATTGAAGTCACCACCTATGATCATGTTTGTTGTAGGATATAGCTCCATAAAGGCAGATATATCATTTTAAACTTTTTGTTTGTCTGAAGTTTGTATTGGGCCATAAACATTAATTAGAATGAATTGGAGATTAGGCTTAATACTTGAAACCATACTCTCCATTCGGTTGTTTTTTGAAATCATATTTTTAATGTTTGGTGTCCTGGTATTCCAGATGATTCCTTTTCCACTTGATGCTCCTTTTGATTCCTTCATTTTTGCATTCCATCTACCTAGTATTTTTCTTAGCTTTTCCCCTTCTTTGTTAAGCTTGGTTTCTTGTATCATAATTATATCTGATTCAAAGAGTGTTAGGTTACGTTTTAACACTCTTTGTTTACTAGGAGCATTCAGGCCCCTAGTGTTCCATGTTATGATCCTCATTGCTCTTCGAGAAGACACTCCCCCTTCCTAGAGTTAAGAACCTCAAATATCTTTTTTTGTTCCTTGGCTTGATCATCTACTTCTCTTAATTCCTTATGTGATTTTCTTCCTCTTTTCAATTTTGAATTACCATATTTTGGAGTTCTAAATCCTTCCTAGTTGATTGAAATACCCAAATTATCTATACTTATATGGTTATTGTTTTCTTTTGTAGTTCCTTCTTGGTCTTCTTCCTCATTCATTAAATCTTCTAATATATGCTCTGTTATTTCATTTTCTTTTACATCTGTATCTATATCCTTTTCTAAATTTCTCTTTTCTAATGTTTTTGGCGTCTCATTTAGTACTCCAAATTCCTCCCAATTTTATGACACTTCAATAAGTTTAGTCTCTGTGATAGAATCTTCCTTATTATACATTTTAGACTCTTTTACGAAAGCTTCAACTTTTGGAGGGATACTATATTCCTCTATTTTATCCTTCACCTTTATAGATTTAATTCCAAAGATATCTTTCCCATCTATTGGTGTTTGCCAAAATTTATCTTTTCTTTTTTTACTTTTTCCTAATTGTTGTATTAGTCCATTGTTCTAAGTCTGATGCTGGAATTATATATTCTTCTTTCTGATCTTTTGTATACTCTATTGGCTTTAAACTTTCTTCTTTTGTGGTTTCCTTTGCCAAGTCTATTTGTTGGTCCATATCCTTATTAATCGTCATATCTTCACCATCCTAATGTATTTTACTAGTGTCATCCTCAAAATAGTTTATATCTAATTTTTTTACCATCCTATTGTTCATATTGATCCCAATTTTTGTCTTGGTAGTATACTTCTTCTCTTTTCTTTGGTCTGTAGATTGTTGTCTTACCTCATGTTCCTGATGAAATTGTTCTGCTAGCATAACCTGATCTTCAATGTCTGCTTGTAATATTTTAATCTCTTGTGTCATTTTATACCATTCTTTAATGCTTCTTTCTATTTCTTTCAAATTTTTATTCTCCTTGTGACAAATTTTGCATTCTTTGAATGATGCTACTGTTGTCATTTCCTTGTGTATACCTTCGGTTCTCTGTTCTGGTACTTCTGAACATTCTAATTGACTTTGTTCTTTACTCTTTTTTACTAGAGGTGTATTTTTTTTGGTGTGCTTTGCTCAATATTTTTCCTTTCATTTAATTTTTCTATCTTCTTATATTTGTCCTTATTATTTGTCTTAATCTTCTGTTCCCTCTTCTTTATTCTAACATTTCTAAAGGATTCCTTTATGGTTGAAATATTATGATCAATTTCTAGATTTTTTTTAATAATGCCTTTAATTTCCCCTTCATATTTCTTAAATTCAATCTCATAAATGGATCTAATCTTTTTTCTCCTAATCATTTTTTGATTTGGTTCCTCATCTATTAAAAATTTAACATTACTAGTTTTGTCATACTCTGAGTCTATACCTATACGTTTACCAATTGATTTACCTATTTTAAATAATGTATATAAATGTTTAATTTCTACTAGAAGATTACTGCATTCATACCAAATTGGTAACATATGCTCTTTTTTATCTTTCCAATTAGGTATCCAAGTTTGAAATTTAACTACATACCCTTTATAGTAGCATTTTGATATAGAAATTATTTTATTTCTAATCTCTTTATTTTTGCAATGAAGATAAATTGATGAATTTGAGGAAGTAATAATACTTACCTATTGTTTGCAGATCTTCTCTAATTTCTTTGTCAATTTTGACAAATGCTTGTTTGGTCCACTCCAATGTATATATACTTCTAGCTCTGAACACTCCATCCACCTTTCTTCTATATACCTATCACTAATGATTAATATGTTAGAGCAATTATAACAATTAGTTTCCTTTACCTTATTTGGCGCTAGAGTTGTCATATTACCTTTTTGTGTTGAAAAACTTTGCATTATTTGAAATACCCTTCTTCCTTTTATGTGGTGGTATATAAATTTTTTGATTTTTCTTAGAAACCCTAAATACTTTTTCTCAGTCTACTTGTTGCTATTTCTACCCTAGCAAAATACAATTAGCTTCAGAAAGTTTGGCAGGTTTATACATTGCTAGCACACTATTTTTGTCCACTTTTGCTGGGAAACTAACCGATTTTGCAATTCACTTTTCTTCCTCTACTTGTTTGATAATTTGGGTAAACTATTTCTGAGGATTTTGTTTCTTCCATCATCGGCCTCTTTTTTTGCGATGCATTTCTTCTTCAATTCCTGTTTGAAGTTACGAGTTGCCACCCATTGATATTTTTGCATGAATTTTTATTAGTTTTATCATCTTCCTATCCTTGGCTTCATGCTATTTAACTAAGGCATTGAATGTGTTTGACTTGGAATGATCATTGTTTAAAGCTTCAAGTCTGTTGCTGATTGGAATACAAGGGATTGCCTGTTTTCCTTTCAGCCTATCTCCTTGTTGCTTATATGTTGACTAGGAAAAAGCCAAACCCTTATTAGGGCTAAATTTATTTGCCAATGATTGTTGATATTAGTGTTGTCTGGAAAAAGGAATGATTTACAAATCTGGGAAATATTGATTTGTTCGCTTGATTCGCTACTTTTGTAATTCTCGCCATTTTTCAAAGTAGTTCTTAATCGAAAAAATCCTCTTCTTTTGAACAAAAAAATAGCTATAATGTCGAAGACATTGAAGTTCTCTATTCAAATTCGAATCCAAACCCTAAAAATTGTTGTCCAAATTCAAAACCAAATCATAGAAAATGTCAATGAATGTGCTCCAATTAGCGAGTACACAGGCCACAAACATGACAAAGGTTGTTAAGGCAACAAGAGTTTGAAGGAGTGGTTGCTACATAATTTGTTGAAGATTGCATCTTGTTGACCAATTTTTTCGATTGATTTCTTAATTTTTGAGCTTTGCAATTTTAGGGTTTCATATTAATGCTTGTTTTGAGCAATTTCATCCCAATTTGATCAAGAATTTGGCACGAATTTCACAATTGTAGGGGCCATTGTAAATCGCATGTTGTGTGCTTCCTTCTTTGTTTTATTTATCGAATTGAAACCGTAGCCACCTTCAATGGTGCAATTTTCCACTCTACAATTTGTAGATATGATTGACACACTATATCAAATTGTTGTGCTGACTTTGTATAAAAGCTAAATGTATTCCCTTGGAAAGAGAGATCAATTGTCCAAATCTCAGCAGAATGCAAACCACCAATAATTTATAATTTGAGTTATTTTACATTAATGGAGATAATTTGTAGGAGCAACAACATCTAGGCCGTATTGTCAAGGTTGTATTTAATATAACACTGTTTAGAGATGGAATTTTTTTGTCGATAGTATGTAGTTGGACTTTTTGTTGTTGCCTTAAACATTCAACTTATTAATCTCTATAAAAGTTTATGTTTTTTTCGATCTAGCAGATTTATGACCATTTGTATATATTACTAATTAATATTTTTTAAAAATAATTTTTATAAGTTATAATTTAAGTTTTTTTTTTAAAATATTACTTTTAAAAAATTGAAAATCAATTTTAAAATGTAAAATGAAAGCCGTTAATATAAGTTATCCATCATTAAGAATCACAAGACAGTGGGGCAGCTGTCAAATTCCTACCTCCATCAAGCAATCGTTCAAATCATATGACAAAATTGATCTTTGATATGATTCAGTTCGTATGAATCTTATTAGATATGCAACAAGAGACACATTGCGTCAAAGTTCCCACCAATAGTTAGGAAAGAAGGAAATTAGAGAGTAAAATATATGAAGAGAGAGTTAAAAGAGATATATTTGTCGTAATAGTTAGAAAAGAAGGAAAATGAAGATTTATATATGTATGAAGACATATTGAAAAGAGCGATAATGATAATAAAGATTTATAGATAGAAATGAAGGATATGAAAAGATTTAAAAGAGAGACAATGACATGTTATTATAGAGACATTAAATATAGATAGTTGGAAAAGAATTGAAAAAAAGAAGATTAAGGATTATGTTATTTTAAGAAGATATCCAAACCAAAAAAAGAGTTGGTAAGTTTGAAGATCAATATTAGTTTTACAAATTTTAAAATGCAAAAAAAGAATTAAAACAAGATTGGAAAAAATAACTAGTTAAACATAGTGTGAAAAAAGTTAGCATTTTACGATTGACAAAAGTAAGGGAAATGTAAAACTAATAAATATATTTAAAATAAAAAATATAAAACATTATAAATTAAATTTCAATTTTTTTAAACAAAATTTATAAATATTTTTAGTAAAAACTTATCACATAATTATATTCTTAAAAAAATATTTTTGCTATTTATTAATTTAATTATAATTTAAAATAAAAAATTAATTTTAAAATTAGAATAAAATAATTTTAAATAATAGTGAAGAAAAAAATAAATAAATGTATTTTAAAATAATATGATAATTAGTTTTTAAGTAAGATTTTATATAAACTTAAATTCACAAGATGTTAAAATAATAGATTGATATGTTTACAATCTTTGGTGAAAAAAATGATTTAGTTATTATTGTTGATTAGACATGCATTTATATCTTAGGTAGTGAGGTGGAAGATAAAATAATTATTTTTTGGAAACTCTAATCAATTTGTCACAATTGTGAAAAAGATAAAGCTATCATTAATGCATGACATCAATGTTGTTGGAAAAAATATGAGAATTTTTGTTAAGGAAAATAGATTTTTCTCCCTACCAAAAATAGTATGACCAATATAATGAACACAAAATGTCATTTATAAAATAAGGAAAAATGAAAAATAGATATACACATTGGAAGTTGCATATAAACTTTTAAATTCTTTGATTGGTCAAGTTAATATCATATTTACAAATAAATAACAATGCTATAGTTGCATTTTATTTTTATTAATAAAATGCTTCTTTCAACAAGGACGCAAAGCGTCAAAGTTCCTGCCTTAGTATAGTTTTTGCATATGACATGTAGCAGTTTAGATAGTGTTTTATACATTGGATATGCAATAGGATAAAGAAAACTATGCAATTTTTATTGTATTTCAATAATAATTTACATTAGCAAAGCATGTACTCAATTATGCTATGCAACTTGATAGAGAAAAACTATGTCTTATAGCATATCAATGCATACACATTATTTCATTATACATACATGACATAGAGAGTGTACTTGGGTATGAGACTCATGCGTATACATTGTTTGATTGCACACCTTTCTTTGTATTGACTAGTGTCTTTTGTAACTACCATTAATTGGAGCTTGATATGTCATTATAGCTATGCATGATACCTGCAAATTCCATTTTGTGCATGTTAGTATATTGTAACTATGTCTCATAATAAGTTGCTTTTAATATTTAAATAAATGCTAATTTGTGACTAGTCATGTTTACCTTTTGTTCTAAGAAATTGTTCAATCTCCATTTGTCACAACATGATTGATGGCATTGTTCTGGTTTAATGTAAATTGACCTTTGACGATGAAATCTCGAAGGATAAAGATGAACTTTGATTTGTCTTGTTTGTAGTCCTCAACTTTTGTGTCTTTTAGGCTTGGTAATAGTCGTTCAACAATGCACTTGTCTATTGAAGATTGGATAATTTGTTTGTTTTCAGTTGTGATGATAGTATTTAGGTATAATGAATATACATATGGAACCTCTTGATTGCATCTATTGCAATGAGCTATTTTGTCTTCTAACATTCCATAGTCCTCAAATTTTAAGTTGCATTGGGAACAAAATGCATGAAATGGATTTGTGAATGCGTTGGCTACTTTGAGAACTCCATCAACCTGGAAGATATGTTTTGATATTAATGTAGCTTGTGTAAGAATTAATTAATAGTTGAAGTGTTGAATTATCTAAGTTTGCTTACCTGTAGTGTTGTTTGTAGCAATGCATTCAAGGCATCCAATGTTCTCTTATCTTTTAGTGTACAGATGTATGTAGCAACCCCTGTGTGAAATGTTCTATCCATGTCATTTCATCGTACAATGTTTCTAAACAACATTGCAGGAGTCTCACCTCTTTGTAATTGGATTGCTATTTGCATGGATTCTTCTTGGAATGCAGAGTTGATTTGTAGCTAGTAATTGACAAAACAATTTTATTTTTTACTTTTAGAACTTTGTACTTAATAGGAACATGACTACTATACATGTTGCATAAAAAGAAGAAGTATTTGGTGTGTTTTTTACCTGTACTTTGTCATCATCATTATTTCCATCTTTTATGTCAACAACATATTGGGAGCCAGTCTGTCGTCCTGCAACTACTAATGCACCTATTGTACCAATGGCATAGGTACTTGTGCTTGTGAGTAGCTGTTTGATTGTGGAGCTTGGTATGAATTTGTATTCTTGGCAAAGTTGCGGTATAGTTTCAATTGTGCTTGAATCTTGGAGTTTCAAGATGCAATCTGAATCTCCACGGTCAAAGGTTGTTTTGTGTCCTAGTTGAAATCTTGACACTATAATGGATGTTCCTGGAACTATCTTGTGTTTGTACTGTTGTACTAAGTTCCCTGTCACATTCAAAGTTATTGTCATTTCTCCTTTAGAGTCTGTCAAGTTTGCACATAGCACCTCTCGTGTTTTGTTTTCTCTATCTAGTGTTGCTGTATATACGACAAGTATGTCTCCTTCAAAAATGTTTCCTGCTTTTCTTGCATTCAAGTCTTCAATTGATATTGCATTGGGGTTTCCTAGTTTTGACCTGCACAAAGTATTATGGTGCTAGTCTAGTATTGTAGTGGTTTGATATTTAACATTTCTTCAAATACTAGAAATTCATTTATTGATTTGTTATTTTTCATGTGAGAATTCATGTTATTGGAAATGAGAAAAGCTCAGTACCTTTTTGTTGTTTGCTCTTGCTTGACATGTGTTCCCTTTCTTGTTCTTTTGCTTCCTTCCATTATTGTGCTGCACAAAAATGTAGAACATTGAAATATATACCATTATATTAGAGTTATTGTCTTTGATACATAAAACTCTTAGGTGTAAGATGTATTTGAGTTCTTGTATGTGTTCTTTTATTTAATTTTGTGTTTGGTTGTCTATGTATTAGCAATCTAGAGTGGAGTATGGAACCTTATGAATGTAGCAAGGTGATCAGTCCAGTATGCTTCTGCTTTGTAACAACAACATATATTACTTGAGTTTGTCCAAATGTGATCAATTGATGGATTGTATACATTTTGTGATGTAATTCATGTTGTGGTATTGCATATATTTTTGAAGATTTTCTTTCTTAGCATTTCTTGTTGACATATCAATATTGAAATCACCTACAATGTATAGATTAGTCATTGGTTTGACATATGCGGTGACTTGTTGAATAATAGTGGCATATTCTTCAATGGGTGTGTTAGGTCTTGCATAAACATTACATATATTTAGTTCATTGCTTTTGATCAAAGTTGTTATTGTAATAGATTCTATATTTGTTGTGTTATATTGCTTTATCTTTGAAATGACTAGGGTTTTGTTGGCTAGTGTCATTATACCATGTATGTGGTAGGCATTGAATTTGTTGAAATGTTGGAATTTATCATTTATTTTAGGGATTTCCATGTGTACTTCTTAAATGCACATGATGTCAGATGACATTAAATCATAGTCATTAGTTATATCATTTATGTGAGGCTTTAAACTACGTGTGTTTAGTGTGCATAATAGCATGGATGGTGTGTTATGACAACATGTATCATCATTCTCGAATTTCCATTTTGCACTTGATTCTAGGCGGGACGTTTCGAGATGTATTCTCTCTTTGATTTTAAAATTTTTTGGTGTGAGAGGTTTTAAAAGGAATAATGAGTCAATTGTTTTAGTTCGTGATAGTGCTATGTATGTTAATCCATGTTGTCTAACGCCCGTGGGGTCGAAAGCCATTGCTTCCATTGTAAGTCCTTGTGACCTATGTATTGTTCTTGCACATGCTATCTATATAGGGAATTGTTTTCGTACAATAATTTTATTTTTTACTGATGCCTTTTGGATAGGTCAAATAATGCGTAGTATCGGTACCCAGTCATTTTCAATTTTTTTTGTATAGCATTGTACGAGTTTCTTGCGTTGTTGCTGTCCAATTGTATTGTCATTAAATCTTATCCAAACTATGTCAAAATCATTATATTTTGTGTATGCTTTGAATATTCCATCTGATCCATTTACTAGACCATCTTTTGTGTTGTAGTTTCCTGCATATAGTTCTACCAAAATATTTGGTTTGAGATGAATTTGATGTGGAAGTGAAATTGTTCGTGTGTGTAGGTGTAATGCATTGTTATTTTCATCATGTTCATCAATGGCATTGAGGACAATCATTTCACCAGGAACTATTGAAACCATTTTTGTATTATGAGCATCGACATCGATTCTTCTATAGAAAAGGAATGGCAGTGTTGGGTCTAATGGTGGTTTTCTCATGCATTGTTCATTGATATAGTGCAAATCTTCATTTGTTTGCATGCCTATTCGTATTTTGTTGAGAACAGTAATGAATTTTTCATCATTTTTCCTTACTGTATGTGTTAACGAATAACATTTAACATTGTCTATCCAAAAATTGTAAGGCATCAATTCTGACATAGTTGCTTTATTTTCAAATACGACTACATCAAGTACTGGTTGTGCTTGGTACAAGTCTCCACAAAAAATTATATCGACGTTTCCAAAGTGTACGGTAGGCATTTGCATTATCTCACGCAATTGTTTGTCAATGTAACGTAGCAATGTTGCACCAACTAATGATATCTCATCAATGAGAAGTACACGTAATTGATCATAGTGCTTTGACATTGCATCTAGTATGTCGCTATTGAGTGGCAAGAAGTCAGATGTGATAAAAGGTATGTGGAATGCTGAATGTAATGTGACTCCACCTACATTGTGTGCTGCCTTTCTTGTGTAAGCTGTTATTAGGCCTTTTGGTTTGTTGGGATCACTGTCGATGTACTTATTGTAGATCCGATGGAGAGCTTGGTATATAACTTTTGCAGTGAAAGTCTTTCTAGTTCCAGCTCTGCCTGTCAAGAATAGATGCAATGGGTTCTTGTTGTTTTTAATTTTTTTTTTAACAATATCTTTGACGATTTCTTGTTGTTCTCTATTTAGCATTTGCCTCAATTTGTAGTACTCATCGTTGTCCATAATTTGTGGATGGTGGCTTATTTCAAAAGTGTTATAACGTATGTTGCTTTGTATCTTCTGTACCTTGTGTTGGATGTCTTTTTGTATGTCATATTGCTCAATTTTCTCGTGTTTGTTGACTGTGAGGGTTTGGCTATCCATTTTGTCATTTTCAGTATCTAGATCCTTGATTGCTTTTTCCATGTCACCCCATGCAGGAGCTGTGTTACGGTTAAACTTTGCTTGATTTGTTATGATTATTTTTTGATAGTATAAATGTGCTTGTTCCCATGATGTAAATTTTTTTTCCGTGTGCTCTCATTGATTGTAAATGGAACATAGAGTATTAATTATTCTCTACAATAATTTTCTAGGTCCATGTGTTTACTGAAGTTGATAAATCGTATTCTACTCAATTTTGCTTTTTGTGTGTATTTTGTGCCCTTTTTGCTATACTTGGAGACAAATTCTACAAGGCATATGCTATGAAGGATTGGAGATCGACTTAGATAGTAGTCCACTAAGGATTTTGAGAGAACATTTTCAGACTCATCAGGTTCTTTAAGCAATTCTTTATTGCTTTTTAGTATAAATGTGCGATTGTGATAATCTCTTGTGTCTATGAATATGCACTTTCTTGAGCTATGATTTAGTGGCAGTGATAGAACTATGTGTACTGCTTGTTGTGATGACATTTGTTGTAAATTTAGTAGCGCATTTCCTAGCTTTGTTATCATTCGTATTGCATCAATACTATCTTGTTTGTGGTCATTACGTATTCTTTTAAATGTATTTGTCATTGTTTTATCCACTTTTGTCATATATGAGCTACAATACATTGCTGCAGCATATGCGTTCAGTACAAATTGTGCATCAGTATTCGCTCTCCATAATTGTGGAATTCTCTTTGCAAAGCTGTTGTTCCAAATTTCTGATGGCTTTCGTCGCAAAAAGAGCATTGATCGTTGTAGAGTTGATCTTAGAGCCAAGATATATTCTTCTTCATTTGTTCCAATTTCATCTAAGAACATTTGAAATGTGTATGACAGGTCATAGTTTGCCTTTTCTAATATTGCAAAGATACTTGTTGCTTTTGAACTTATTGCTTCATTCTTCTCTGACAATGGTTCAAGTATTACTGTCCTTTGGAGGGGTGGAAAAGGAAAATTATATCTGCATGAAATCTTTCTTAGTCTTCTACATCGCTTTGTGTGGTGGTGCTTGTGAATTGTACGAAGACTAGGCTCTATATGTTCAGTTGCACAAGTAATGTACTTGTCAATAAAGTCTATGATGGATGTATTGCTATCTGTTCCATATATTGGTGCATTTTTTACCCAGAGTAGGAAATGATCATGTTCATTTCCTCGATTTTGGAATTCAGTTACAGAGAAGTAATCCACAACATTTCCAAAGAACGATTCATCAGTTAAAATTAATTTCTTCATTACATCTATTCTGTGCCTATAGTATCATGCACAAGTCACTGGGTCTTTCTTTATCAGATTGAATTTGTTACCTTTTGTTTCATACTCTTTTTGTTGTTCAATTTTTGATTGATGCACATTGTGCAATTGTTCGAGTGCAGTTAATAGTGGATCCCAATTTTGTTCTACACTAGTAAAAGTAACAAAAAAAAGTTGGAGGCCCTAGTTGGCATATCATTGCAAAAACATTCTTCTTAAGTTGGTGTACGTAGTCTGGTGATATTCTTATTCTTTTGAAGTCAACATATCCAATGTCTGATTTGAGAATTCTTTCCAAGTTGGGTTTTTGTTTAACATCTTTTTCTTGTAATTTGCATCCTTTCAATTGTCCCTTTCATATTCTTATCCACATTGTAGAGAGTACCTGTTGCACCAATATCTTGATAGTCTTGAAGAATATATTTGTCGTGTGGTATGCAAAGTACCTTTTTGATTGTAGGAGTTCCCATTGTGCAATCTTTTGGTAAGAAAATCTTTGAATGATTTCTTCATCACGTGGTTTACCAAAGAATAATGTGGGAAAATCCATTTCTTCAGCATATTTGTCTTTGAATATTCCAATTGGGTGGTGCTCTTATGCAGGTGCGACGTCAATTATCTTGTCTTGCATTTTATGTATCGATCTAGATTCAGTGAATCCATGTACCAAGGTTTCTGAAGGCTCATTATGTTCTTCATCATCGTCTGACTATGTTGCATTTTCACTGAATGGAGAGGATGTTTCATCATCGCAACTTGCATATGTCCTTTCATTCTCAACATTAATCTCAAGAGCTTCTTTCCAATCTTCTTTTATTTTAACATTTTCCATTATGTATAGTGGTGTACTTGTGAGTTTTGAGAGCACTTGCATCACTACATTTGGCCGCACCATTCCTATTTGAAATGCATTTTTGTATTCTAGTCGCCTTTTGAGAGCAATGGCAATAGTTGTTGTGCTATTGGTTGTTTGTGGTAGTGCATTTTGTATGATATTCATGTTCACAGGAACATTGATAATAGAACTTGTCAATCCCACTTGTGATCTTTTGTATCCTAATTCCCATATTTGAGCAAATGCAATTCTCACTGACACTAGTCGTTCTTCTAGTTGTGACAATATTTGCACATATTCTATTGGTTCATTCATTCTAATATTTTTTGGTGTACTATATGTTGGGAGCTTGAAGTGTTTCAATGCAAACAAGCATGTTCGACAGATGAAATTATTTGGCGCTTCATATTTTATTTGCGTCAAAGTATAATAGTTGTTCTTTTCTTTTTGTTTCATTGGTTTGATGTCTTTCATGAAACACAATAGTTGACAAATTGAGCATGTGTGTTTTGGTGTATCCTGGACTGTTGTTTCAAATATCTCTATTGGCGACAATCCAATTTTTATTTTTTTACTAGATGACACTGTCCTGCCTCTTTTTTTTGTTCTTTGGATTCTAGATGTGCATGTTAACTTATTTTGAGTGTTCTTGCTCTGATTTGCATTATTCGTTGTATTATTTTGTGTATCTCTAATAAATTTCTTAAGATGACATAGTCGAAGTGCATTTGTTGTATTTTTTCTAGTATTACTTGGAGAATCTCTGATAAACCTCTTGAGGTGACATAGTCGAAGTACATGCTTTCTATTAGGGCTCTCTAGTTTGATATTTTTAATGTGCACCTTGTCATGTCCTATATTATTTTTGTTTACAACTTCTACAATGTGTTGTGCGTTATGCTCTTTTATAAATCTCTTCAGTTTGTTGTACTGCATTTGTGCTCGATGAATGACTCTTTCTGACTGTAATCTTAGTAGTGGTTCAAAGTGACCAGCAGTAGGATTTGTATCATGAAAGAGGATTGAGTATGCTTCTTCTTCTGTTGATTCATTGAAGTGTAAGTACTTTCTTGTTGTTGTTGTTGACCAAATGCATATTTGTATTTTTAACCACTTCGATAACCAATGAATGCAGAATATATCTCCCCATAGTCTGACTTCTCCATTGTGTATGTTTTGCTTTGCAGAAAGTCGCATTCTACGCAAATATGTTTCTGGATCATGTACTCGATGCAATTCGTATAGAGTTTGTGGATGAAGTTCTGTATTATACGAATGCAATGCTTCTGATTCACCTTCTTGTTTGCATTGTAAGAAGTAATCAATGGTTCCATTTCTTAGCTCAAGTGATGTATATCTATAATTTAGTAGGAATTCCAAGGCATCAAATAAGCAGTCTCCTATGTTGTACTTGAATGTTGGTACTCTGCATAGTCCTTCATTCTCTAGTGCAATGTCAATATTGCAAGTTCTATCTTGATATGTTGGCTTGTAATGCTCTAAGTCTATAATTTCTATTTGATTTTGTATCATTTTATGTTTCAAGAAGGACTAGTACCACCTTGGTTTTCATGTCACTTGTATACTTACACTGTTTCTTTTCTACATGCGGATATTGCTTTCCTGCATGACAAGATGCATCTTTTCAATATACTATTTTTAGTTATCTTGGATTATTTACTTTGATTTTTCTATTCTTTAAAATTACACTTGACATAATAAATTATACTATACATTGTAATATGTAGTCCCATTTTTTCAGAAGTATCTAGTATGGAACAATTCAACTTTCATAGAATGATTTAGATTTGCACTATGGTTGTCATGACAAGAAAGTGTGCTTCCACATTGATATTTTTATAGAGGAATAATTTCATACACTATTTGACAATGATAAATGTAACTTGAAGACATGTAGGCCATACAAAAACTTGTACTTCTTTCTACTATTGCATAGTAAAAAAAGATATATTATGATACTAGAACAAAAAACACATAACATGTTGCATCATTAGAATTCCTTGATGAAATATTCAAAAAACAACATGCTAATATTTTAATAGAGGAATAATTGCATGCACTATTTCACAATGATAAATGTAACCTGAAGACTAGGCAGTACAAAAACTTATAGTTCTTATCTCTTCTACTATAGCATATTAGAAAAATATATATTATGATACTAGACTAAAACACACATAACATATTGCATCATTAGAATTCCTTGATGAAATATTCAAAAAACATAATGCTAATAGAAAATACAAGTAGCAAATACAAACATTGATACTCCTCTTGTTTTTTGGTCATGTCTCCATGTTATCTTTATGTTTTTTTTCATGTTTCCTCTTCACATTGCCACCTCAATATTAAACAGTCATTGATGAAGTAAATAAAAATGCTAATAAAAAACACAAGTAGCGAATACACAAATTACTACTATGCTTTTCTTCAATCATGCCTCCATATTATCTTTTTTCTTTTTCCACCTTCTCTTCACATCTCCACATCAAATATGATATGTTGACTATGTCATCAAGCAATAGAAATAATGTTGAGATTGCTCTATGTCTGTACCATTTGAATCATAAGTTCAATGGTGAAGCTCAATGACATTATTCTCTGATGTCACATAGAAACTGGAGAAGTCAAATGTGTCATGGTTAACACCACACATGTCTATATTGTTAGGATTAGCAGCAAGATTGTTTAGAAATGAAGCAACATTTTCACTGGGAACATTACTATCATATTTTTCTATAATTGGATCCATGTTGAGAATTGCAGAATTCCATTTTTCATGAGACAGGTGCATGGGGGAAACAACTTGTTCCAGTTGTTGCAATGGGCATGAGTTTATCAAATTTGAGGGACGTATATTCTGATAACTTGTTTCAAAATTGGGTAGTTGAATTGTAGTGGGATAGGTTGATTCCAATAATGGATAGTGAATTTTTGTGTCACTTTCTGAAGAATACATGCTATCTATGCTAGTAGCATATATGGAATTGATATGTTCTTTCGATGGAAGATCTTGTACTAGATTTCTATGAAAACTTTCAAGAATGTTAGGTTTCATGTGCATCATGGTTAGATAGTGCTGGTTCTCAGTGATGGGTATTGTTTGACCAAAATGATCATTTGTATAGACCATTGACATTGGACCATTTTTACCTATTTCTATTGGACATCATTCAACTTGAAGGGTCAATTGAAGTTGATCTTTCTCTAAGTGAGAGATACTTTTTGTTTCATGTATCTCTGTATTTGGATGCACAATATTTGTAATAGCTTTGTATCCTTTGAAGGATATTGCAACTAGATCATATGCGATATCAGCTTCCTCTTTGGTATCAAATGCTCCTAGCCATTTTTGCTTTTGTTGTATAGGATTCCACATTTGTGCAACATAACGACCACTTGAACGTTTCCATACACCTCGATATGACTTTTCTTTTGGACAGATTTTAGATCCATTGCAAAATGACATGTGTCCTTTTTTTTCTTCAACTTTTTCAGAATGTTCTTGCAATTCAGACAATTTCATGTATTTAGTTTTCTTCCTATTTGATCTCATTACATTTGAGATTTGAGTGTTGTGCACATTGGAAGATTGATTATGAGGTGTATAGTTGACATGGAAAAAGTTGGTGTATGCATTACTGCCTCTCATTGACATGCTGGCCATATCATAGGCAAAGGCTGCTTGTTCTGCTGTGTCAAATGTTCCTAGCCAATTTTGTCTTCGTAGCTTGGGCAATGTTATCTCTGCTGAAAATCGACCAAATGCTTTCTTGCGAACGCCCCTGTATATCTTCTCCATTTCTTCTTTTGTGTTTCTATGGCACAATTAAACTTTTGTTAAGACATGTCTCAATACACACATGTTTTCATTACACTACAAATGACCAATCCTCTGAAACAACAATTTCAATTATAAAGAAATAAAAACGATATGCAATTCCAGAAAATAGTAGGTCAAAAATGATTGTTGTCATATTGTTCATAATCATCTTTTGTCAGTAGTTACTTGTAGCTTATCTCCATTATAAACATTATTTCCATACTATGATCAATTAGAACACTACCAGCTGATATATACTAATTGTCATTACTACTATCATGACTAGTGACATTACTATTATTGTATGTTGCTTGGTTACATACCAAATGCATACAATATGGCTACTGTACATAGTACAATTAATGTTACAAACCATGGAGTATTGTCCACTGTGAAGAATAGTGTAAAACCTACTAATGTTATCAAGATTAGTGTCAGCCATGCTTTTATTGCAAGTTCTTCATGGGTAGGCACATGCTCAATTTTGTTCTCAGCCAACTTAGTCATCATGTTCTGTGGATATGCTCCATTCACTGCAAGGGGGTCAACAATCCAAAGACATTGTTCAAAAAGTGGAAAACAAATTGTTTGACTGTGGGTGGTCTCGAGTTACAAATGTATATATGCATTTTAATCTATTCTATGAGGTTCTGATTATAGATTTTGTAGTCAAGAAGACAATACAATTAGTAATTTTGTATCTTTGAGATCTATTCAAGCACACTGTGTCTTTGACTTCTTTTGTTGGCAATCATTACTTTGAAGACAGAAACTTATGCCAATAGAGATCTTATGAAATGCTAACATGGATCTTAAGGGAATAATACACAAAGAAACAAGCAAATTTTGGAAACTTGTAACTTTTGAAATTTCTAGATTCTAATCAAATGTATAACTTTACTTACTATTTTTTTCTTCACTTAATTGCCAAGCTTGTGTATTTGGTCCTTGTTGATTTTCCTGCTTTGCAATCAAAATTTCGTATTAAGAAAAGCATAATCAAACCTTCACAACATTAGATGTAATTAATTAGGTCACTAGTTCTTATTCTACATATGTGAAAAATAATGTATTGTGTGGCATAATCATTGTGCACAAATTAAACATAGTAGATCAAACTTTTACTAGTTCGTAGTCAACTTTGGAAAAAAATGATTAGCTAAATAAAGCTATTTGCATGTTTGCAACAATCAAAGTTGAAAACAACTTCTAATATATTATAAAGTGAGATGGAAGTTACTAGATACATATTGTAATATATTTTTTGAAGCCTCAAGGGATACTTCACTAAGAAGCAAATGACATTGAAATGAGCAGATACATATTATACTATATCATAGTAAAAAATATTATAGCTTTTACATGCAAGTTGTGAACTTTCATTCATAGTAAGCATAAACTTATACATATTCACTATATTCTTCTGGTAATTGTCATCTTGTAATCATTAGTTCATCAATAAAGAAAGCGCCATCTCCCAATATCTGCTACAAGATGAATGCCAAGTGGCTCAAAACTATTCTCAAATACAAACAAAAAATGACATGAGTAATGATGCTTTATGGTCTTAGCTGCCAACGCTCCTGTATCATTATCATACCATTGCCCAATAATTTCTGTGTTGTCATGTCTTATAATCCATTCAAGTGAAAACATTGGATATGTTACCACAAGGTTTATTATGGACAAAAATGTTTCATCTTCAGCAACCATGCTAAATGGTGATAGTTCGTAGAATAGTGTCTTGCATGCTGGATTGAAAATGGTTGTTAATTCTTGTGTAGTGTGATTTCCAGGAGGGAAATGTCTTATGATATCTTCACAATGAACTATGATATGAGCTTCCCTATATTGTCGCACCAAATGTTTTAAGTAAATCAATTCACCATTAGTCATGAATGGGGATAGAACACGAATTTGATTAGTGTGTGGTATTGGCTAAATGTCTCCCCATCCATCATATCTGAACATGACAACATGCTTATCATAAAAATATCTTTCCAATATTTTCCTTTGGCATTCCTCTAGGAGTTCTAGAATTTTTCAAGAATACTAGATACTAGACTTTCAGAGAGGTGATCTGTATCACGTTCAAATGAAATAAATGCATCAAGAAAATCCATTCTTGTGTAATATGGAGATGAAAAACCTGTTTTCAATGAGGAACATTTCTTAGAATTTATCGAGCATCAGTTAGTTCTAAGATATATGTTGTACTTAGTGTCATTCTTTCATGGATATACTTTTTATGGCAATAATCATACAAATATCATTAATATAAACGATTCCATACATACTATTGAATAAATGTGCAATAGATGACTATCAATTACAACGTTTCATTTTCCATCAATGGTTTCCATTATTCATTGCATGCTAACAGTATGCTTTTCAATAAATGTGCAACTGATGACTATCAATTACAATGTTTAATTTTGCATCAATAAATTCCACTATTCATTGCATCTTAATAGTATAATTAGTATTCAAGTTCTAAACTTCACTATAGTAATAATAGTATCATAAGTTTACAACCAATTATATTCATAACAAAGCTCGAAGAGACATTACTTTAATAATATTTTTATTCATATATCAATACAATATTCACATTACTTGTACATACTTGTTCATTCATAGCATAAAGTACCTAGATAGAGCACTTAGTCTCTGTAGTATTCTCCATACTTTGTAGATACATGTAACAATACGCAAAGCACAATAGTCTATGTGTTGTTTTTCACACTTCATACATACATGTAACCATAGGACAAGGACAATGTGGTAATTGAACTTTGACATTAGTACTTCCAATTTATGAGCAAAAGTCAGTTCATAGTACTACTAGACAATCAAACAGTTCATGAAGAGCTTGCAGTTGAAGGAGTTGGAGCAGTCAAATCTATAGTTGGAGCAATGAGATTTGCTTCAGTTGGGAGTTGTTTGTCACTTGGATGCTTCTGTTCACATTGAACACTAGTTTCCTTGGGTAGATTTGTGTACAAAGACATGAATGCATTGTACAGGTCTGTCACTCTTGTCACAAGACGTTCACCCAAATGAGTAGCGTGTGCATTTAACGCATGAACTAGAACAAGGTCACATTCATTAGTAATAGCTAAACGCACAGCACTATAAATGCATGATGCAACCTCACACTCTTCAACTGCTTTATGAGAAAAGAGGCTGCCGGCGATAGATGCATGTGGAGTTCCTCGATATGCACAAATTGCTTCATGGTATCCTGTCGGTGGTACAAAGTACTCTCGTATATAAGCATTTGCTAGTTTCTCAACGATTGTTGCTTCTTGTACGAAGTCCATACAATTCGACAAGAATTGTGAAACAATATCAGCATAGAAAATTTTTCCTGAAGCATTTTTCAAAAAGTCCTCGCCTATCAGTGTCCTTAGAGATTGCTTGACGCATGAACAATCAAATATGAAGACATGTTGCATTGTGGTTGATTCAATTGGTCCTATAATAGGACAGTCCCACTGCGGCCTTGGATTACATACTGGCTTATCCATTTTCAAGTTGTAAAGTCTGTTATCAATTTTTCAATTGTCAGATTCTATAGTGCTTTGAATTTCTAAAGCTAGTTATATTAGTCACTAGTATAATTCTCCTAATAGAGAAAGTAATTGCTCAAGATTTTGAAAAACATGTTGCAAGTATTGTCTATAGTGCAATTTTTTTTTATTTAAAAGAAAAATCAACAAGATGCACAATAATACTATTTATTTTTCTATTATTTTGTTATGTTTTATTTATTAACATTCAAGATGCAGTACATGAAAGTCCATAAAACTAAATAAACTAATTATTTAACAAGCTTCGCGAATGATTGATAAATGAATTAAGTAAATAATCAGATGAGCAACTCTACCAATACAAGTGGATAGGCAAAGGTAGACTGTTGGCATGGATACCAAGCAAAGCATTATTATAATATGTTGTCACAGTTTGAGAGGCCACGTCGATGACCCTTCATTGCTGTCGACAAACTAACCACATCATCGCTTGTTGGGCAATAACTTATCTGATGAATACGTAATTAGCAATGGTTATGTGCTAAATTCAATAATTCAACATTGTATTATTCTGCCTCTTTTGAGCAGGCACATCGCACCAAACAGGAGACACCTCCCGTATAAGAAATGGATTAAATGTCTTGAATTTTAAGTGGTCTTTCTTTCAACAATTCTAACATCACTAATAAATAAAAGGCACTCAATGTAACACCCAGTTTAACAATATTTGCAATGGAGGTTGGCAATTTTTTTAGTCCTATTTTTCTTCTAAATTTAACTTTGCGTATTCAAAATTGTTTGTTTTTTTAATATAGGTTGAAGATTCTGGCTAAAACTAACTATTGATTACCATAAAAATTCATTATTACTTGTGCTTCCATATAAGATTATTAGATGAATTCCTTAATGATATTATGATATCAATCATAATATTTATTTTTATGAATATTTAAATTTAATATTAATTAAAGATATCATATTTTATAGTCTTTAGTTAAATATGATGAATTGACTATATTATAATTATATAATAAAGATCATTTGCAAATATATTTTAATGTAATTATAAACACAAACTTAGACACAGACCTATATTTTCATTTTCCTAAAAATAAAATAATAATCTATGTATTCTATAAATAATATGACTAGTTAACAAGTATCATATTAATCTAGTAGCTTAATTTATGAAGTTGGTCCATATATGCATGCATTTCGGCACTATATAGAATTAACTGATATCAAATGATGGAGATGTTATCATCAATGTATAAGGTACAATAAAAGGTATCTTAGCAAGCTCAATGATAAGATATTTGTCAACAGAAATGTTATATAAATGAGTGACCAAGGTGAAATCAGAGAAGATAAAGTCTTAGACGTATTATCATTGAACAAGCTACAACATGGAAGTCATGAATCCGTATTACAATGAAACTAATTCATTAGAGATGGTGACAAGGCAGCAATGAGATTTGAAAAATTACTAAAAGACAATGAGGAGTGGTTCCACCATTTAGACCTACACAGTCATGATAGGAGCGTGCATTTAAGAACAATGAATTTTCACTGAAGACATATGACTATTTAGTGGCAGTATCGAATCTATGCACAGTGGCTCAATCACAGCGATACACAACATTGAATAAAAGTAGATTATCATACTCATAGTTTACGGTGATAAAAGTCATTAAACAAAAACTTCAATATCTATGCAGCAATAAGATTTTGGTTCACTGCAGCGGCAATGGTGATACAGCGGATACAAAGACATATTTGTCCTACACGGAATACTTGGAGTAGCAAACAACGATATATATATTTATCTACCACTGTCCAGATCATAAATGAAAGGTGGCTTTGAATAGAGAATTAAAAGCATTGATAGTAAAATCCAAAAGATAAAGCAGTGGTAAAAGATAACAGTCGACTCTCCGTCTGAAACAAACACGGTGAGTATGCACAAATAGAAATGAATGATCAAGATCAAGGTCAGTTGTTTTTTCTAGTCTCGTGTATGGTTTTATGAACGTCTTATGCAAAGGGGTGCATTTCAATTATGGTTGAAATCCAATCTATCAGATCTAAAAGGGCTTTCAATCTCATATTCTTTGCCATTTACATTTCACTTATGTCAAACTGACATAGTTCATATTAGAATGTTTCAGATTCTAACTAACTTCGAACTCAGATACTCGAGAATCACGAAAATAATTACTTTTCAACAAACCTTCAACCATTATATAAGACAGGTTTTCCATATATGCTGTGCAAATATTATAAAGAAAACCTCTGAACCTCATTTATATCATAAAATTTGAAGAGAACATTATTAAAAAAAATGCTTGATTAAAACATCGATAAGATTCAATTCTAAAGCCATCATAGAAGTCCAGAAGCCTTCTCCAATACACTATTTTCTCTTAGTTGAAAACGATGTTGAGACACACTTTATTTAGTCACAGAAGCCATCTTCAATATCTAAAAAACCTGTTTCACTCATTCTACTAACAACTGTTGTACATCCTCTTCTTTGATAAAACATGCTTTCTATTAATTGACAATAATACTAAACAAGGAAACTATCAAAAAGTAACATTGTCAACAAATAGACACATGCACTATTAGAGAGGAAAATTTTTGGATCTGTTCTTACAAAGGGGCTCAAAATATCAAGAACAAATTGAGTTTTCATTTGCGCCCAGACAGAAAAATCAAGAAAAAATCAATTTTCCATCACATAATGACAACTCACCATTATTATCCAAACATTTACGAGGGGCCATCTTGGACAGCTAAAAACGGCTTATGGGTATTGAAAACAAACAATTATATTTCATCTTCAGCCGTTAAAACTCTTCATACCAAAAATTCATCCAGGAAAAGAAAATCGAATATATTACCAGTGGATATGGCTAGAAGTCGTGAATCACAGTATAATTCTTCTTTACAAGAAGGATGTTCAAAACACGCAGGAAAAGAACACCATAATGTTTCAGAAAAGTTTAGCTTGACATTGGAAACTTCAAAATATGTTAGCACGGTCAGATAATGAGAAACCCCAACTTAATTATCGACTCTCAGCAGCATATGTTTTATATATCCGGTGGTTTTGGTACTCACATTTTTTATTTGATTTGTTTAACAAGCATAATTCTAAGTTCGGGTATCGTGATTATGTGGATCAGTTGTATTGTCATCCATTATTCGAGGAGTAAAGATGCAAGAAGCTGATGTGTAAGATCAGATATCCTACCACAGTCATTGATATGGTCTATGATAGATGCTACTGAGGACCAACTGCTCCATTGCTAAGGTGCACAATCATAATTGCATACAATCAGAGAAATACTGGCAGCCCATATAGGAATCGTTGATATAAGATTTACTCTAAAGTATAAAAAATGTTTTACCATCAAAATAAATAGTCAAAATTACTGATTCGTTATAGTCTCTTCAATTAAAAGAATAAGTTTTCAATATTCTATAAGTTCAATGTAATAAAAAGTCATTTTCATTTATCATTGTTCAAACTTATTATAAAATACTTTACTCATCTTCATGAATATATAATATAATTTTATAAAAAAATTCAAAGCGATGAAATTAAAACAAAAATTAAGTTATGATGAAAAGGAATCCATTGCCAAACACTAACAAAACAGAAGCATAATACACCTAACATTATGTAAAAATTACTGATACCCATAAAATTACTCACCACAAGTATATTTGAACCCTATAAACCCTTTGCTAAATAACCTCGCCAAAATCTTATACACCTAAAAATTTCTAACCTCAAAACAAAGAACCTCCACTCAATCTATACCTCAAGCTTTTCCCAACTATCAAAGAAACAAAAGCAACAACTAAATTTATTTTGAAAGCAAAAAAAGTTATGGACTTACAAGAAATATTAGAGAGGCAAATAAAGAAGGGAGAACTTGTTGGGAATGACTCTATAAGCAACGTATAAGGTCTTCAATTGCATAAAGACCTCTTTTAAAGGTGATCTTCATTATAGGTCACACTTAATGCGCATTACTCTTCTAGTCATGATGTATTTAGAACCATTGTAAAGCCCTCTTTTAAAAGTGATCTTCATTATAGGTCACAATTATGGAGCACTACTCTTCTAGTCATGATGTATCTACAACCATTGGTTCTCATTTGTTTGCCATACTAGTAGTGGAATGTAGACTTTGTCTATTCTCAAGTCAACATATTTTAATGGAACTAACATTAAGTAGTGGAATGTAGAATCTTACTATTGGATATTGGAAACATATTTTAATGAAACAAACATTAAGTAGTGGAATGTAAAATGTTACTATTGGCAAGTCATAGCTTGATTTTTTTGCTATAACTGTGATGTCATCAACAATAATAGATTCAATATATGAATCTCATAAAACAATGGAAAATCTTAATGAGTAATCGCACTACTCTTCTAGTCATGATGTATTCACAACCATTGGTTCTCATTTATTTGTTATACTAGTAGTGGAATGTAACATCTGTCTATTCTCAAGTCAACATATTTTAATGAAACAAACATTAAGTAGTGGAATGTAGAATGTTACTATTGGCAAGTCATAGCTTGGTTCTTTTGCTATCATTGTGATGTCATCAACAATAATCGATTAAATATATGAATCTCATAAAACATTGGAAAATCTTAATGAGTAATCGAAAGTAATACTATATTAAATAATATAATATATTATTATCACCTTTTATTTGAAAATCTCTTATTTGAATCAAAATAAAAGTAATAATATATTACATAATATAATATATTATTATCACCTTTTACTTGAAAATCTCTTATTTGAATAAAAATAAAAAATTCATACTTCAAAATACATAATCCAAATTCTTTTTTAAATAAATAGAACATTATGTCATATTTAAACCATTTTATGTTTAAAGGTTCTAATATTCATTTATAATTTCAATTTTATTCCTCATTTTTCATTTATTTATGTATTTTATATGAAAAATCATGTATTTCATATTTATTTGAGTACAAAACTCTATAGACATGCCTGTATCACTTCTCTATCCTCTACAAAATGATCTACTCTATGAACATTCGAAGGATCATATTATTAAACTTTTGACCTAGCTTATTTAGTATACCTGTCGAACATTTAATTACTTGCGTCTACTTACCAAATTTGGTTGCCTTCTGCTCTAAAGTCGATGATATATTTTATACACTCCCTATCACAGAGGTCCAGGACCATGGCTCCCTATCAATGTGCAAAGCACATTGATACACAATTGTTTTAATTGTGCAAACATATCAAGCAGTTGAACAACTGGAACAATAATTGAAATTGAAAATGAAAGATTCAATTGGGATCCTTTCTCACCAGCATCTAATTTATCTGTAAGTAGGTTGCAGGTGAAAACTAGGATGAAAGTTGGAATCACAATAAACTACTAGTGATGCTATATTAGTTCATTGAGTTTGGCTTTAGACCCTTTCTCAGGGGACTTTCCCCAACAACTTGACAAGATCCATGTTTTGTGATTGTGTTTTGGTAAACTCCTGAACCATTTTGTAGATTAAATTATAGAAATTATTGGGAATATGCATCTGAAGATTACCGAGGTTCATTCTATAGTAGCCAAGCTCATATATTTCAATAGCTTCAAAGCTTTTTCTACCAACACAACACCATCAAACATAAAAAATCTAATAACATTTCATGCACAAAAGTATTGTGATCTAACATATCTGCACAGATCTTCACAAAAAAAACTCAATTTTTTATAGCAAATTTGATTCTACACAATAGATCATCGATTTCAGATTTTGACCAATGGATCTCAAATTTTCAAACAAAAAACTCAATTCTTTTACAAAAAATTGATTCTAAACAATAGACTAGGACAAGCTTCCATAGATAGATTTCATATAAATATGATTATCAGAAAAAAAAAATACAACTACAACACTATGTTCTAAACAATAGATTTGGACAAGATTCCATGTAAACATGATCATCACATAAAACAATACAACTATAACACAATATAATCTCAAATAAAAAGAATAGAGAAATCTCTGACATACCTTGTACTCTAGTAGAAAGAGACGAAAGCCAAGCCTTTAGAAATGTGAATTAAAAGTAATCAACTAATGCTATAAATAAGAAAATAACAATTCTAAAAGATTCCATAATCAATGCTCACACATGACAAATGTTGACTTAAAAATCATTTATAAGCCACAACTATAAAGAAATATATTCCCTGACATCCATAATCAATGCTCACAGGACAAATGTTGACCGAAAAATAATTTATAAGCCACAACTATAAAGAAACATCTTTTCCAAAGAAACTTATGTATAAGCCACAACTATAAAGAAATATATTCCCTGACATCCATAATCAATGCTCACAGGACAAATGTTGACCTACAAATAATTTATAAGCCACAACTATAAAGAAACATCTTTTCCAAAGAAACTTATGCAACACTACAATCATAAACGACAAGATATGTCATCTCTTTAATTGCTTATCATGTTGTATTGTTTTGTTTATTTCTGTTAATTTTTTAAAAATGGAATACAACTGTAACCACAACAATAATAAACGACAAGAAATGTCATCTCTATAAATCCTTATCATGCTGTCTTGTTTTGTTTGTTTCTATTGATTTTTGAGAAATTAAATACAACTGTAACCACAATCTATAAATATTTGACAATACTAGTATAGATATCTAAAGTTTGGAAAAATAAAAAATTATTTTGTGTGCACAAAACAATAATGAAAAAAAAAAACTTTCAAACTTATGACTGTAGCACACATAGACCAATCAAATTGCATGAAAATAAGCTTGACTAAGTTTGCAAAAATGTCAAGAAAAAGATATTTATATAGTGATAAATGGATAAAAATAAATAAAAGCTCTTGATTGGACAAATTAATAAGATTATTCGCTTTTAACGAATGCATAAGTTTCCTGCCATGGGAGGAACTAATAAAAACAAAAGAAGTTAATGTCATATTAGCATAATATGAATGCATAAATATTCCTGCATGGAGAAACTAAAAATAACGAAATTCAATGAGATACAAATTATCCGCCATAGTCTACTCTCGTTAATTTGCTCCTCCATTATTTTTCTCCTCTTTTATTCAGCAGAGATCAAAGAATGTGAAGAAGCGAATCCAGACAACACGGTGAAACTATCAATACGATACTTGCTAATTACATAGTTACAGTATATGGAGATCAATTTTAATTCATTCATGGATTTTAGAAGTTTCGTCTTCAGTGTTCTATCTTCGATCCCAATGCTAGAAGAAACAACTCAGATTTTTTTTGCCAATAGTATCACTGTTACTGGTTTTCAAAATCATAGTATTTACAACTTACATTTATCCTAATCAAAATAATTATTGATGGGAATCTGGCAATTGAATTGAAAATTTAAATACGAATGGCTTGGGATATAAAGACGTTATATAATCAAGGACGAATCAAAGAAGCTCTCCGCATCATGCAGCTTAACAATCTGCACATAGGATCTGCCACATATTCATGTCTTTTTCAGTTCTGTACTGATAAAAAATCCCTACCAGAGGCTAAACTTGTACATTCCCATATGACTCAGACGGGATTTAAAGCAGGGTTTATTTTGAACAACAAAATCGTTAACATGTATGCAAAGTGTGGAAGCCTGAAGGATGCACGCAAAGTGTTTGACGATATGCCTGAACGAGATGTGATCACGTGGACTTGTATGATATCAGGCTATGGCAAACAAGGCCGTGCTAGCGAGGCCTTGACACTGTTCCATCAAATGCAGGAAGCAGGCGGTAAAGCAGACGCATTCACCTTCTCTACTGTTCTTCGTTTATGCGCTAAAGTGGGGAATTTAGAAGAGGGTATGGATGTTCATGAAAAGATAATAAGACATGGCTTAGAATCTGATGTGTTTGTGAGTACTGCCCTTGTAGATATGTATGCTAAGTGCGGTAGTTTAGAACATGCACGCCAAGTGTTCTGCAAAATGCCACAACGAGATTTAGTCTCCTGGAACGCAATGCTGACGGGATGCGTGCAGAATGGGGAAGTTGCAGCAGCGCGAAAACTGTTTGAAGAAATGCCGGCTCGAGACACGGTGTCGTGGAACACCATGATTACGGGATATGCTCAGAATGGAGACGGTGATGAGGCTTTAAAGGTTTTTCGACAAATGCAAGTGTTTGTGAAACCAGATGCAGAAACGGTGACGGTAGTTTTGTTAGCCTGTGGCGGACTAGCAGCTCTGGAACAGGGCAAAGAAATCCATGGCGTGATCAGTCGAAGTGGGTTTGAATCTGATTTCTTTGTGGGAAATGCTCTGATTGGAATGTATTCTAAATGTGGGAATGTAGAGGACGCTTATCACGTGTTCAATGAACTGCAGAAGAAAGATTTGGTTTCATGGACTACAATGATTTTGGGGTATGCTAAGAATGGATATGGGAAAGAGGCTCTCAGGATCTTCGCACGAATGGAACAGTCAGGAATGGATCCAGATCATGTCACCTTTGTGGGTGTTCTGTCTGCTTGTTGCCATGCAGGCTTAGTAGATGAAGGTTTTAAGTATTTTGAGAACATGAGCCAATTTTATAACATCAAGCCTGGATTGGCACATTATGGTTGCATGGTTGACCTTCTGGGCCGTGCTGGACGCCTGGGTGAGGCGCGTGATTTCATAAGTAAGATGCCGATGGAACCTGACGCTGCTGTCTGGAGTTCATTGCTCAGTGCCTGTAGAGTTCATAATGATATAGAGCTTGCAGAATCTACATCAGAACATCTTCTTAAGCTAGAGCCTGAAAATGCCTCAGTTTATGTGCTTTTATCAAACCTCTATGCTTCAGCTCGTAGGTGGGATGGAATTGAAAAGGTGAGGAAGATGATGGAAAGCAGAAATGTTGTAAAGAAGCCCGGATGTAGTTGGATTGTTGTCAACAAACAAGTCAATGTATTCGTTGGAGGAGACAGATCACACCCACAGATACACGTAATCTATGCAGAATTGGAGAGATTGTTTGGGAAGATGAAGGCCATGGGGTACGTACCTGACACAACATTTGCACTAAATGATGTTGAGAAGGAGCAAAAAGAACACATCCTTTGTCTTCACAGTGAGAAATTAGCAATTGCCTTTGGGCTTATCAGCACATGCTCAGCCTCAACTATCAGGGTTATTAAGAACCTTAGAGTTTGTGGCGATTGCCACTCTGCCATCAAATTCATCTCCAAGATTGTTGCAAGGAAGATTATTGTCAGGGATGCCAGTCGATACCATCATTTCGAAGATGGTTTATGTTCTTGTGGAGATTATTGGTGATACTAATTAAAATAAGGCACCACATGGGCTTGTATGATAACAGCCATGTTCATGTTTTTGTGGAGATTTTGGTGATGCTAAGTGAAACAAAGAGCTCTTGGGCTTGTTTGAGAACAGTCTTACGCCCATCGGACTCCTGTTACAAGCCAAGATAGGTAATTTTTTTACTTTTATATAAACCATGACACGTATGATATACTATTGAGGATGCATATATGGGGAAATATTTGTGAACAAATTTCTTAAGTTATATAGTAGAGCTTGTCTGCCATAGTTTCTCACATATTCAAAGTGTCGAATTGCAGCGATCAAGGAAGATGATCTCAAGTTCTTTTCAGCGCTTCTTGATAGTAGGGGAAGAATGGAAACATAAAGCAAACAAATTCCTCAAAAAAAATCTGAATGCATTTCATAATTGGTCATGATTTTGTGGTGAATGGGCTTCGTCGTGTGAACATAAATTAATTACAACAACCAAACAGTATGATCGGCACAGACCAGTGAAATCTCTAGAAACACATGAAAAAATGTGCAGCCGTTTTTCTCAACTACCACCATTAAATACACAACCAAATTTATCTCTAGAATGTTCTGTAAATTTATTACTCATTCAGCTATAAATAGAATGGTTGAGGCTGGGATATCAGCGCTCAAGTTTGCATTTCTTGAGTTCTTCTGCAGTGTTAATTTCTCTGTTTTTGTTCATGGTATTAGAGCTAAAAAGTTGTGATAGTTTGAATCGCATGATGTTCTGCCGATCTGAGGATTGCACCCAAAACGAGCAATGTTACTCACTGCAAAATTTCTAAGGCCGCTTGCATACAAATCTCTCACGGCATCAATTGTCCCTCTCACCACAGGTTTCACCAAATCCATCATTCCCTGAATGGAGCCGTTTTCGCTTGCAAGGAATTCGTAGTCATTGCCAACGATAGAGATGAGAACTATAGACCGTGAGAGGTTGCGAGAATTGAACTCAGGACTTGCCGCAATCAGCTCTTTAAACTGCTTCACCTGTTCTGCGAGTGTTATGAAACCGCTGTCCTATTTACAAAGCAAGTTTGAAGAAAGCAAGGAAGTGTTGATAGAAAGCTGTCCCAAGGAGTTGCTGTCAGAAATTTGCAAGGTGCTACAATACTAAAGACAATTGCGTCTCAGTTTGAATGTGGTGAAGGAATATAATACAATTATTGTTGTGGTGCAGCTGATGTGTTCCTTATCTCTCACTTGTGAAAGGCAACAGTGTTAAAGGTAAGATTTCCTCAATTTGGAAATACAATTTATTTTCATTTGTGAAAAGGCTCGTCTGTGAAAGATAAAGTATTGGATTTGGAAATTTTTAGGACCAAGTTAATGCGTGGGCAGGTTCTAATTTATGGTGGTTCCTTTTTTTTAAAAAAAGTTTTTTTTATGGTGAATATATATTGAAACGGTGTTGTTTTTCTTTTAGTGAGTTGAAATATTTGAAGTGAGAGTATCTTTGGAAGATATAAATTGTGTGTGCTTCAAAGTGTGGAGAAATTTTAAGTGATTAAGAAGTGTTATTAAAGAGTTATTGTGAAGTGAAAGTGGGTAAATTTGTGTGGAAAAGATAAATTTGATAAAGTTGTTTTAAGTCCTTGTTTGATTGGTTCATAAGAAGGCCAATATCAAGGGTGGTTTTTGCTAGATGCTTGATGATTATGTAATTGTGTGCATGTGTGTTGGTAATTGATTGGAAAATTAACTATGGCTGGTGAGATGTCTAATCTTGTGGTTAGTGAAAAATTGGATGGTTCAAATTATGCTAATTGGAAATGTGAGATGGAGTTAATTTTACAAATGAAAGATTTATGGGAACTAGTCACAGAAGAAGAACCTAAGGATCAAGATAAACTTAATAAATGGAATAAAAAGGATATGAATGCACGTGCTACACTTTTGTGGCAAATTAGTCCAGGGATTAGGCCTCATGTTCAAGGTTTAAAAACAACAAAGGCAATATGGGAAACTTTACAAACAATGTATGAAAGAACAAGTTAAAAGCAATGGATATTAAGAGGCAATTAACTCATTTGAAAATGAAAGTAGGAGATAGCATGAATGATCATATTGCTAGATTGAAAAACTTAAGAAATCAGCTTGCAATGATGAAGGTTGAGTACGAAGATGATGAAATCATAGAATTTTTAATTGAAAGTCTTCTAGAGGAGTATAATAATTTCATTCGCACTTTAGAATTAAATGACAAATTTGAAAATATAAAATTGCAAGAAGTCTATGGTGCTTTGTTAAATGAAGAAGAAAGGCTTCACAAGTTTACAAGTGAGTCTAGCAAGAGTCAAGCATTTGTAGCTAGAGGGAAATACAAGTATTATAATCAAGAAAGAACATATCAAAATCAAAGACCTAATCAAGGGAATCAATATAGAAATAATCAAAGACAATGGTCTCAATAAAGAGATAATCAAAATAGGCAAAATTATCAAAGGCCACAAAATGAAGGGAGAAATTACAATAATAATCTCAAAGGAGCAAATACTATCAAATGTTTCAAGTGTGGAAAAGAAGGACATAAAAGTGATCAATGTTTTAAGAAATGGAAAAAGAGATTTAATCAAAGAAGGCAATCAAATTTTGTTCAAGAAGAGGGTGATCATCATATAATGATAGCTTGTTTGGCTGCTCAAGGTGATTCAAGTAATGCATGGTATATTGATTCGGGAGCTAGCCAACATCTAACTCACAACAAAAATATCTTTAACTCTTCAGAAGCAACAAAAGGTGCAAAAATATTTCTTGGTGATGATAGTTCACATGACATAGAAGGAATAGGTACAATTTCAATGAAAGGTAATGATGGTAAAAATTTGGAAATAACTAATGTGAATTTTGTACCTAGGTTGGCCAAAAATCTTCTATTAGCGAGTCAAATAACTCAACATGGATATAAGGTGGAATTTTATTCAGATAAGTGTTTAATCAAGAATATTAATGATGGATACAAAATAGTTGCTAGAGGAGTTGAGAATGATGGATTATATAAATTTCAAGCTAGTGTTGCTAAGAAGGCTTATATCACTACAAGATCATCCTTAAGTGAGTTATGGCATCAAAGATATGGTCATTTAAATTATCAAAGTTTGGCTATGCTTTCAAAGATGAATATGGTTGATGGATTGCCTTGGATAAAATTAAATACAAATGTGTGCGAAGGATGCATGGTTGGTAAACAACATAGAGACACTTTTGAGAGGTCTACATGGAGAGCAAAGAGAAGTCTAGAACTTATCCATAGTGATTTGTGTGGTCCTATGAATCCAACATCAAAGGGAGGAGCTAGGTATATCTTGACATTTATTGATGATTTTTCAAGGAAAATTTGGGTTTATTTCTTGAAACAAAAGGATGAAGTGTTTAACAAATTTGAAATATTTAAAGCTCTTGTGGAAAATGAAAGTGGAAATAAGATCAAGAGAATTAGAACTGACAATGGTGGAGAATATGTAAACAACAGGTTGAAATCATTTTGTGATCATCATGGGATCAAAAGAGAGATGACTAATAGATATACTCCTCAACAAAATGGTATTGCTGAAAGGAAGAATAGGACTTTAGTGGAAATGGCACGTTGTATGCTACAATCTAAGAATCTTCCTTTGTTTCTATGGGCTGAAGCTATTAATACCGCATCTCATGTTTTGAATAGATCTCCCACAAATGTTTTGCAAAACATTACTCTTGAAGAAGCTTGGAGTGGAAGAAAACCTAATGTTAAGTATTTTAGAGTGTTTGGATGTGAAGCCTATGCCCATGTGCGAGATGAGATTAGAGAAAAGAAATTTGATAAGAAAAGCATTAAGTGCATCTTTGTGGGGTATGATGACCAAAGGAAAGGATATAGGTTATATGATCCTAGTGTGGAAGATGTGTTTACAAGTAGGGATGTCAAGTTTAATGAAGGGTTTGACGATATGCCAATATCCACTCCTATTCCACATGTGGCCATTGAGAATCATGAAGATCCTAATGATTTTGAAACTGGTGAAAGTTCTAAGAAACCCTTTGACATGGATGAAGAATCTAGTCCTTCTCCAAAGACCAAGAGTATTCAAGAAATTTATCAAAGGACTCATCAAATTAATTATGCTTTGATGACCACCATAATGAAAACTAATGATCCTCAGACATATGAAGAGGCCAAAGGAAAACATGAATGGGAAGAAGCTATGAAAAATGAGTATGATTCATTGATAAAGAACAACACTTGGGAATTGGTAGGGTTGCCAAAAGATAAGAATGTGGTTAACAATAAGTGGGTATATAAGACCAAGTTCAAGTCAGATGGGAGTATTGAAAAACATAAGGCAAGGCTAGTAGCCAAAGGGTATTCACAAAAAGAAGGGATTGATTACACAGAAACTTTTGCCCCAGTAGCAAAGATTAGTACTGTCAGAGTTATTATAGCATTAGCAGCTCATTTTAAGTGGCCTTTACACCAAATGGATGTTAAAAATACATTTTTGAATAGTGAAATTGATGAAGAGATTTATATGACTCAGCCACAAGGATTTGAAATACAAGGGAAAGAACATTTGGTTTGCAAATTAAGGAAGTCTTTATATGGTCTCAAACAAGCTCCAAGGGCTTGGTATGCTAAAATTGATGAATATTTTCAAATTCAAGGCTTCCATAATAGTCCACATGATCCAAATTTGTATGTGAAGGAATTTGCTAGTGGTGATATCATAATTATTGTGCTTTATGTTGATGATCTTATTATCACAGGACATAACATGGATAAAATTAGTAACATAAAGTTAAGCTTGCAAAATACATTTGAGATGACAGATCTTGGTTTTCTACACTATTTTCTTGGTATACAAGTATGGAAAAAGGATGATGGATTTTATCTTTCTCAAACTAAGTATGCCCTAGACATATTGAAGAGGTTTCAAATGACAGAATGTAAAAGTGTATCTACTCCAATTTCTTCGGGGTTGAAATTAAGCAAGGACCTAGAAGGTGAAGATATTGATCCTACCTTATATAGGCAATTGGTTGGTAGTCTTGTATATTTAACACACACTCGTCCTGATATTTCTTTTGCAGTTAGTGTGGTTTCCAGATTTTTGAGCTCACCTAAAGTCCCACATTGGATAGCTGCTAAAAGAATACTAAGATATGTGAAAGGGACTTTAACGATGGGCATCTATTATTCATTTCATGGAGATATTTCCCTTGTTGGCTATTCAAATTCTGATTGGGCAGGATGCATGGATGATCATAAGTCCACTACAGGTTATGTTGTCTATCTTGGTGCAGGTCCCATTTCTTGGTGCAGTAAAAAGCAGTCTACCATAGCTCTATCCACTACAAAAGTTGAATATACTGCAGCAAACGAAGCAACATAAGACATCACTTGGCTACGAGCTATCTTATCAGTCCTTAGGCAACATCATGCAGGGCCTTCTCTACTTCATTGTGACAATCAAAGTGCCATATCATTGTCTAAGAATCCAGTGTTCCATGCTCGCACCAAACATATTGAAGTCTATCATCATTATATCAGGCATCTTCTCCAACAACAGGTGATTCATCTTCAATATTGCAAGACAGAGGACCAGATTGCTGAGGCTTTAAGTGAAGCCAAGTTTGTATCTCTTCGACATCTTTTGGGCTTAAGAGCAGTGACATAATTGTCTTATGGTTGTCATTCAGGGGGGATTCTTATGAATTCCAACCATTGAATTTAGGAGATAACTGATTGTAAATGGGTACCTAACAAGGCTTTAGGCCAGGACCCATCATATGTAGATTATGGGGGGATATTTAGATAGTAGATATTTAGTATTGCTATTGTAATTAATTTAGGGGGGATGTCAACATAAATTAATTACAACAACCAAACAGTATGGTCGGCACAGACCAGTGAAATCTCTAGAAACACATGAAAAAATGTGCAACCGTTTTTCTCAACTACCACCATTAAATACACAACCAAATTTATCTCTAGAATGCTCTGTAAATTTATTACTCATTCAGCTATAAATAGAATGGTTGAGGCTGGGATATCAACGCTCAAGTTTGCATTTCCTGAGTTCTTCTGCAGTGTTAATTTCTCTGTTTTTGTTCAATCTTGATGGGAAGTGATGCTCTCCAAATCATTTGAACCCGTCACTTTGGGCACGAGGATGATGGTTTTCTCCATTTGATGGGATGGGTAAAGGTGGAAGAGTTCAAGTCGAACAAGGATGATCATGAAATAAGGTGAGTTAAACAATCGAACCTCATTTCTATTTTTGGTTAATAGGAGTTTTTCTTATTGGAAATTTAATAACCATTTTCTAAAACCATAATCTCTTACAATAAAATATAGCGATTGATTGTAATTCTATTAAATTCTAAATGAAACTTATGTATATGGATCCTACAAGGGAGTATATATATCAATAATCACGGGATCATTTCTAGAAAGTATAAATCTATATTGACTTCAAATTTAAAACTTCATTCTACTATTATTCTGAAAATTAGAAGGAGCAACATTGTTTGATGCAAGAGCACCCAAACTTCGTGAGAGTTCATGAAAAGGAGGGCAGAGAGAAGAAAAAGGATTGGATTACAAGAGAAGGAGCCCGAATCTTACGATTGGACAAATCTCAACAAAGAGCAAAATTGGCAACCTGATTGAATTGGTAAATCCTATGTTTGGAGGCATTTTCGTGTTCGTGTTTCATGTTTCATGTTTTATGAAATCTCTTGTTTAAGGAAAGAGTGTAAGGACACTATTTCAGAGAAGGTGAATCCTCACTGTAAGGGAAGTTGCAGACTCATGCTTCTCTTCAGAGAATGTAGGTAACACTTTCTGTATCTTAATATAATTTGAAGTTTTTTTCTAGGAGTCTTTGACTTCATTTTCATGATTCACATTCGTATCCTATCATTTTGGGTTTGTGTTTTCTGCCTGTGCTTTGTTGATCTCTGCTTTAGAGTCATGTTAGTCCCTGTCTTGCATCATTGGCTTACCTAGGAAACCATTGTAGAGTTGAAGAAAAAGGGGAAGAGTTTAAGTCAAGCAATTATGGTCATGAAATGGACATGCGAGTTAATCAGTCAAGCCTTGTATATTTGATCATAAAATGTAGAGGCGAGTTAAAAAGTCAAACCTTATAGAGACTTTTTGGTTAAGAGGAACATTTTTTTTGATTAAGGAAAACAGGTTTTGAAGGGTGCCTGGAACCCTCTACAAATCTAAATTTTTTCAATGAAGTCTGAACAAAAAATACAACCCAAAGGTGAAACAGGTCGGCCTCATGGATAACATAGTACACTTCTACCACCAAAACAGGTTTTGAACAGGTGCTTGAAACCCCATGGTTGCAAAACAATTAGATAGTTTGTCCTGAACCATGTCAAACTACAAAGAACAACATGCCAAAAAATGCCAGGAGAACTAAACAAAAAGGGACAGCCTCAAAAAAGATAGGCGATCAATAGGTAAAGAAAACTAGGGCTCAAGATTTACATTTCGGTCCTGTCTTTTGAGAATGTAAAGACATATCAAACAAAGCATTGGAGGGCTTAACCTTTTTTCCTTTTATTGTTGTCCATCCATCCTCCACCTTCCCAACAACCTTTTGTCATGCAAGGTCAATAACACTGCAACCAACCTCCAAAACCCTCGCGGCAAGAGAAGAAACACCACCACCACATGATGACAGGACCACAATAGTAGAAGGGACAATAGCACCATCCTAAGACAGAGCTGCAAGAGGGACAACAATCAGATCTACAGTTACAACATCCAAAGGAGGGGCAACTGTATTGATCACGACTGTAGGGGCATCCTTTGAATCATCAGAGACAACAACAAAATTTGCCACCAAAGAATCCTGAGAGGAGCCAACCAACCCATCCCCATTAGCTGATACTTTTTGAACCGTGTAATGATCATCTGAAACCCCCTTCCACCAAGAAGGTGATTTCTTCGATCTAACCTTTTCAGAGGAGTATTGCGTAGCGAGTTGGTTGGTGTTATGACATTTCCTGCATCTGAAGGGAATACCCTCATAATCAAGAAGCTGAATACAAGAGCCATTAGGAGAGGCCAACATAATCATTTCAGGGAGCCCCTTGGAGATGTCAATCTCCATAAGAATGCGAGCACACATTGTCTGATACACATTGGAAGACATCGAATAACCAACAAGAAGTCCCCAAGGGCCTCCCCCATAGCCTCTAGGATAGAATCCAACCATAAGTGAAAGGGAAGATTCGACAACCTAACCCACAGAGGAATCTTGTTGAAGGATTTAGTCAACGGGTCAAAATCCTTATACCAAGGTTAGCCATCAGGGGGAACCTCTCCTCCCAAGAGAAACCACAAAGCATGATGGAATTTCTATCTTCAGTAGTAGTGAATTTCACAATAAAAAACCCCTTTCCACAAGGTAAATTTGAACTAAATCCGAAATGATAGGCTCCCAATATTTGGATATCCAAGCATGCAGATTCGACAGAGAGGGCCAAATTCCCCAAAAACGAAAGATAACAGTTGTAGAAGAGAAGTATGCCACATATGTGAAAATCTCATCAATTATATCAGGCTCTAGATCAATCTTAATCGGGTTACTTACAACAACTGACATAGCAACATGAAACCCGAAACACATAGCTTGACCTCCAATACCTACCTCATAGGCAGCCACATCAGCATAAGAGATGGGTGATCTTCCCACAACACCACGAGGTAGAGCATCAGGGGAAGCCACCGCAGTGAGAACCATAGGAGCAGAAGCCCCACCTTGAAACACAATAGAGGGGCTGCCTATCGCCCTAGCCAAAGGACAAAACCCTGCGCTATAGCCCGCTAGAGAATGGGCGGGAGAAGATATGGGTTCAGACCCAGAAAGGGCATCGTCGTCAGAGACAAAAGTGGGAGTGGGACAAAACGGTAGCGGGAGGCATTACAGTTAAGAGGAATGTTAATGGAATTTTAATTATCATTTTCTAAAAAATGTAATCTCTTACACTAAAATATTGCAATTATTTGTAATTCTGCAGTGAATTAAGCAATCAAAGCTCATATAGACCTTTTGGTTCATAGGAATATTTTGTTTAATGGAAGTTTAATCATCATTTTCTAAAACCAGAATCTCTTGCACTAAAATATGGCAATTGTTTGTAATTTGTAATTCCATCAAATTCTCAATCTTGCCTCCCTTTAATAGTAAGATGCTTGTCAATGTAGTCAAACTTATGTATATGAATCATACAAGGGGGTGTTATTCATTAATCATAGAATCATTTTTGGGAATAATTATGGACTTCAATTTCACTTCAGATTAATTGCTACTCTAAAAATTTAAAGAGAAGCAACATTGGCTTACCTATGAGTCCATTGTAAAAATAATCTGGCTTTGTGATATGGGCTTTTACCTCTTCAATGCAACAAAAAGTGAATGACCAAACACCATTAAAAACTTGATAATGGAGAAATAACAACATTGTCTTTAGCAATGCAAAATCAGGGAATTCATTTTGAGAAAGCTGTATTGAATTTAAATCTAATGTTGATTGAATTGTTATTCTAAAAATTAAAAGGATTAACATGAGCTTGAGGATGTCAGAGATAGGGTTTCCCAAATGGAAAAAATCAAGAGCAAGACAGGTGCAGAAAGCCAAGGCGACCGGAACAACTGGGAGACTCTGATGGAGAGGAGAGTAAAAAATATTGAGAACTACAATCACAGCCTGGCAAGTCAAATGATCTCCCTCCTCGCTTCGATCAACGACAACATCCTCTCTCTCTTGGAAAATCTCAAAGACAGGAACCAGATGGAGGAAGATGATAAACAGAACAGAGACAAAGATAGGCTGGATGTGGATAAAGCCAAGGACAGCACTATGGAGCAGGATTTGACGAACGCCCAGGATCATAAGGCAGAAGAGCAACAAGAGTGCGCTGAAGCTGCCCAGACCATGCTCGAGATGGAGAAGTAGTCTGCTAGGTTGGGTCTCTGTCCTTTGGTTTTTGTTTCTCCTAGCTTTGGCTTTTTGTCTGGTCTCTGTTTTTCTGATTGGTTCTCTGGCCTTTTTAGTGGGCAGTTGTTTCGGGCTGGGCCTTTGGGCTTATTTTCAGCCGTAAGGCTTATGTTTTGGCTGGGCGTTTTTTCGCTTATTTTCAGCCTTTCTTGTTGTTAAACTTATGGGTTTCAGGACCCCTTAAAACCTGTTTACCTTATCAAAAACATCAGTTTTCTTGGGAAATAACATTGTGGCATTAGTAGATGGGCTTTCACTTCTTCAATGCAATGGAAAGCTAACGACCAAAACAACTAGAATTTGGCATTGGAGATATAACATGGTGTAAGCAAAGCAGAACCTGAGAATGATGCACTCACATACCATTAGTTTTCACATGAGAAATCTAGTAGTACAAAAAATACAATTAGTAAAACTAACAAAAAAAAAATCATCCTTCTTTATCTTTTCCTTATTCATAATGGACGAATATTTTAGCTATTTCACTGAGAATGCATTCTCTTGAAAAATTAGTTTATCTCTGAATCACCAACCAACAAGCAATAATCAACTACTAATAATTTCTTAGAGTATATCAAGCACTTGCACTCTTTTAGGAACATAAGATGTATCTTACAGACATAACAATAGGTAGCATTGTTAGACGTCATCAAGTGCACACATTAATCCTCCCTCGCTTTCAATTTTTCTAAACCTCAATGTTCAGATGCATAGGGTGAATCCATTCTTCCATATTTAACTAACCAATCTTGTGTAATCCAAGATTTACACGATGCTAGAATATCCTTCCAATCAAGCAAGTTTCATAACTCCTGTGTTGTGAAGTATTTGCCTTAAAATCTACAAGTCATTTAATCTGTTTCTTGGTTCCTCCTCAATTACTTTTTCATGATTGATTGTATTTCTGCTAAACATCTCAAAACCCAGATGATATAGTATAAAGATTGATCACATATGAATAGGACTGATGTTCAAATCCTCTTCGTAACATATTCTATATACCTCACATGACTTAGAAATTTTTAGGCTTCAATATATGATAGGTACTATTTTTTCCATCCTTGATGAAGTTCTTTACTCTTGTTTTCCTCATTCATAGTCTTTAATTTTTGCTTCACTTGCTGTTGTATTCCATGAAATAATATAAGATGCATCTCTTTCAAAAAAATGGTCTATAATCTAAGTTTAAACATATAATTATAGTTAAACAATTTCTAATCTTTCAACATGACATTGTTGTAAGCTCTTACATCAAACCATATGTAACTTTTGTTTAAATTAAAAAACATGCTAAAATAGTTTCTTATCATATATATATGCACTTGTTGTGGTCCATTTTGATGGCTTATGTTGCATTTCTTCCCAGGGCCTCCAAAAGTATTCAATAAAGATGACAACGTGTTTCTAGAGAATGGAGAGATGGCAATTATGGATTATAAAGGCATTCACCAGTTGGATGTGGATATATCAAGGTCTTCACAAATTGGATATAGATAAGTGACAGATATTTATTATCCTTTTATTTAGCAGTAAATCCAAAATCGACTTGTGGGTGAGTTGTAATATTTGTTGGGGCAGGCTTGTGCTACCTTAGGAGGGAACTCTTGAGTGAGTTTAGCAGGAGAATCAAACACATTGGCCACAGAGACTGAAAAGAAGTGTTGGTGGGATGTAGATCCTAAAGAAATAGAATTGAAGTTGCAAGTGTGGGTGTTTATCACATTTCACCTCATTACATTATCCTTTTCATGTTTGGCTCTTTTATAGTTCTCCTTGTAGCTTTGCATTCCTAGTCAAATCAAGCATTAATCTTACAATTTTTTTAATGATTTCTCAGTTTTTGCTTATGACTATTAAGAAAATGAAATCATGTTTTCTTTAGATTTACTCAGTCTATAGTTACTTTAGAGATTTTTTTTTTTGAGTCAAAACAATTATGTTCTTTGGAGATGGTTTCCAAAGACATGGAATTTACCTCTCACTTTCCCTTTTTAGTCCAAGATAAACTTAAGTAAATTAGTTTCTGGTCTGATTTTAAATCATAGATATGTTCATTGATTATAATTACCTCTATCATTTTAATTAAGTTTATGAACAAATTGCATAATCAACATCACTTGTTCTATTGTAGGTAAAATTTCTAGACTTCTTTGATCTATTTAAACCATTTCAAATAATCAAGTCAAAAATACAATGTAAAGTAAGCATTTCCTCCCCAAAATGGTTTCTATTCTTGTTTTCTTATGAACATCTTAACCATTGATTTCTTTCTTTTGTAAACCAAACAGGGTCTAGTATTCCTTTAGTAGTCATAGTATTGAAATGACCCACAAAGAAGACTTCTCCCTATTGAGAATACAATATCTTTTCTTAAGATTGTGTAATACTTCCTCATTGTGTCTAACCCATTATTTTTGGAAGTTTTTGAAACTTACAAAATAAAATAATAGGTTGCAATTCTAATGTCATTTTCATTTGTTGAAAATTTGAACTAAATATACAATTTATTTGAATATTCTTTTCTAGTTAATTGAGATGTCATTTTAAATTTCACTAAGATAATTATTTCACCATATCCTTTACCACCTCCCAAGTCATCAACTTCATGTAGACTTTAAACATAAGTCTTGTAGTCCTCATATTCATGTGTAACATTATGTCTCCACTTTCTCACGTAAATCTTAACACAAATTTCCTCATCCAATAATCTAATAAAGAAATCTTTTTTAAAAACTAAAAATAATAATCTAATAAAAAAAACTTTAGATATTATATCTTTTAATCTACTCATATAACCTCTTTTAACAACTTCAATTCAAATTTAACATATTTTTAATCTAAATAATTTCTACATAAACACAATAATAATCATTAACTTACTTAAATAAACAAAATAAATCCACTACTTAAATTTCAAAAATAGTTTTTATTCCCCCTAAATGTCATTATGAATCTTCGTGAACATCAAATTCAAGCTCAACTCTTTTAATCTCCACCCTTAAATATAAGGACTCCTCCAAAACCCTCAAAACATCTATAAAGACCAACAAAAAGGGTTTTCTTATAGTTTGTATTTTCTCTCTCTTTAATTTTGTGTTGAAGATATTTTTTTGGAGATGACTATGTGGATTACATTTCACTTGCATTAGTTGAGCTCACCAATTTATAGTCTAAAATGTTTTTATTTATTATTTATTTACTAATTAGGGTTTAAATACCGAGCCCATCATCCATGACAAACACAAACAGTTATAATGGGGAACACAAAAAAATTAGTTATATGCTCACAACCCCCTTGGTGAAAAACATCCTACTTTGGTACTTAGCTCTAAAGGTGAAAGTGAAGAATACACATAACTCACTATAGTAGAAGAGCTATTAAACTAGACTATACATCCATCAAGTGAAAATAAAGTACCAATCCATCTTTTTGATGCAACACAGCTCTTCTAACCATCTCGTTATCCACTTGAGAAAACAACTCATGTATCCTCGTAAAAAAATACCATTGAAAGTACCAATCCATCTTTTTGATGCATCACATGTCATGCCCTAAATCTAGCAAGGTAAAATTCAACAAATTTTTTTTTTTTGAAAGTCAAACTAAGGAAATATGAATAGATCTTTACTTGTTATAAACGTTCTATCAAATTGAGTGGTATTCGGATATCAATTCAAGTCCACTTAGGGATGTTATAGGGCTACAAATTCAATCATAATGATACATTACTAATGAGGTATTATTAATTATTTGTTTGATCAATAAAGATTAATTATTGATTATTTATTTGATTTTTATTTCAATTTGGATAACAATATGCATTAGGGTTTACTAGCTATCTTGTCACTACATTCAACTTGGTATGAACTTGAACCTTGCATTCGAGGCAGGGTTGCGTAAAAAGGTACACCTATAGAAGATGTAATGCATATATGTTATGCACTTAAATTAGGGTCATTGCTAGATCATCGAGCATATTATAATATTACACAGTATAGAGTCTGTGATAATTTGTTTTCATTGGGTTCCCTACATTCACTTCCTTAAGTTTTGATTCCTTATTTCCAATGTAAGGTTATTTGAATGAGCTCACCTAATATCAATATGTATCAAGGTTTTTCTATGTGTTATGGCATATGCCTAGTAAAAATGTTACTGAAGACATTCACATAGAGCCTCTCATATTCTATCATACCATCATCACTTTCAAATACTATTCTATTATAAGAACAATATGGTAACCCATAATTAATTATCAAATCACCATCTTATAATGCAACATCCAAAGGGTAACACCATAAGCTAAATTTACTTAATAATTAATATCTATTGTTCCAATACTAATTAAGTTATTTGAATCAATCATACATTAAATGATATTCTTCACTTATTTTATTTCATAAAACTATTTATTATATTTTATTAACTATTAATCAATTTGCAAAGCTCACTAATAACTTATTAAATGTTCTTAACGTAAATATATATATAAAAATTAGATACCTTATATTTGCTATATGAATCCTACAATCCAAAGTCTTTTACTATAAAGCAACTTACCCTATAACATGGCTACTTTATTAGTCTATTAAACAAGAGCTCTTTGAGAGCTAGAGTCCTTGCCTTTCGATTGTTAGAAAGCAAAGTTTATAAAAAGAATTATAGTAGATGTAAAATTTTGTAAATAGCTTTCAAAAATAAGAATTTGTAAAATAAATTCAATTAATGTAGAATAAAATATAAATTCTGGATTTATAAATATCTATATAAAATTTAAAAACATAAAATGATATTTAGAGACAAGAAAATCTAGAACATATATTCAATGTATTAAGAATTATTATTTTTTAAACAATTTAATTTGCAATATCTAAATGATGGTATTATTAAATTACAAGATGCAAATATTATTATCCAATTAGAAGAGATATTTATTATTAGTACTAGTTTTTATTGAAGTAATTCTGACAATTGTATTTTATATTATTTTAAAAATTCTTGTATTCTAGTTATTTATGTGATTGGAGCTCAATAAATTTAAGTTTTTGACATTTAATAGTAGGTCAAGATTTTATATGTTTACTATCAAAACATATTGAAGATGATGTATCTAGTTGACAATAAGGCTAATTGGTTTTTCAATTTCTATAAATTAAGACTTAATTATCGTAGTAAACAAGCTTTTAACAAGAAAAAAAAAAATCAAGTAACAAAGACTCACAATTTGGATGTAGTTGAATTTAAATGTAAATTTGTTAATTAAATTTTACAATTTGATTAATCTTTCATTTACATACTATTACCAAATTAATATTATTCAATCTAATTAACAACAAAAATTACACACAAAATCTTTACAATGATGGCATACACCCATGCCTAAAATTCCAAAGAGGTAAGTCATAATCAATCTAAAGCTTTGATACATGATTTTGATATTGTGAAAGTGACGGTAATTTAAAAAAAAAATTAAAGGATTCAATTTTAGAAAGTTACAGGCCGATCATACAACTTTGGCTTCTCCATTTACTTTGCAATGCATGTACCAATTTTTGCAGCTTGTCTACATTGGGTTTGAAGTATTGTCTAACCTCTAGAAACTTCCACAAAATCACACTTGGCAAATGGCAGACGAGAGGATTGCCAGACTTCATATTCAACGTTGCAATGACATGTGCTTGCACTGCAAAATGCTTCTATCTAGATGAAAGATGGCTGCCGCCTCCACCATGCTGTTGTTTTTACCTTACAAAAATCTTTGTGCATTGGACTACATGGCATAATACATTATGCACACAAATCAAATCAAAATTGGTAATAAATGCTTTTATCAGCTCAATAAATTGATTGCTATCATTGCATATTTTTTCTTTCAAATTTTTGGTTTGAAAAAATCAATTTAATCCCTACCAAAAATGTTTCCAGCGAATCAAAAAACAAAAATTATATTTTAAAAAATGATTTAAAAAATATTAGCATTGAAACCTTAGAATTGTGAAATTTATTTGCCATGCCAATTAATCAAAAGGAGATCTAATGAAAACATTAGTTCCCTGCCTATAAATAGGCAAGGACTAATAAATCCTAGTACTCCTATTTATTAAAGTTCATTCCTATTTATTTATTTATTTTATATAACATACTTCATTATTATTAATTTTTCTATTATCTTCTAAACATAAATTAAATTCCTTAAATCAATACTAACAATTCCTATGTTTTACTTTATCCCAACCCTCATCCCATGCCCCAACCCACCTTATACTTTATATCTACATTTTGCTCCTTAAAATTTAAATTTTCTAAGATATGGAGTCATGTGCCACTAATTCCATTTCCCATAAACATAATTTCTTTTCTCCCCCTAATATACCTAAAGACATAAAGAAGGTCTTGTCCATCATAATCCCTAGGTGAAAGTTTGACATGGACCACTTCCCCATGCCCAACCACCCCTCCCCTCTTCCAAACACATGGTCCTTTCTAGGCGTGGTGGGGAATGAAGGATTATGTTTTGTCATAAAATTGCAAGGTATACCTCCATGCTAGGCGCCTAGGGAGAGATGTAACACTTAAGCCAAGTCAGGGGGTACCATCATTGCACTTTTCACATCTTACAAGGTAAGGTCACCTAGTCAACATCCTTTTTTCCATTTTAAAATTATATTGGTCTTGTTGCCCAAAAGGTAATGTATGGGATCTAGTAAGATTTGAAATTTGCTTGCAAATATTTTGCATTTTGGCTTGGTCAAAAAGTTTTATATTTATATTTAATAGTTTATACTTTGAGGGATTTTCTACTTCGAACTTTCTAGTTATAATCTTAGGTGTCTAGACTTCTATGTTCCTTGGGTCTGACATAGTCCTAAATTATAAATAAATAAATAAATAAATAAATAAATAAATAAATAAATATATATATATATATATATATATATATATATATATATATATATATATATATATATATATATATATATATATATATAATTTTTTTTTTTTTTGGTATTGTACTCAAAATAAGGTGACATAAGGGTCACATGGTTTAGATGGGTATATTATATATATATATTATTTTAATGCTCTGCATTTTGGGGAGAGACTTAATTTGTTTCCCCATACATTTTTAAAGGGGAAATGTATACCTATAGCAAGACTTTGTCATAGATTTTGGATTATACATTTTCTCTTCTCAAGCAATTTTTATTTCATTCTACCATGGGTTTTTGTGTTGATGATGTGAGAATGTTATCTAGTTTAAGAGTTTGATTGAACTTGATTTCAAAAAAAAAAATGGACCAATATACTAGCATGTAACATGAGCTAACAATATTATTTTTTCATTGTATTATAAGCATAACCTATTTCATTGCAATCATCCACATTAGTTCAACTATATAAGAAGAATTATTTGTCCACCCCCACTATGCAAAGTATATATCAAATCAGTTATAGACCTTTGAGGAAAGAAAATTTCATTTCGTAACTTCTCCATCCTATGCCAGATTACAAAATGTAAGACTCACAATAAAACTTTTCTTGCAAAGGAAAAATATACAACTTCACAATCCTTCCTACATATTCTTCAACAACATACATGGATAAGGAAGAAATCTCACTTTACATCACATTGAAAGAAAACAAAAATGGAGCTTAAACTTTACAACAATTCTTATGGTAACATGGAGAGGTTGGTCTCTCCATACACTGAGATTTCAACATTGCCAAGGGTGAAACCCTAACATCTTCAAGGAATCCATCTTCACAAAAACCTACACATGTACAAAAACTTGGAACCATGGAGGCTCACCTTCCATCTTAGGCTTCTATGAAGCTACCCATTGAGCAGGGGAAACAAAGTCCCAAATGGGTTACACACATACATCACTTACTATTGCATGAACACAACACAAAACACAAAACAACTCCCTCCCATAGCTTGCACAATGATTCACCATTGGAATCAACTCACATCGGGTGAAGGTGAGCTCTTCAAAGAGTAGATGCCATAACCAAACAAAACATTATATTACCATTGTATTTTGCCTCTCAAGGCCATCATAAACATCTCCTCCTTATTCACACAAAATCCCTTATATCTCCCCAAAATAACAAAAGTATATGGCTTCAATGGAGCCCATACTCCATAAAATAAAACAAATCCCTCATGATGAGGTAACTCTTTCAACTGCAATGTTGAGCCCAACTAAGCCCTTCACCCAAGGCTTCTCTTCTCTCCCAAGGGTGAGTGAATCCTTCACACCCATGAACACATCCAACACTCACATTCAAACAAGAAAATCAAGAAGAAAACAAAACCCAAGAAAAATCTTCAAGAACACATAACACATTCGCATTTCCACAACACAATGTCATATCCAAAATGTAAGATTCACAATACAATGCATGCTCCATTTACAGATACTCCATACTTGTAGATTTACTTTACCATACTCAAGGAAAGGAAGAAAGAAAAAGAGCATAGTTAGAAAACACCAACTTTGGTCCAAGCTAGGGTAATGATAGTTGTAGTAGAGCTTTCTTAATCTCCCTTCAAAAACCTAACTATCTCTGAACTTAGAGAGTGGGTGAACAACCCACTAATTTGTCACCGCTCCACTAAAAAGACTCTCTACTAACCCTTTTTTAGTAGGAACATCAAGCCTCTTCTTTCTTACATTGTTGCCCCTTCAAAATAAAAAAGTTGACCAAGGGGGATGGTGAAGGTACACTCATGGGGAAACCCCAAATTTCAAATTAGTTCAAGAGTGCATTGTTTAAGGGGTCCCCTAAGTTAGCTGATCACTAATATGGTTGAATTTAGGCCCCTATCATGTTATACTACCACCAGGGTGGCTTATTTTCAATAAAATGACACTTTAGGATCCCATTTAGGCCCCCTAAAATCCCTTACAAGTTTGAATTCAAAATCAACATGATGGTGACCCATCCTAACACTCTTTCCCAAGTGGGTGTACTTAAACATTAAGGACTAAGATTAAGTGAACCTTGTGACCAACGCTCTAGGTGACATGTCATCAACACATAAATAGAAGTGTCAAGTGACACATTAAAATACATTACACTTCACCATGACATGTCCTTAATACATCTAAATTATGATTAACCATTTCCTCATACAAACAAATTTACATTACAAAACAAAATACTTTCACAACGAGGCTTTTGAATCTTCCAAAGATTCGCCTTAGTTAAACTGTGTTCACATAGGTTTGAAACTTATTTCCCCTAAGAATTTCCATGATTCCACTTCTTGCACATTAAATTCGAGCATTAGTAGTCCAAGGGGTCATATAAACATATATAACAAAAATGTAGATAATAATATGCATATTAACATAATTCAAATTAATTTTCCTTTCCTAGTCATTTCAATTATTCCATTAAAAATGTTAAAATATCAAAATCTGCATGTCATAAGTCATCATTATCAAATTAACATTTATTTGTATATCATAATCATTCATCTCATAAAGCATCATAATCAACATTTTTCTACAAATGATAAATCATCATAATCAAATTAACATTTTGCATCACATCAAAATCTAATAGTATCATGTCATAAAACTGCATCCATGTATTTTCGATCATTTCATACACAATAACAGGATCTTAGTGCATATCATAATGTAAAATACTACTAGAGTATCAAAATCATTAGATAAAACAATCCACTATCCTTCTAAGTCTCAAATAGCTGTCAAAATATCAAAGTCCTGAATATCAAAATGAGATAAAAAATCTATGCTATGGCAGATTAGGGTGAGGCCTCACACACAACCCTCACACACAACTCTTCTAACCATCTCATTATCCACTTGAGAAGACAACTCATGTATCCTCATAACAAAATACCATTGATACTCTCCAATTAAACCAAGAAAAACATCATTTTATGTATGTGACACTCATTTACTAGGTATAGCTTTCCTCCTCAAATCAACAAATTGTTATTGTTGAAGTCTGTATTTGTTGAGCTTTAAAATCAACAACCTAGTGAAACTTGAGATCAATTTAGAGTTGTAGACAATCTATGAAGGAAATGCGCTTTTAGAGAGGACAAGTTCTATGGTGTAAATGAATCTCAAAGAGTATTGCTCAAATCTAAGGAACAGGCTAATCTCCTACTAAAAAGTACCAAAGACAAAACAAAGGCTAATCTCCTACTGAAAAGTACCAAAGACAAAACAAAGTCAAATTTTTTTTTTTCAAATTCACAAAAACATATTGATTTTTTTCTAAATTTTATTATTGTTTTCAAAAAAATCCATGATGTTTTTGATCTTTTTCAAAACTGGTCAACTATACATTTTTTGTAGGAGGATAGCCACATCCCTAATCTAACTTGTGATATTATAATTGCATATTTAAAAAAAAAGATAAAAATAATATGAAATGAATCTAAAATATTAAAAAGGTGATGCACCAAAATGATTTTCTTTTGAAAATATAATATGACCTATTTTGAAGACAAAATATGACTTGCTTCTCAAACCAAATAGACAACGGAAATTTCATTTCTTTACAAAAATGTTTCACAACCAAGTTTAAAGAGACTACGTACTTTGGCTAATGAAAAAAAAAATTGTTCTTATTACAATGTATTTGAAGTACATAAAATATTCTATTGTATACAAATTTATTTGAAGATGTTTGAAGTTGTAGATGGTTTATTGCGAAAAAAATTATATTTTACAAATAGATTTTCAGATAGTAAACAATTATAATAAAGAAATAAAATAAAACAAAATCTTAGTAAAAAAGAAAGATAAAATAAAATAAGATCTTAGTAAAAAAGAATGAAAAAATATTATAATAATTAATAGATGATGGATAGAGTTATTTTGAGAGATGATATTTTTAATCAAATAACAATAATAGATGAAAATTATTTTCAAAGATGATACTTTCAATCAATGTCAAAGATGCATACATTTAGTTCTTTACATATTGTACTCTAATATAACAAAATAAAATAAATTATTTCATTATATTCCAATTAAAATGCACTCAAAACACTTTATTTTCATTGGTCAAATATAATTATGATCTCTCTTTTATCTTCTTTCATCTAACAAAAACATCTATATGTAATTTTTATACATAAAGATAGATAAACCACCTCCCATTTAAGAGGTCTGAGATTCAAATCTACTCCAACTTTATTATGAGAAAAGAAAATAAATACATACTTTAACAACTATACAACTCAGCAGCTGTAACATCTATAGACCTTTTAAAAACCATGGAAAAGAAGAAGCCAGCTAAAACATCTAGTCGACCTCTTCAATCTTGGGATACTTTAACAACTATACAACCCAACATCTGCAACATCTATAGACCTTAAGAAAACTACGAGAATGACAAAGCCAGCTAGAACATCTAGTCGACTTCCTCAATCTTGGGACCCCCAGCAGCGGACCCTCCTCTGGGAGGAGAATCATAACCAGCAGCACCAGCACCGGCACCAGCAGCCCCCTCAGCCCCGCCATAGATTTTAGCAATGATGGGATTACAGATCCCCTCAAGCTCCTTCTGCTTATCTTCAAACTCATCCACCTCAGCCAGCTGATTCTGATCAAGCCAGCTGAGCACATCACCCACTGCCTTCTCTATCTTCTCCTTCTCCCCTGCCCCCAACTTGGACCCAATCTTGTCATCCCTGACAGTGTTGCGCATGTTGTAGGCGTAGTTCTCAAGGGAGTTCTTGGCGTCCACCTTTCTCTTGATCTCCTCGTCCTGGGCCTTGTACTGCTCCGCATCCCTCACCATTCTCTCGATCTCCTCTTTGCTCAGCCGCCCCTTGTCGTTGGTGATGGTGATCTTGTTCTTCACTCCTGCCGTCTTGTCCTCTGCCGACACGTTCAGGATGCCGTTGGCGTCTATGTCGAATGTTACGTTTATCTGTGGGACGCCCCGCGGGGCTGGTGGGATTCCGCTTAGCTCGAATTTGCCCAGTAGATTGTTGTCCTTTGTTCTCGCCCGCTCTCCCTCGTACACCTGTACAACAACATCGGATTGAAACATGTCAGTTTGTTTTAGGAAATTTGAGAGTTTGCGGACAATTCTGACATGAAATTTGAAGCAAAAACTTGCTCAACACACTGGATTGTTGATGTATGGACCAATTTTATTGATGTATGAGCAGATGGACCAAATTGGATCTGACCAAATTCTCCTCCACCCTTCACTACTACTACTGAGACCCTTTACTACTATTGATGTAAAGAAGATTTGAGAGCATGTAAATTAAGAGAACGCTGCTTATACATTATATTTCGTAAAGAAAATTTGGGAGAGTGCAAATTGAGAGAACACTGCTGATACATTATATTTATTTCAGGTAAGGAGGAGCAATGTCATAAATTTCTTAAATCCAAAGACCAACATTTGTGGCCACCTTTAAACATCATATATTAAATGAAAAATTAAGTTTGAAAAAATAAGTCAACTTTAACATTTAGCATAGGAATAATTAAGCATAGAAATCAAATCTGAGTATATTATTTAAGCCATCCAGAAATCTGCTGATGCATAGGAGCAAGTGATTGATATATGGAACCAAATGGGTCTAATTGAATGACCAAAATGATGAAAATCTGATGATATATAAAACAAATTAATTGGATGACCAAAATGACGAAAATCTGGTGATATATAAAAGATATATAAAAGAAATTAATTGATGTATGGAAAAAAAGGTAGCCCTGAAAATGGAACAAATGGGCTGAATTGGATGGCCAAGACCTAGCAAAAATTCACTGATATATGGGACTAAAAAATAAAATAAAAAATGATGTATGACCAAATGGAGACCAAAATCTACAAAAATCCGCTTCAGACAAATCAATTGATGTATGGAACAAATGGGCTGAATTGGGAAAAAAAAATCTCCAAAGAATATATTAATTAATATATTAACAAACTGATTGATAGATAGAAAAAATAAAAAATTGTACAGAATTACCCTACTACTGCACTTATAATTAAAGCGAAAACTCATGTACGAAAGGGCAAAGTATGGAACAAAAGGGTAATGTATGAGATAAATTGATTAATATATGAAATAAATCAACTGACATATGAAAGAATTGGGCAGCATTGAATGATCAAAACAGCCCTTCCCCAGCCACTGCACTTAAACCAAGAAAATTGACTCACAGATGTAATCTATTTATTTATTTTTGGGAGAAAAATGAAACTTTTTATACAATTCTGAAAGGAAAATATGTTAAAAGATCGCTGATACTATCATTTTCTGAAATATGGGATAAATCGATGGATTTACGCAGCAAATAGGTTCAAATGGATGACCAAAATTTTGGAGACATCCTAGATTTTGCTCACGTATGGGACCAATTAATTGATATATACAGATTCTGCTCATATATGGGATCAGTTGATTAATGTATGGCCCAAATGAATTTGAACTGGATGAGCAAATTCTTATAAAATATATTCATGTAGTGATGTTTGGACTGAATTGGAGACCAGAACCTCCCAAAACCTGCAGATGTATGGGGACAAATCCGTTGGTGTACGGAACAAATGAGCTGAATTTGATGACCAAAAATCCCTTAAAGAAGTTTGTTAATATATGAGACAATCTGATTAATATATGAAACAAATTGATATGTGAAACAACTCGATAGAATCGGATGATTAAAAGCCCCTACTTATCTGCTACTGCACTTAAAATTGATTGACAAATAAACATTTGGGCTCCTCTCCTCCAACACACTAAGTTTTGAGTCATGATTATGGACATGTAGAACGAAGTTAGTCTTGATTTTAGATATGTAGGACAACTGGAACAAATTGATGACCGCAATATGCTAATGTAATTGAAAAAATGAATCATAGATGAAACAAATCTATTGATATCTGGACACTTAAAATTGAGTAATATTGAATGACCTCAATCCCCCTACAATAAAATTCGATTGAGATATGAACTGGACAGAATAGAATGACCAAAATCCTCTACTTCCCTGCCATTGTACTTAAATCAATTGATTAATTGGATAGAGTTGAATGACCAAAATCCCCACTCCCCTGCTACTGAGCAAAGAGTTGAACGACCAAAACCCCATACTCCCCTCCTATTGCGCTTAAAACTAATTCACATATGAGCCAATTGGGCAGAAATTGGATGGATCAGAATCTCCTCTCCTGCTACTAGTCTTGATTCTAGATATATTGAACAAAAGGTACAGATTGATGGCCAAAGTCCCCTCCTTCCTGCCACTGATTTATTGATTGATTTCCCGAAAGTTTCAAAAATATTTTGTTTATCACTTGGAAATTTCAATATGCTATATTATAAATGATAATCTAGACACTTAATTCATTAGAAAAATAAAGGAAAGGAAGCGAAGAACAAACCTGGATAAGCACTCCCGGCTGATTGTCAGAGTAAGTAGAGAAGATCTGTTCTTTCTTGGTAGGAATGGTGGTATTCCGGGGAATTAAAACAGTCATAACTCCTCCAGCGGTCTCAAGGCCGAGACTCAATGGAGTGACATCAAGAAGCAACAGGTCCTGCACTTTCTGGTCTCCTTCTCCAGTTAAGATAGCAGCCTGCACAGCAGCACCATAGGCCACTGCCTCATCAGGGTTGATGCTCTTGCAGAGCTCCTTCCCGTTGAAGAAATCTTGGAGCAGCTGCTGTACTTTGGGAATGCGGGTGGATCCACCAACAAGAACAACTTCCCTAATTTGACCCTTGTCCAGCTTCGCATCTCTCAGACATTTCTCCACCGGTTCCATGCACCTCCTGAATAGATCCATGTTCAGCTCCTCGAATCTGCATTACTCAATACAAATTAAATTAATTAGTAAACCAATTTTATTCTTGTAACTGGTTCTTAGCCAAAATGTGTGCTGTCAAAGAAGACAGGCCACTGGTTTTTGACAGTGATTAGTGATTAAAAAACCATACCAAAGGTGCGTATCATAAATCAGTTTTTTTTACTTCAGATTTACAAAAATATTATGATTTTTTTTACAAATTTATTGTATTTTGTACCATAAATCATGCAGATCATGAAGAATTTATGTTGAAAATTTGATAAAAATCTGCTATATTTCCTAAATTTCAAAAATTGATCGATAACACATTTATAAAAAAATTTAACATATACAAAAACAAATTAATTCTTCTCACTAAAAAAGAATAAACTACTTTTTATAACCTTAAAATATATTAGAAATAATAATAATATTTTTAACACTTCCATATTAAAAAAGAAAAAAAGAATAATTATATAATAAAATGATAATAAGTAAGACCCTTTCGCATACAAAAGGAAAGAAAATAAAACAATGCCAAATTAGTTCAATAGACATACTACTCCAAAAAATATCAAATAAATGAAAACTTTCCAAATAATAGTGGTGCAAGGGTCATCAAGTGAAATAATAAATAAAGTAGGGGTCATCAAATGAAATAATAAATAAAGTACTTTCACTTCTAACAAAATGGTTAGAAAAAAGAATGACAGTAATGGAATACTTCAAATACAGTTGATGGAGGGGTAGTTGTCACTCTCCACTCTTCTATTCAGGAATATAACGATTGGAAGAAAAATTAAATAACATTAGACTTAACAAGTGTGTGCATATTTTGAACCTTGCCCTATTCAAACTCTAATGTACAAATCCAACTCTTTCAAATTCTAACTTATGATTTTTTATCTATCCATATTTGTAAGGGAGAGCTAAATGACCACAATCAACCTCTTCCCTTTTAATGCATGAAGATTGGACCACCATTAAAAAGCATCCTCCACATCCTCCTCTTTCTCTTATTTGGATTTGGACAAACAAGAAAATTGACTGAAAGAAACTATTAGATGAGTATAAACTTGTTGAAAGGAAAGCTCAAGGCCAAACATCCTCCTCCTTCACTCTATGAAAATTGTGTTGTGTTCCTCTTCCCTCCATGTAATTTGTGTTGTGTTCCTCTACAACTTCTAGAACAATTTTATTCATCATAAACCACTTTTTATTACAATTATTATCCTAACATTCTTGTATTTATAGTCTTATTTTATATTATAAACTATCCTTGTTTTACCTAATATGATTTTTATTGTCTTGTTTTACATTATAAATTATTCTTATTCTGCATTATAAACTATTCTTATATAATTTTTTATTGTCTTATTTTGCATTATAAACTATAACATATTCACCTCTAACTTGATTTTTAATTATAAGAAAAAAAAGAAACTTGATTTTTTATTATAAAAAAAAAATTAAAAAAATGAAATGACTAAACCCTCATTCACATGGAGGATTGGATAAGGTAGAAAAGAAGAAGAGGATTAGAATGGGTTGTGGTTGCTTGCGACTTGGTCTACTCTTCCGTATATTCTGAGAACATTATTATTATTTATTTTACCTTTATTCAATAAAAAAAAGATATTTTTATAATCCATAATACCAATACCAATTCCAATACCAATGAGTCTACATATGGTGACAACTTAGATCTACCCACACTCTCTATAAACACCTATGATACTAATTTAACTTTCCCAACTTGAGAGCTTCTCTATAAACACCTATGATACTAATTTAACTTCCCTAACTTGAAAGCTTCTCTATAAACACCTATGATACTAATTTAACTCTCTATAAACACCTATGATACTAATTTAACTTTCCCAACTTGAGAGCTTCTCTATAAACACCTATGATACTAATTTAACTTCCCTAACTTGAAAGCTTCTCTATAAACACCTATGATACTAATTTAACTTCCCTAACTTGAAAGCTCTCTTGTAAAAATTGAAAATAGAACTTAAAACTACCTAACTTTCCTAATTTGAAAGGATAAATTCTTTACAATTTTGACCACCCTTTCAACAATTTAAATATACCTTTAACCCTTAACTTCTGACAAAACAAGATACAAATTCTCCACAAACTTAAAATACAAATTCTCTACACTAGGTAAATAACCTGTCATATAAAGTATACAACTTCCTAGATTGTAAACTACATATCATATTAGGAACTTCTCGGTACTAAGACCCTCAGGAAGGAGGAGTTCGTATCCCCAGAATAAATGAACTGAAAAGAGGAAAAAAACCAACGAAAATTTGCAGAGAGAAGGAGAAGAAAAGAGACGCACCTGGCTCTGGTAATGGTAGAATAGAAATCAACCCCCTCATACAGGGAATCAATCTCAATAGTCGTCTGAGCGGTCGACGACAGCGCCCTCTTCGCCCTCTCACAAGCCGTCCTCAACCTCCTGAGCGCCCTGGCATTCCCACTGATATCCTTCTTATACTTCCTCCTAAACTCCTGCACGAAATGATTCACCATCCTATTATCAAAATCCTCCCCACCCAGATGCGTATCTCCAGCAGTTGCCTTCACCTCAAAAATCCCCTCTTCAATCGCCAGAATCGAAACATCAAAAGTCCCCCCACCAAGATCGAATATCAATATGTTCTTCTCCGTAGAAGAAGTCCCCTTCTTATCAAGCCCATAAGCAATGGCGGCAGCCGTTGGTTCATTGATGATCCTCAAAACATTCAGCCCCGAAATGAGCCCGGCATCTTTTGTAGCCTGCCTCTGAGAATCATTGAAATAAGCAGGAACAGTGACAACCGCATTTTTCACGGTCTGCCCAAGAAAAGCCTCTGCAATTTCCTTCATCTTTACCAACACCATGGATGAAATCTCTTCGGGTGAAAAATGCTTCTTCTCCCCTTTGTAAGAGACTTCAATCATGGGCTTATCTCCTGCGCCTGGAACTACCTTGAATGGCCAGTGTTTCATGTCGGCTTGCACTGATGCGTCGTTGAATCGACGCCCGATCAGTCTCTTTGCGTCGAATACGGTGTTCGTCGGATTCATAGCGACTTGATTCTTCGCAGCATCGCCGATCAATCTCTCCGTGTCTGTGAATGCTACGTACGATGGAGTCGTTCGATTCCCTTGATCATTCGGGATGATCTCGACTCGATCGTGCTGCCATACTCCCACGCAGCTGTATGTCGTCCCGAGATCGATTCCCACGGCTTTCCCCTCCGCTTTGCCAGCCATGATTGCTCACTTCAAGCTCTTACAGAAATTGGGCAGTGAACAGGGGAAAGAAACAGAGCACCAAAAACAGGGGAAACTGGGTGAAAAAACACTACAGAAAACAGGGGAAATTGGGAGAAAAAACTACGGAAAACAGGGGAATTAAGACTGAAAGAGAACTATACACAAATTGGGTATTTGCAGAGCAGGGAAAACAGGGGAAAGAAACGGATCGTCAGATTGAGACAAAACTATGAGCAGATTGAGTAATCTAAACAGCACGAAAAACAAGGGAAAGAAATGAGTTGTGCAAGATTCGCATGAAAACTACAGCTTATTGGTGTTCAATTGTGCTGTTCTTGAATTCGGTGTATGGATTGGTGGGTGGGAAGATTGGAATTTGGGGTTCTTTATAGGCAGAATGTGGATTGCTTTATGTGGATTGCTTTTGGTGCAGGATGAGGAGATTTCTGGGGAGTTCTAGAGTGGGCTACAATGGCGGTGAAGTTTCTAGCTTAGGATTAGGAAGAGGGTGTCCACGTGCGGAACGCATTATGAATAATCTAGGGACTTCTCCGGACATTTGGATCTCGGATGTTCGTCGGCCTGTCGCTTTGCATTCACAGAATTTATAGTAGGTGTGTTGGCAGTGGAGAATTTGATGACCACATCTAAGTATTTAAAAATATTTTTTGTTCCATTCTAAATACGGAATTTTTTTTTAAAATTTTCTTTAAGAGCAGGTGAAGGTAAAAATGAATTTATTTTGTCTTTGTGTAAGGTTCTTATAAGAGATGAGATTATGATGATACTTAGGAGTGAAGTAGGGAATGAAATTGATAGGAATGATTGAATATTTTATTTTTTTTGGGGTCAGATTAACAATATATCAAAGATATAGTCTTGTTGAATAAGTTTCTATATTATAAGAGATGAGATTGAGATAGCGTTTGTACGAAGTTGCAAAATGAATATTCTTTGAAGTGTTGTAAGTCTAAAGATTTGTGCCCATCTATCAAATTGTTGAATTCTTTGTTGATGATAAAATCCCCATAAAAACAAGGACACAAAATGTCTAGTTCCTGTCGATGCACCTATTGTTATTGTGTTATTTTATTTTTGCAATTGTTTTTGGTTTAATGTAGCAGTTTGAATTAAACTCTAGTGTGGGATGTTTTAGCTATTAGTATTCAGATAGTGTGAAAATATGTGTATAATTTGATTTTTAGATCTATTTTATAATTATTATAAATAAATTATATGTCAAATTTATTAAGATTGATATTTAATTAAATTCATTTTAATTAAATAGTCCATTGTCCACATATAGTTTAATTTTATAATGTAACAATAATATCAATTGCAATACTTGTACTGTAATTGAAGAATAATTATCGTAAAAAATTTGATTAAGTTAATTATAACTTTTTAAAAAAGATACTTAGTAGAAAAGATAATATGTATTATAATTAAATTCTTCAAAAAATGTTATAACTTACTTGATGATCAATTTATCTTTTCTCTAAACACAATAAACATAATTGAAAAAATCAAGAAAATACCAACTTGAATGAAAAACCAAATACTTTAACTATACTATTAATGAGTCATTTCAGTTTTATTAATCATAGCTTAAGGAAAAAACTATTGCAAAACACAGGTGGTGAGGTGGACTAAGCAAGCCATGTTCATATTAAAAGCATTGATTTTATGATTCTGTCATGCAGTTGAGGGCCGTAGAGGAAAGGGAGGAAGCTTGCATGCTATAGGATCCTTCTTCACATAACAAAAATAACAGGGATCATAATCAACATTATGTTTAATGCCATCTGTTACATTACAATCACATAATTCAAGTTATTTGAGATGTATAATGTGTAAATCTTCAACTAAAAAATCACATATCATTGATCACATACCCAATGTTGATGTTGAGGATATGATTCTTTTGCTAGATTAGACAATTAAATAATCATTGAAACAATTGGCTCATAACATGGTCAGAGAATACTAGTTGTCTACATTGAAAAGAATGATTCTACATTCAAGTGAACAAGGGGAATTGCATGTATGTAGTAGACTTAAGTAATAAGATAAATAATTACTATCACTTCTCAAGTTCGTCAACATGTAGTTGTGTTTGTGGAAAAAGCTTCTAAGATTCTTCAACATTTTATCATTTCAAGTAATATTTGATGCTACCATTGCTTCATGACCCCAGTGTGTCTGTTTCTCTCTTGACCACTTCCTCTGCACTCATTAGCATAAGAGCAATTTTCTCTTAGAAAAGAGCATTGCCACCTATGGTTGAATTTATTTCTCATGACTATTGTTCCTTTTAGTGGAGGACCTTATACTCTTTTATGAAGTCAGTTATCATTGATACCTGAGGAAATATATGAAAGGTATATGTTGGTTGGAACTTGGAAAAGATTGGTCCCATGTAGATTGTAACAAATTTGTAATTTACATTAAGAATTATAGAGCATTAGGATTTTTAAGAGACTGAACAAACTGAAATGCTCATGTCCAGGTTAAAGAATGCTTTTAGTTTTCATTAGGAATCATTTTAAGAAAAAAATGGTTAAATTGAGAAAGTCCGAAACCAAAAAAAGTATATATTATATTGGAATATTAATTGAGGAATAAGTTTTTGGATATCATTACAACTTAAATAATAACATGTTTAAATGTGTTATACATTTTGTGAAAACACTATATTGGTACCAAGTACAATTATGCTATAAAATATTGGAATTTTCATCATCTCTGTAAGTCTTTAATGTTTCCACACTAGGGCAAATGTGTAATATTATTAAGTAATGTTCCATGGGAATGTGTCCTAGAGAGTCTAAGTGAAGTTGTTCATTTCCTGAGAAGTTGAGGACTTTGAGGTGATCTCCAATTTTTAGCAGTGGACAACCTGCTCTATTTGTTGCATAAAAACATAAGACACAACTTTTAAATTTAATAAGAATAATGATGCTACAAATCTTAAAAGCTAAGAAGGCAGACTGTCATTGCAAATAGGACATCGCTTCTATCTTTTAAATTTCAGTTGCTTTTAGTTTGTATCAATTTTTAATATGTCACTTGGCCATAACCAAAATTTGTGAATATTTTTTGCACGGTTATAATCTAAAGAAAAACTATTATTAAGAGAACTAGACCTAGCTTTACTTATCTACAACATAATCATGGCTGCACCAAAAACACCTCTTATGAGATTGGATTGGTTATTAATCAATTAATTATAATGAGATCAAAGAAGACAAGAGATGCAGTTGTAATCCTAAATTAGACTTTCAAGGACTTCAATGCTTTCAAGCAAACATTCTAAACACTATTTCTCTTTTTCAATTGATATTATGTGTTTATGTGTTGAAGGATTTTTTTTTGTGTTGTTGATTTATGTTTATGCAAGCGTGTCATGGCACCACTGTAGGATCCTATTTAAAACATCGAGAGAAAGTTGCCTGCGAAGCTCTTCTCAGGCTTCTTTCTTCCATCTGCTCTTCATCACATCATTCTCTCACAAACATTTCTATGTTTAAGCCAAATTTGTTTGCTCTCTCTCAAAATTTTTCTGTGAAGCATTGTTCTTTATTTCTAATGGCATCTTCATCTAGCAACATCAGTAGTTTTGATGTAGTAATCCCATCTGCTTCTACATTTGTTGCATCCTTTTGTTAATAAGCTTTCCTTTTTTGGATCCTTGCAGATCATTGTTGTGTAAATAAGTATTTACTTATTACACTTACTTAAGTTTACTTAGGTTAATGCATTATTTAATTATTTTTGCATTATTTTATTATTTTATTTAGGTGAGACACTTAGGAGTTTGTGTACTCTCATGAGTTACACAACTCTAACTATGCACATGGTGTCTACAACATAGGAGTTTGCATCATTCACTGAGTTGTCTCGTAGACAACATAGTTATCCGCACTCCTAATTTAGCACATGTCGTCTACACCACTGATTTGTGTGCTACACCATTGTAGGCTTATCCTCACATCATCACACTTAATTCCGTGCTTAATGGAGGATAACCCATATCCGGTGGACATGTGCCTGGTTGTATGACTTATCATGATGCTGACTTCTATGCATTCTAGAAGCTCTCCTGAGGCCTTTATATATAGGCACTCCTAGTGTACTTTGAAGTGGGATATGGAATGAATATCGTCATTCTGATCATACTCTCTCTATTTGGTCTACTGTGTGCTTATGTTTGAGTTCCTTGGTCTTGGGTGAATTTTGGCCTAAGCCAAATTCTTACAATCATAATATGTCAACCAATGTAAGAACAATTGTGCCAAAGGAGGAGGAAAAAGATTTCCTTAGCTGTAAAGCATTTCTTGGTAGAATGATCTCCCCAATTTACTATAACTTGTATAATAAATTTGAATGGCTTCTATTGAATATTTGTTAGGAAAGAGGCATCCAAAAGCAAGTTAGGGAGGTAATAATTCTTAAACCAATGTAACAAAGGAAAAGGGAAATTTTTAAAAATTCAAGATAAAAAGTGAAAAGTGTGTTCCCTAAAATTTTAGTTATAATTCCCATCTTTGTCCACAACGATAGAATGCCCCTGCCATCTGCTCATACTTTACATTTCAAATACAAATATATAATTTTTTCTTTGTGCACATAAAGATAATAGAACTCATAATTTTACATGAGAACATAACTCATTATTTACACTCCAAATCAAAATGATGAGAAGGGAACTAATCATGTACATAAAATAAAATGCCCATTTCTTGGATATCAAAAATATCTTTGAACAAAGTAATGGGAAAAATAAAAAATTCGAGCCTAATTTTTAAAAAAATACATTCGTTGTGCATATAAAAAGAATGGAATTCATAATTTACATTCCAAATATAGATTTGATTTGCTGGACACTAAAGAGATATATGAGCAGGGAGAAATAAAGAATTTCAAGCCTCATTACCTACAGAAAGAGAATTTCAAAGTCTAAAGGAAAAACACTTGTTGTTTCAACAAAATAATGCACCCTGCAGTCTCACTAAATGGGGCTTCGAACTTGGCCAATTAGTACCAATAGGAACAAGCTTCAATAGAGCTCTCAGCTTGGGCCTCAATGTAGTGGACATGGCTTCAAGTTGAGAAAATGAAGATTAAACCCTAGCCGTTTAGCCAAGCTTTTGCCTAAGCATCTGGAAGGTGAAATTATGGACCTTCTCGCATCATTGGATCCTAAAACAGAAACCCACGGTCACCAGAAGGATCTACAAATCCCTTGATGCCATGGGATTGAAAGTGTTTATGGACAAACTAGAGCTCAAGTATGCTGATTTATTTCCAAAGGCTTTAGAAGAAGTCATGGCTAGTGCTACAATTTGTATAGCCATATTTTCTATAATCCATAATAATGTATATTTATAGTAAAGAAGAAGTTCAAAACATAGAGTACTTAAATATATAAAGGATAATTTTAACTTTGTAATCTATTAGCAAGAGCTGGAGTGTTTGACAGTTACCACAGCGTCTTTATAATTGACAGGCCAACAAAGCTTCTTTATGGTTCATTCAAGAGAATAGAGATTTTCATATCATAATATATAGATATTGAAAAATACTACAATATAGCAAGTGGGAGCTAGTCATATTATCTAGATGGAATTGATATTGCCAATATATCAGTGCACTGTACCAATCCCCTAATCCCCTACTGCCGGGGTCCTGAAGTGTTTCACAGTTATCTCAATGTCTTTACAATTGACAGAGAATAATAAAGCTTATTTATGGTTCATTCAGAACAAGACAGATTTGCATTTCATTACACACACACACACACACACACACACACACACACATACATATATTGAAAACTACTATGTTATAGTAGGTGGCAGCTAATGATATTATCCAGGTGAAATTGATGTTGCCAATATATCAGTGCACTATACTAATCCTCTACTATTTGGTTGCCTCTTGTAGTGTTTTGAATGTTATAGTTGTGGTTAGTTTTTGATAAAAAAAGAACAACATTCGTTATTGAACAATGCATTATTTTTCTATCACTACTAAACTATAGGTTTTAACCTATTACCTCTTCTGCTTGCTCACGATCTTGTAGGAGAGTGGCATGAGTGACAACGTTGTTTTGGGTGAGGGTGTAGTTTCCTTTCAATGATATTTCATGGAGGCAGAAGATTACCTTGGATTTGTTTTGCAGGTACTCTTCATATTTAATGTTTGCAATTACAAGTATCAATTGTTGAATTATTCGTTGATTTAGCGAACAATATATTGTCTGCCTGCTTACAGTGCTGAGCATCATTTTTAGTTGGATCTTATGTTCATAAGCAACATCTTTGTCACATTCATGCAGTGGCTAAATCCATTTTTGAGAATACCAAAACCATCAAACTTGTAGTTGCATTGTGTGCAGAACATAGTGAAAGGATTTGAGAAAGGATTGATGACCCTCCATATGGCATAGACTTGTTCAAAATTTGTCATTGTCATGAGTTTTAAAATAAATAAATTATTCAATGAAATGAAACCTGTATCAATTATTCTTCTTACCTGATATGTCTTCTATAATTCATTCAACATTTGAACAGTTATGGTATCATTTAATTTGCAAATGTATATAGAGGATCATGTGCAGAATGTATTTTTTTGTCTTGTTTTGTGACAATGTTCTAAAAGAGAAGTGCAGGAGTCTCATTTCGCTTCAACTATGCATCTACTGCAATGTAGTGGTGAGCAAGGGATGGATGTATTTCAAGCTGCATGACTGTCTCAATGTTAGCTAGTGGGAAGTTTTGAAATAGATATTTTCAACTATTTTGTATAAAATTTATTGTTTATTTAAAAACATTAAAATAATATAAAGTGAAATAATGACCTGTGCCTTTTCCTCTTGGGCATGCCCATCTTTGAGCTCAAATGTTGCTAGTGTCCCTATTTTCTTTGCTCCAACAATGCCAATTGGATAGTCATTAGGATTGTTTAGAAGTTGGCTTATTGTAGAACTAAGTATGAATTTGTATTCATTGCAAATATGGGGAATTGTTTCAACTGTGGTTATATCTTTGATGACAATAATACAATCACAATCTCCATGATCATAGTCTAATTTGGCTGCAAGATCAAATTTGGTAATCCGTATGCCCATCCCTGCGATGAATTTGTCTTCATATTGCTGTACCAAAGCATCTCTGACATTGATTGTAATTTTCATCTCTACTTTTATATTTGTCACATTAACGCAGAGCACTTCACACATCTTATTCACCTTGTCAAGTGTAACTCTGTAGACAACTAAAACATCACCTTCAAATATATTGCCACCTTTCCTTTCATTGAGCTCCTCAATTGAAATAATAGGAATTGTTTTCACCTTGGACCTATAGGTGGAGAAACAATTTTCAGTGTAGTTACAATTGATCAGTCAAATTATCTATCAAAGTAGAAGTATTAAGATAATTACCTTTTGACAATTTGGTCTTGTTTCAATTGAGTGGTTTTTCCTACTCTTTTGGGCGCTTCCACTTTTCCTTGAGCATTTGTTGTGTTGAGTTCTTGCATATTGTTTGCTTCCATTGGTGCCTACAAACTAACGAACAATTATTGTAAACCTATAGTTTATCATTGTCTAAGATATGGAGGAGTTCTGTTCTTTGTGAATTAGTAATTTTTACTAGAAATATTGTCCTCAAGAAGCAGTAATAGTTTTCATTCTTCAAAAAGTAATTTTTTTTTTACATGATTTGTTATGCATTATTGTTTGAAGTGGGTAGTTGTCATTTGTTGGATGGATTTTAAGTATTGTTGAGAGGTGATCAGTCCAATATGCTTTCGATTTGTAAATATAGCATATGTTTGTCGTAAAGTTGGACCAAATGTGGTCAATAAGTGAATAATCAATGTTGTTTGCATGGTTAGAGAGGAATTTAAGGATGTGGTTTTGCATGTAATTGTTGAGGCTTCTTTTTTGTTTGGTCATTGTTTGCATATTTGTATTGAAATCTCCTACTATATACAATGTGTTCTTGGGGTCAATGTTATTGAGTACGTAATTTAGAGAAGATTGTATCTCATTCATATCACAATTTGGCTTCGCATATAAATTTGTAATATTGATTGCATGGTTAAAGTTTGCTATTGTCATTGTCACTGTTTCTACATTTTGTGTAATGTGTTTGTGGATTTTGGTTGCCCTTAGTTCCTTTCTTGTTAGAGTTAGTAAACCATGAATTCCATGAATATAGAAGTAGTTGTATTTCTTTGTGAAAGAGTTAGGCTCTTTCATTTTTGCATTCACTTCCTGTAAGCATAAAATATTGGAAGACATTATATCAAAGTCACTTGAAAGGTCAAATAAATGTGCATGGTATCCATGAGTGTTTAATAATGTAATTGTTAAGTGCATTAATGATTTTGGGCATTTATGATTTTGTTGAAGTTTCCATTGGACAATTGTATTTAGGCGTTCAATTTCTACAGTTATTTTGTGCTTGATTTTGAAATTTTTGTGTGGCAAAGGCTTCACCAAGTATAATTGTTCAATTGTTCTCGTTCTTGACAGTGCTGTATATGTCAGGCCGTGGTGTTTAACTCCTGTTGGATCAAAAGCAAGCTTGTCCATTGTTAGGCCTTGAGATTGGTGGATGGTACATGCATAGACAACTTGTATTGAGAATTGTTTTCATATTGTTATTTTTTTGTTTGTTGAAATTTTAAGAATTGGTCTTGTAATACGTAATATTGGTACCCAATCTTATTCAATTTTATCATTGTAATATGCAATATACTTTGTCCTTTGTTTGTGACCTATGTTTACATCATTGAATTTGATCCATACAATGTCATTCTCATCAATTGTACTATATAATTTGAAAATGCCATCAGAGCCATTGACAATACCATCTTGCATGTTGTAATTGCCTAAGTATATTTCTATGAGGACTCCTTCCTTCATGTGTATTTCAGTTGGAAGTGTTGTTGTGTGGGAATATATCTGTATCACATTGTATTGTTCTTCGAATTCATCGATAACTCTCAATGTGATGGTTTGACCAGGCATGGTTGCTAAGATTTTGTTATTATGTCTATCTACATCTAATCTCCTAAAGAACATGAATGGAAGGGTTGGATCATTTGGTATGGCTTGTACGCAATGCTCATTAAGGTATTGGATGTCTTCAGTTGTTTGTTTACCTATACGGATTATATTTAGAATAAGAATGAATGTGGCATCTTTTTGTCGCATTGTGGTTGTCAAAGAGTAACACTTTATATAGTCTTTCCAAAAATTTTAGGGCATTAATTCTTGAGAGGTTGGTCTGCTTTCGAAAAAATTGGAATCTAGAACCGGTAAAGCTTGGTATAGATCACCACAAAAGATTGTGTCTAAACCTCCAAAGAAAGCAATAGGTTTTAACATGATGTCACATAGATGTAAGTCGATGTATCGTAAGAAAGTTGATCTTACCAAGGATATCTCATCTCTAAGTGGAACTCGTAATTGGTAGTAGTGCTTACACATTTTTTCTAGTATATCACTATTTAAAGGGATGAATTCAAACTTGTTGAACGGTATGTGTAATGCTGAATGTATTGTGACACCACCAATGTTATAGGCTATTTTTCCTGTATATGCTGCAATCAATCCTTTAGGTTTTTTAGGGTCATTGTTAATGTCGTTATTGTAAAGATGGATGAGCGCATGGTAAATTGCCTTTATAGTAAATATTTTGCTTGTGCTAGCACCTCCTGTTAGGAAGAGATGCATTGGTGTGGTTATATTTTTTTGTTTTCTCATTATGATGTCTTTAACTATTGTTTGTTGTTTGCAATTAAGCATTCAATGTATTTTTGAAGTATTCAAGGTCATCCATGATCTCAGGTTGTTTTCCTATCTCAAATCCAACAGGTGGAAATGTACGTATGTTTTTACATGATTGTATTGGAATGTCTTTAGATATATCGTATTCTTCAATTATTTGTCATTTTTTTCTAAATTTGATTTCTCAGTGATCCAATCTTTTGAATGTAGTTCATTATCCTCTATTTCTATGTCTCCCCATGAAGTGCTGATTTTGTAGCAGAATTTTGCACGATTTTTTTGGACAACTTCCTAATGTTGTGCGTATGCTAATTTCAATGAGTTGAATTTATGTAATATTGTTTGAACATTTGTCTAAAATGAAACATATAGGAGGATTTGTTCTTGGTAATAGTTCTCTGGATCAATATGCATGTTGTAATTCATAAAACAAATAATTGCAATTTTTTTTCTTTTCATTTTAGAATGATGATTATCTTTTCTATATTGTGAAACATATTCAATAAATCTTATGTTCCATAGAGTTTTAGATCATTCAACATATTACTGTCGTAGGGACTTCACCATTACATCTTCTGATTCATCTAGCTAATCACTCAATTCTTTTGCATATTTTAGCACAAAAATGCGATCATTGTTAGTTCTTGTATGAATGAATATGCACCTTTGAGAAATTTGATTTAGTGGCATTGAGAGGAATAAATGTGTTGCTTGTTGTGTAGACATCTGTTGCAATTTAAGTAAAGCATTTCCAAGTTTTCTTATCATGTGCAGTGCATCTATATTATTTCTCTGATGGTCATCTTGTATTCGTTTGAATGAATTTGTCATTGATTTGTCAACTTTTTTCATATATGAACTACAATACATAGCTACAACATATGCATTAAGTACGAATTGTGCATTTGTACTTGCTTTCCACAGTGGTGGTATTTTCTTTGCAAAGCTGTTGTTCCATATTTCAGATGGTGTTGGACTTAAAAATAGAATATGCTTATGTAATGCAGATCTTATTGCATTTATGTACTCATATTCTATTAAGTGCAACTCATTGATAAACATCTCATATGTCCATTAGCTATCATAATTTTCTTTTTCTAGTATTGTGAATATGTGTTTTGCATTTGTAGAATTCAACTCACTACTTTCCGATAGAGGTTCTAGTATTAGTGTTTGTCGAAAGGGAGGAATGAGAAAGTTATATTGACATGCTTTTTTGTAGATTTTTTGCATTGTTTTGTATGGTGATGTTTTTGTAATTTTGCAAGAGAAGGTTCTAAGTGCTTTGTACAACACGTTAAGTATGTATCCACAAAGGTTATTGTCTTGATATTGCTTTCTCTCCCATAGATTGGTGCATTGTCTACCCAAACTAACAGATGATCATGTTCATTACCCCTGTTTCAAAATTCTGTTATTGAGAAGAAATTGATTATTTTTCCAAAGAATGAAATGTCATTGGTTATTAGATTTCGCATAGAATTCATTCATTATTGATAGTTAGGGTGGTTATGTCATTGTTACAGTGCAAATTTGGTACAGAGTTGCCTATCTTTGTTTGATGTACTTTGTGTAGGGAAAGTAGAGTGTTAGTTAATGGTTCCCAATTTTGTTTTGCACTTGTAAACGTAAGGAAACAAGTAGGAGGTCCTAATTGTCATATCATAGCAAAAACATTCTTTTTTAGTTGCTGGCATTAGTCTAGAGATATTCGTATTCTTTTGAAATCAACATAACTAATGTTTGATTTCAAAATCTTTTCCAAGTTAGGCTTCTTCTTCACATCTCTTGCAATTAGTTTTCTACCTTTCAATTGACCTTTTCTAATTCTTACCCACACTGTTGATAGCACTTGGTGTATGAGTATCTTAATTTCTTTGATTTTTTTTTGTTAGGTGGACTACAAAATTACGATTAGAGTTTAGAAGTTCCCATTGTGCCACTTTTTGATAACTTGATTGTTCTAAGATATGACTATTCTGTGGCTGCCCAAAAAATAGTGTAGGAAAATTCATTTCCTTTGCATGTTTATCTCTGAATATTCCTATTAGATAAGATTCTTGAGCAGGTGATATTTCAATAATTTTGTCCTGCATGTTTCGAATGCTTGTTGAATCTATAAATATTAATGTTTTTGATGGGTAGAAATTATCACCATCACTTTCTTCATTTGAATCAGATGGCGTGGTTTTCATTGAAGTTTCATTTTCTTCTCATTGTTGTAGTAATTTCAACCATGTATCATTGATTTTGACATTTTCTGATCGATACAATGTTGTTTGCACCAATTCAAGAAGAGATTGCATTATAATATTAGGTCTTACCATTCCTTTCTGAAAGGCACTCTTATATTCAAGTCATTACTTAAGAGAGACTGCAATTGTTGATGTGTTATTCAATGATACAGGCAAATCTACAGGCACATTTATGATAGATCTAGTTAGGCCTAGATCTGATCTTCTGTGTGCTAATTCCCATATTTGTGCAAAAAAAATTCTCAGGGACATTAGCCTTTCTTCTAATTGACTTAACACTTTGACATGCTCAAAAGGACTATTTGTTCAAATATTTTCTGGTCTTGCAAACTTTGGTAGAGTTGACTTCAATGATTTATCACAAGTTTTGCATATGTTGGCACTATCATCCGGGTAATTACGTTTGGTCAGTACTATGTATGTGTCTATTTTCATTCTTCTCACATACTTATATGTTTTCTAAATTGTAAAGTTTGACAAATTGGACAGTTATATTTTGGGGTGTCTTGTATTTCAAGTTCATATTTTTCTATTGTTGTCTTCTTTGTTCTTGTTTTATTTCTTTTTATACTATGATTTGTTCTTGATATGGGTAGTGCATTAGTATTGCATTTTTGTTCAATACTATATAAAGTAGCTTTCCTAGAATCTACATATCCTATTTTATTGGTTATCATTTTAGTTCGATTTTTTTTTTTTTTTTTTCTAAGAGATGGGGGAAACCTTTCCCAAACAATATTTATAACTTCTCCTTGTTCGTAGTTGTCAATCTTAGTTTGTTGTTGATGTTGGATTAGATGCAAATTTTTCGAGATCGCCATATCTGTTGAAGGGTTCTCTTGTTCATGCAAATTACAAATTTGGCATTTGACTCCATCTAATTCTAGTAGAGGTTCAAAATGGCCACTAAGAGGATTTGTGTCATGAAATAATATATGATATGGTTTTCTGTTTAATGAATAATTGAAGTCTAGGTATTGTTTTCTTGTTTTTAGGGAGATAATACTTATATGGATATTTAACCACTTAGAAAGCTAGTGAATACATAATATGTCTCCCCATAAAGTAGTTTCCTAATTTTTGTTTTGTTCCATTGTAGACAAAAACATTCTTCGCAAGTAAGAGGTTTTGTCATTGACATTGTGGAGATCTTTTATGATCGTAGGGTGGAGCTCATGATTATATGCATGTATTGCTTCGAGATCTTCTCTTTCAAAGCACGTTGAAAAATAGTCAATTGTACCACGTTGTAGTTGATTCAAAGATATCGTAAAATTCAAGAGTGTCAAATAAGCAATCGCCAACATTGTATTTGAATTTTTGCAATCTATGCAGTCCTTGCTTTGCCAACTCAACATCAATATTGGAAGTTTGATTTTGAATACTCATTCTATGATATGAAATTTTGTTGAATACAATTTGTTATTGAAGAATTTTCCTTCTAATTATGAAAATGAACTACATGCAAATGAGAACAATCTTCAAATTTCTAACCAATTCTTTACCTTTTACATATATGTTTCATCCTACATGAAGCACACATTCATTGAAATTAGTTGACATCAAAATTTGTGTGTTGCACATTTCAATTAGTGCAACTCAAAGAATTTAACAATATAATTCAAATTGTGCTTTGTTAAAACTAAATTGTAGGTAGATTTGAAAAAGGAAAAATGATTTATGATATTCCATGGTTATTAACCTCTTCATAATACAAAACATATTTATATATATCTACAACCATTGTTATAGAGGTAGAGGAACTCAAAGTCTAGTTCTTAGGAGAATGCTTGAAGATTGCTAGGTATGTGCACATATCTTTGAATACACAAGAATTTCAAAATGGAAACATACATCCACGTACATCTTTTAAGAGTGTTTTCTCAATATTAATTATGATATCCTCAATTTTAGATAACTTGCACTTTAAAATACCAATTTCTACAGATATCTGTTCATGAAGATCAACACTATCTACTCGATGGAGATTTCCATATGTCAGGCATCTTGCTTTTTTTTCCATTGAGTTTAGAAAATTGTGTCTATAGTTGACTATTTCATCTGTATTGCACAAACTAATGTCAAAGTTGGTTGGATTTGAATGTACTAGCAGACTAGTCAGTTCTAAATAGAGGATGGCTTTTTCATTGGACTTGTTCATGATCTCATTCCCTACAATACAATTTCAAGAAGTATAATTAGATAAGTTCTCTATTTACTCTCATTATATAAGGAAATTAAAATGGTAAAAGAACATACCACTCTGTCCCTGTATTTATGTATATTGGAGGTCTTTAGCTTTCAATATTCCTACTGCCCTTTGCAACAAATTTGAATGTCCACCATTACCATTTTCTACCAAGTTTGGTTTCCTTTCAACATTTAAATGGATATTTGAAGTATTATAGAACTCGTATAAAGGTTCTCTAGTATCATTTCCAAGTGAGATTACATAACTATGTCGTCTAGCAATCCTGATGGTGTAAGCATAAATGGTGGAATAGAGGTAGTTCCATATTGGTTGGGTAGAATTGTGGAAGATTCAGAAGGTTTAGTGACTTGGGCTAGAGAGCGATTTCCAATTCTATTATCAAATGGGATATTATCTAGGGATGACATTTCTGAGACTAAAGCATCAAGGATATTACCCAATATTGCATATTTAGTACTTTCCTTTTTCTCTTCATCCATGGAGGTTTGACAAAGAGGCCTTGTTGTAATTAATGCCTCATTTTTGAGTACTAGACCATTTTATTCTCCCACTAATTTAGCATAATAGTTGATGCACTCTGGCATGCCTTTCATGGAAAGTGTTACTGTGTTGTATGCAATTGCAGCCTCCTTTGCAGTTTCAAATGTTCCAAGCCATTGACTGCATTTAGTTTTTGGGTTTCTTATCTCTATAGCATAGCGACCCCAAGGACATTTTCTGACACCTTTATACCTCCTATGCTTCAAAAATTTCCCACATTTGGTGGAGATCAATTTAATTTGATCAAAATTGGATGTGTCTTCATTCTCCAAATCAATAATTGTTTTTCATGTCAAACTAGCCATTGTTATAGTTGCCTATGTAGAGGGTGTGAACAATGTCAAAAGAAAACATAAACAAAATTCATGAAAGAGTAAAAAATTAGTAGATTGAAACCTTTATATGAGAATTGTATGAAGAAGAATACAAAAAAATTTATAATGTTGTGGTTATTTTGGCTTTACTTTAACTTTAAATCATATTCAAAGACTATTTTGTGTACCAACATTAAGGCTAACTATGGTTTATTATGCACCAATATTTAGAAAAAAAGTAAATAAAATAGTTCAATCATGGTGGACGAAGAGCTCAAACAATTCAACCTAATGATATTAGGACACTTGAGACATTGTTCATTTAAAAATGTATATTAGGAATGAGAATTATAAGATATTGTAACTAGTAAAGAAAGTGTTTCTATGACTACTATCAATAATTTCAAGAACTTTAACATTATGTTCATCTTGAAAATTAAATTACTTCACCCATTGTTTATAATATCATTCATAAAAAATAGGAGGCTCAAATTCTATACCTCCTTCTACCTTATTCTATTTGACATTGCATACTCTACATATATTTCTCAATCATGTACAAAGACACATAGAATATTATTACATTTGATGCCAATAGAAGAAGGAAAAGAGGTGTTTCTTTGACTGTTAAAAAGAGCACCAACATAATTGACATCTCTACAAGTATGAATATTTCTGGTAAGGACATGGTTCTCTCATAGACCACCACAAAGATCCTCAGTTAGGGAATTCTTTGTATATGCAACCGTCACCTTTCTATAGCACAATTATGTCTTTACAATAGGTCCACCCTGCCACAAGAATATATGAACCATATGTTACAAAATGTCAATTGCTTTATGTATATTTGACCATAGCAGTATAACTAAGTAACCATGATCTTGAAATATTGTAGTATGTAGAGGTTTAAAAGGCATACAAATTGAGATTGGAGTAGTAGTTGTTAGGTAGGTAGAAAGGAAGCCTGAATGAACTTCATGGACATTGAAAGTTGCTTCAGGTATACTTCTAATGTAAAACCACTATTGTACTAACTATCTAACATTATGTACAATGAAAAATATTCATTACTCATCAAACAATTAGATGCAACCATTACAAAGCATGTGCACATTACATTTTCTTCCCAAAGGTGGACAATGTGGTTCTTTTGAAGAAGAAGTGTGCAATAAGAGATATGCATTTCTATGTTAGTTTTAGTGAACCAATGATTCTTCATTGTAGTAGCACTAGGCTTCTACAATATAACCATTGTACACATATTGATTGCTTTACAAAATTTTACAACTGACTGTTGCATACCATATAAACCTAATATATGGTAACAAAAGCTGGGCGACATGTAGTCATTGATATAGCAATAAATGCCTTACAATTTTACTATTTTCTAACAATTTGTTATATTTTATAATATTTCCATGTAAATAGTTCACATCACATGCATAGTTCAAATTCAACTTGCAATTTATCCCCAACCAGGGTATGTAATAATAGCTCAAAATTTTGGAATTGTGTGAGTGGAAACGTGTTGAATGCTCCTCCGTTCAATGCTTGTAAACAATGTAAGAAATGGAAGAGGCCATTATGACTATGGACAAGGATTCATATAAGATTTTTATGGATAGAAATAAGAATAGGTTTCCTATGAGGGAAATATTGAAAGTTTCCTAAGTATGATTTAAACAATTAGTTGGAATAGTTGTTTGTATTTAATATTGTATGACAATAATTGTATGGTTTACATAATATAAGCAACATTCTCAATCCACTAGATTATTCTTTTTCAATTAATACATTTCAAACATATTATATAAAAAACATATCCTGTTAAACTTTATTTATTATGCATGCCATTCTATCCATTACTTTACAAAAGTAATAGCTATAAAATCAATGAATTTTGCATTTATATCAAATGTAAACATTACACATTTAGAAATAATTATTTTCATAAATAATATTAAATGATTGAAGTAAATACACAAATGAGAGTTCAAAAGTGACCATTTTAGATGGAAACATACCTAATCGTTCTAATTTGTACATGCACTTGAAGATATTGAATGTTTCTGACAAGCCTAGCACATTTGGTAAAAGAAAAATATAATTAATCATACTAGATTCAACTACATAAAAATTTCAATATGTAAAAGAAATGCCTATATTACGAGTGTAGTACATTAAATTTATGATGCAATGGACATGTCAATTAAGTTGTCTAATTGTAATGTTCTAGATGTAAAAGTAGTTTCCTAAAATATTTTTGATGAATTTAATTTTTGTATATGAAGAACACATTAAATTTCAATTCTTTTGTTGCTTATTTTGACATTCACCATTTACCATCATTGTGAAAAATATTAGACATCAAGAATTTACTATATATTTTGAAATTCGAACAAGAAAGGTGTAATTCATTAATTGAACATGCTCAAATGTATATAGATATAATTTTTTTTCAATTTCATATCCTATGTAATACATACATATAAGCATGATGATAACATGTGTGGCAACCACTCGTTGCAAACTTTGTTAAATTCTATGGAACTAAGTAGTACTGGTTATTGTCAACGAGCAAGTGCTTTGTCCAAAAGATCTAATTGGACTAGGAGAAATATGCACTTGTAGGAATATGATTGCATTGCAGACATCTAATATTCTCATAGCATCATGTTCTAAGAACTTGCACCAGTGAGCATGCAATGCATGATCTACAATGACTTTAAATTTAGACTTGATTGCAATTTTTATAGAATTATACACACAAGTTGTCATAGGACATAAACTTAAAGATTCAAGCGAGAACAAGCCACCTATAAGGGCATAACTCATCTCTATAACATATGCCTCAATGTATGTATCATAGTCTTCAACAAGCTTGAAGTAAGGCTTGACATATGCATTTGCTAATTGCTTCACAAATTTTGTAACTTTGAAAAGGTCCATGCAATTGGTGAGGAATTTGAAACAATGTCTACATAATGTATTGACCCTGACCTATTCTGCAAGAATTCTTCACTGAGAACATTGTGCAAAGATTTCTCAACATTTGAACACTCAATTACAAACACATTTTCCAAATGTGTAGTTTCAGTTGCAATGTTAATTGAAAAATCCCATTGGGGACTTGGGCTTGGAATAAAATTTCGGTCACACATTCTGACAAGGTCAAATCTGCCAGAATTTGCTAAAAAATTAGATAAGAGCAAATGTTATTCATGAAATCTACTAATGTAAGACAAACCAATGTACAAATAGATGGGTACACATTTAGTTATGACTAAAATTTACTATTTCAACTGGGAATTATTATTTGAGGAAAGAAATGATTCATATCTACCATTTGTCCAATGGTAATAACTATATATGAATGTCAACCACCCTTGCCATCTAATATAAGTGTAATTTTACATTTCTATGTATTGTTAATAGTTTTTATATTCAATAAAAACCTTTTTCTTAACAACAATACAATAGACCTACATTGTACTTGTTATGTTATGTGAGTTAGTTTCATAAATTAAAGAATAGATATTTAGATTTAATTTTATAGTTTTACTATTATTTTCTCATTATTATAACTACAAATTAAGTTGGCTCAAAGTCTTAAGATAAAATTAAAAACTATAGATTTCATAATAATATTTATTTTGGGTAAAAATTTCTTCATTTTTTGATACGATTTATTTTAAAGTAAGAAAAATCATTTCACCTTAACAATACCCTTCTATAATGTATTCAGAAGAGAAGTAAGATTTCCATGATTTTAATTCGAAAAATAATATATTTAATAGGGAAAATTATAATAAACAAATGGTTGCATATACAAAAGATGTAAAAGAAAATGTTCAAAACATGATTGCTTTTCTTACTCATTCATCTCCTACCATATAAATAATTTCAGTTTTTTTTTTTCTTTTTTACTAATTAAGTTACGTATATATGAATGTGAAATAATTGTATTTTCTAGTTCACATTACTAATTAATTTTATCCTTTAATATATCTAAAACCATGATAGGAGATCCCCAGATGCTTCCATCATAACGACTTTGTTCAATTTCTCTTTTCTATATAAACATAGAAAAAAATATAAAAAAAAATTCTGAATATAATAATTGATAGCCACATATTCACATTATATTATTTCATATTTCTGATCCCTTGATATGTAGCCTAACATGGCTAGTCTACTACCCAAACTCATTGATTTGGCCTACAAAAACACCACCAAGAAGGCCATAAAACCAATGTTTATAAAAAATCACGCATATTTGTCCATCATGGAGTTTATTTTAACCCATAAGATATTTCAATCTATTATTAATAGTAATCTTGTATCAGTAACACTCATAATTTGCAAAATAATGTCATGATTGAAGTGCTTGTTTCTAACTATCTTTCCAAGTCTTACCAATTTTTTGGTTTGTAACTATCTTTCCAAGTCTAGGCAATTTCTATGAAAAGTATAAATATTATTTTAGATATGTATGCCTTAATTTCTGCTATCCTCACTAAAATGTGCGTTGTGTAGGTATAACAAAACTATCTTAACAGATTATGTGCAAATTTATGGCTACCAATGGAAACAGATTTCATTTGGCTTCTAATGATATGTACCATTATAGACAAAAAAAAGCCAATTTCAAAAACATTGAATACATTTTGCACTAATCCTGGCATTCATTCTACTAATAGCAGGATTAGGAAACCATCATGGACATAACTATTACAAACAATACTCAACAACGCAAATGCACATCTAAATGGTTGTGTTCAAGTTTCTTCTGTTTACTATTACTTTTTCTAAATTCTAAATTTAATAATTATTTTAGGTTTTGATCCTTTTGTTTTGGGAGGAACAAATTCTTTGCAGCAAGGCTCGAGAATAAGAAGAACTTGGATAGAGATTCAAAAACCTAAATCAAGTTACAACTTGACATATTGTGGAACATACAGATCATTTGTCTAATACCATAGATACTAAATTTTCTAAGCTAGGGTTTAATATGAAGTCAGATGATTAGGGTGAAATGACGAGAATGTAAAACATTTCACCATAACTATTTTCAATTTGATGCACTACAAACATAAACCAACTCCAAAAAACAATTCAAAAGCACCAAATCAATTCTATAGAAATTTACTGGTCACAAACCTCAACCAATTTCAAGCTTCATTCACAAGAAAAATCCACATCTTTAAAATCATTTACCCAGACTGGAAATTTTCAAGAAACACTATTTAAAATATCTATTTTAATGGTGTGAGAATAGATTCCCATGTTAAGCTGCTTGGAATGCTTGTGCCACTGTTACTAAGGCTACTAAATCAAGCACAAAAGATTGGTGTCTTTGATCAAATGGAAGAGTAGATTGTGGAACTTCAAGGGAAAAAAACATGGCCTTTGATTAAACAAAAGAATATATCCAACAATTATTTCTTTGATTTGGGGGTCATACAATATATACTCAGAGTACATACTATGTTGAACAAAGATTACAAAAAAAACAACTATGGTACTTGACATCTATCTCTTGAAGGAAACTCCAACTACAACTACGCCATATGCTTGGCTGGGGAAGGATTCTCTACTAGCTATGCATAGTGTACTAGTAGGAGTTGTAAGAATTCAACTATGATTGAATCTATTTCTAAATCATGGCCAAAGGAAATGAATGGAAAACTTTACTTTAAAATAAAACCACAAATAACAACCTACGTTCATTTGGAGACCATTTCTAAAATGTTCCATAAAAGAAACATTTTTTTAAGATTGTTACAAATTGAAAATCAATATGGATAAGAAGGTTTGGAAAGGCGAGAAGGAAGAAGTTGCAAATGTTATGACAACTACCACTGTCTTTTCCAAGCACCAGCTTTAAGTCTTCATTCTTATTCACTACTTCCATAAAGAAAACAAAAAAAAACATTGCCAAATGAAAAGTTTTAGAAAATTCCATAACATTGACTATTCATTGTACAATTCCATGTAAAAAATAATGAAATCAAATTTATAAAATAGAAAAATAGAACAACAATATAGATACATCATATTAGATCATCATTTAAAAATAAATAAATTGATTTCATTAGACAATATAAAAAGACAAAAGAGACACCTATTGGATGCCATAGTATTCTACCTACAACAAGAACTAATAAAACTAGCAATTGCACCTTATTGTGCAATAGGTTGGCTCCTTAATTAACACTTTTTTAATAACCCAATGATAACAATACATACAACTAGGGACAACTAATTCCCATGTTCAATGTACCTATTCAGACACCAGGGCCAACTATAAGGCTATTTACTCTCCTTCTTCTTCAAGCTCTGCAAGACTTAGGCAGGTGGGTCTCAGATTCTTTATATGGTACTAGTGTCAAAGAATATAACTGAATCTATATAATAGATAAAAACCCCTGAATCTTCTAGGCCTATGCAAATAACATAGACATGAGATAGCTAATAACATGACCTATGAACCCGACAAGCTAAGTGAGGGCAACACTTTTCAGCTCTTCAACATGAAAGGGAAAAAATATTTGATTAATGATGTTGAATATCAACATAACCCAGGTATGCAATAGCGAGAACATGTAATCTCCAAGCTGACCAATCCCTTATCCATTGGGCGTAAAACTAAGTTAGAACATACATATGGATACCTAAGATATACTTGTATTCTCAAATATGAGATCTATCCATTCACCTTGCAAACATACATCTATTTTCAAAATGAAATTCATACTTATTAGGTCCTCCAATGATCTTTTTAATTTTGTCAATGCATATCAAGCAATTTACTCAAGTCCTTGACCAAACATACACAATGTCATACAACTTCAAAATCAAGTTGCAACTGGACAATATGCACCTTGTACATAGTCAATATAAAATTAAAAACCCATGAAGATGGAGAAAAATCTCAGATTGAAACTTTCAATAAAGCTTTTTATTAGTTTCCTTGAAACTAATACATCAAATGTATCTAGAACTCATATAAAACACCATGGACAACTGTATAATTTAAATGCTTCAAAAACACTACATTTTTGTTCATAGCAGAGAAAATATGTTGAGGATGGTGGTATCACAATAATAAAATTGGAGTCATCCTTGTGATCACAGTAGTAAATACTAGAAACCTCATTTGGTATCACAGCAGGTGGGGAGACTCTCGACCCAAAAACTGGAACCTTATTGGTATTGCAATAGTTAAAAGGATTTTTCAATAGAAACTGGAACCCCTTCCTCCTCATCCTGGAAATCCTTATAAAGAGAAGGATTGTAACAAGCTTCATATGGGAGGACACTTGTCAAAAATATGACTAGAAAACACATGCAGAGATATTTCTACAAAGTTACGTTACAAACATTCTTTGCATTTAGATAAAATAGAAGAAGTAGTTGCAAAGCTGACAGTAGGTAATTATAGCAGGAGCCCTTAAAATAAATCTTGTTTGTCTTTTACTACTTTAGTCATGTAAATCTCTAACCACTTTCTGCCGGCAAAGCCTTGATATATGATACTGCTCTTAAAATATTTACTTCTTTCTTGATGGGCCGCTTAGAGCATTTGATTTTATCTAATTTTCCATTGCCTTACTCTACCTGAAAATTAGATCTCCATCAAAATTGTGCAGCTTGTGCATTAACTTATCCCTCTTGGCTCTATTTCCTTACCTGAGCTCTGCAATTTGAGTAAATAAAACTATTGTTTCTGCCACCTTAGTCAAATCTTCAGTTGATTTCCTAGTGAGAGCTACGTGTCACCATAAGATAGGTTGGACTTGCTACCTCATCACCTTTTTGCAACCTCGCAGCTATCTTTCTTTGTTGAACATGCTGACCTACAATGTTGTGAATTCTCCATTCTAATTGTGATCGTGCCTTCGCAACATTCATTACTTTCTCTTTCTAATTGTTGTGACCTTGCGAAATGGTCTATCGTTAACCTTTCGTGGCTTTACACATATTTCTTACTTTTAGGTTGTTATTCTTGTGACTATGTGATGAAGATATTGTATGCAGTTTAACCTTAAGACTTTACCGGGTTGTAACCTAGCTTATCTAATAATAATTTTGCTTCGCGATCATGCGAGCACAGGTTCTTAATGTTCTTTTAACTCAGTCATCACTTCACAATTTATCTTTGTTGACATTTTTTATCATCGCAATTGAGCGATCATTCTATTTTGCTTTGATCTTGAATTGTTCACCTAGTCACGGTTTAAACTTTTCTTTTGATCCTTACTGCACGACCAAGTGAATGAGCACTTTAACTAGTTTCGCCAAGTTGCACCTTAACATTTCTACCTTTTAATTGTCTTCGATGGAAAAATATCAAATGAGAAATTATTCGCTTTATTGATCAATACTCCTTAAAAATCTAACTCCACTAGCTTTGACCATCCATATCTTTTCTTGGAGCGTGCCGCGTGTTAGCTTTTAATTGGTCCACCCCTACTCTGGCTTCACCACCTAGGCCCACTAGGATACATGTCCTTACCTTGCTTCCCTACTTTAGATAATCTTCTTACATCTTCAAAATGCGAAGAAGCAACAACCATAGATCTACAAGATCTGATGGTCAGGGAATAAATCACTTTATTTGCAAAGTTTAGAGACTGAAGAGGGGCCTACATGGACAAGTGGCAACAAGTTGCACCATTGTGACTTGAAATATTTAACTCAACATAAACCATGTGGCCATGCAACAAAGCCCTTTCCATATCACAGCTCCAAACCATGGGTTAGGCTTTACTCTCTCTGACGTTGTAACAAGCCTGAACTTAACTACTAGGTTTCCAATTGCATAGTCGCAACTCAAAATATAACTACATTTAAAACCTTGTGAAGCCTCAACAACCATACCTTAAACATTAATCACCCAATCACAACATAAACTGTTAATAGCCATTTAACCCCTGCAAAACCACGACTGTGCAATTTTGTGAAAGCACTGAATCTTGACTAAAGTGGTAACCGTGCATACATTCACACTATTAGAAACCTTCATGCTAGAATAAGCTGTAACCATGCAAACTCCATTCAATCACTGTTTACTTTAACTATTGTAAAGCTGCACAAACCTGAAGATGATAGTTTAGCTCCTGTGCACCCTTGAACAAGGTTAGCAATTTAAAAGAAGTAAGGTTGTTCCTGGGAGCTTTTCACAAAGTTGCAACTTAAAGGATACAAAAGATCATGAAATATAAAATGATAATGGGGCTCAAAACTTAGGGATAAAAGATATAAGCATGATTTTTCATGTATCACACCAGTAATTGTGCAGTTTACTTTAACTGTTGTAAAGCTGCACAAACCTGAAGATGATAGTTTAGCTCCTGTGCACCCTTGAACAAGGTTAGCAATTTAAAAGAAGTAAGGTTGTTCCTGGGAGCTTTTCACAAAGTTGCAACTTAAAGGATACAAAAGATCATGAAATATAAAATGATAATGGGGCTCAAAACTTAGGGATAAAAGATATAAGCATGATTTTTCATGTATCCCTATTTAATAATTACAAATAATTTTCAAATGAACTCCATCAAAACAAATGACAAGATAATTTCCCTAGGGTTTGTATGAAGAATGATAGTTCTTTTAGAAACCCTAAGAAAATTGTGCAAATTTTGCCTGATTTTCACAAGGTATTTCAAAATTATAGGTAGGGTGAAAAATTAGGCCAATAGTGGCTTTGTCTAGGGATGCATGCCTCTTGCGGGCATGATAAGAAATTAGAATCATTGGAGTAAGAAAATCACACACCTGACAACAAAATATCTCTAAAAAACTTATTGGAAACATGAAACCTACTCTAATTGTACAAGATGATGGCCCCGGGCCACCAAAACTTCAAAAAAAATTTCTTACCTCTATCAAACACATAATTTTCATTTACATCTCCTTGAGGTAAGCTGATAAAATCAGTTCCATTAGTTTCACCAACAAAATCAACATTATGAATCAACTCATTGGGCAAAACAAAATAATCTTCCTGACTTTCATAATTCATACTAAGAACATCCTTAACATAATGCTCACTATGAAAATAGTGGTTAGCATGCTCTTGAATACAAAAATCAAATTGAGAGTCTTCAATACCAAAAGACTCATCCATGCTACTAATTGAAAACACAAAGTGCTCATACTCTTCTAAGTCATATTCATCATAAATTTGCAACTCACCTTGTGTACCTAGATGCGAAGAGTATATAGAATCTAATTCCTTCTCACTTGTAGTCTTGATGCTCATCCAATTAGATTTGTCATTTGTTGAAACCTCTTCAGACTTAAAAAATTGGCCAGTCACCAAGTTTGAAAAAATGTCTTGAAAATATTGACACAAAATATGTTGACCATAATCATAGTCTTCATCTAATGAATTTTTAGAGGGAATCTCGTACTTATCATTAAAAGATTTATTAGCATAAAAATAAAATCCATTGTTAGATTCATAACCCCCATTGTTTTCCTCTTCATCATATGAAGCGTCAAAACTTATTTGAACATTATCAACATGAAAAGAATCTACAACAATACCAAAATTTCCCTTCAATCACATCCCCTACATCTAAAAAGTTGTCATGTGCAAAAAGATTTGAGGTACTGTCAAATGCACCTCCAAAGCTTGATAAAGATAGTTTAGATTCTATATCTCTTTCCATATCAAACATTAGGGAAGTGACTTGACTAAATGAAGAAACATCATAAGGGAAAATATGAGCATCCTTAGAAGAACTTAAATATTTTTCAAAATCATGGGATAATAAAGCTAAAATTTCATCAGGGCTCAAGAAGACTTCCTCACAAATCTTCTTGGTTGTGATTATTATCCGGATGACATGGAGAACTTACAACAATAGAACCATTAATCTGACAATTTGAAAAGTCAAAATCATCATTATTCTTATTTTCATCATAGAAAGCATTACCTCTATTGCTGTTATACATTTCTTCAACGTCATATACACTATTACAAGACTCATTTTTAGTTACATATCCATCTTCCTCATCCGTCTTCCTCATGCTGACTGCAATCCTCTTATTCACTAAAAGTTGAATCCTTCTCTTCACACTCAAAAGATAGATTATCATTATTTATAGATTCATTACATTCGCTACTATCTTGAGCACATTCACTAACATCATTATAAGATCCAACATGTATTATATTGTTATACAAACTACTTTCCACCTTCTTGATGTATTCCTCAACTTTCAAAAACTTTTGTATTCTTAAATGTGCTGGCCAATTAACTAAATCAGGCTTACAAATATCTAGGAAAACAATAGGCCATGAAGACTCCTTAGGTATTAAAGAAATATGTAGCTCCATGAGTGCTAGTTTGAACTTCTTATAAACTTGAAAATTAGTTTGACTTTGTATACTTCCTGTTGCATTTATTATGAAATTGACCATCTTATTATGGAGTTCCTTTTTCAACATAGCAATATTATCAACCACACTTTCATAACTTTCATAATTTGGTAGACTAACCTCAAATCTGAGATCTGAGTCCATTTTAAAATAGAAACTTCTACCTCTTTCTCCTAGTGCTGGAAATCACTGAATAGAGGCAACCATTCTTATCACTTAAGTTTCATGAAAGGGAAACTCATGAAAAGTAAAATACCTTAAGTGCTGATGCCTAAAACTTTCTACTGATTTGGCATGTGTGTGAATCATGAAACTTCTTCACACCATTCATAAAATCATGTAAAGGCACCACCTCCTAGAAGAGGGAAAAATAAATCACAGCTATGATTCACTTTCAAACATTCAAATCCTTGAAACAATAGAAGCATATAACATTGAAAACTATAGATCAAGAATCCATCACTTTTTTCCAAGAACTATTATCAAGAGCTTAAAATCTGCCCATACAACCGAAAGTCCTTCAAAATATACAATATGAAATCAACTAGTAAAACTGGTATAAATATATAGAGTTGCCACTCACACATGTGAGAAATAAAACATAATTTTTCACTTGACACATTTGGACCAAACTTTCAGTTGAAGGAAAAAATACAAATCGTCAAACCACTCTTGGAAATTTACAAACTAGAAAAAGAGAACAAACCCTGTTGTTCATTTTTGACTCTAAACACTGCAACACTTTGAAAACAATTCTCAGTTGAACTGATTGATGATGGAAACACTAGTAACAATGCAATTTTCATTCAACCTTCAAAGCCACTATTTTCATGGATAAAACATTACTGGGATGTAGGACTGAAATATTCAATTTACATAGAGATTCTTGTCCTTCTAACAAGGCTTATCGCAACCTTATGCCCAACAGAGTCATCATTTTGTTGGCTTCTGAATTAATAGTTTTTGAATAAGCCAATGATAAGAACACATACACCTAGGGGAAACTAATTCCCATGTTCAATGTACCTATTCAGACACTAGGGCCAACTATAAGGCTATTTACTCTCCTTCTTCTTCTTCAGGCTCTGCAAGACCTAGGCAGTTGGACCTTAGATTCTTTATATGGTACTAGTGTCAAACCATATAAATAAATCTATATAATAGATAAAAACCCCTGAATCTTCTAGGCTTAGGCAAATAACATAGACATGAGATAACTAATAACATGACCTATGAACTAGACAAGCTAAGTGAGGGCAACTCTTTTCAGCTCTTCAGCATGAAAGGGAAAAAATATTTGATTAATGATGTTGAATATCAACATAACCCAGGTATGCAATAGCGAGAACATGTAATCTCCAAGCTGACCAATCCCTTATCCAATTGGGGATAAAACTAAGTTAGAACATACATATGGATACCTAAGATATACTTGTATTCTCAAATATTAGATCTATCCATTCACCTTGCAAACATACATCTATCTTCAAAATGAAATTCATACTTATTAAGTCTTGCCATGATCTGTGCAATTCTGTTAATACATATCAAGCAATTTAATCAAGTCCTTAATCCAACAACAAAATACACAATGTCATGCAACTTCAAAATCAAGTTGCAACTAGACAATATGCACCTTGTACATAGTCAACAAAAAATTACAAACCCATGAAGATGGAGAAAAATCTCAGATTGAAACTTTCAATAAAGTTTTTTATTAATTTCATTGAAACTAATACATCAAATGTATGTAGAACTCAGATAAAACACCATGGACAACTGTATAATTTAAATGCTTCAAAAACACTACATTTTTTTTCATAGCAGAGAAAATATGCTGAGGATGGTGGTATCACAACAATAAAACTGGAGTCATCCTTATGATCACAGTAGTAAATACCGGACACCTCATTTGGTATCACAACAGGTGGGGAGACTCTTGACCCAAAAACTAGAACCTTATTGGTATCTTAGTAGTTGAAAATATTTTTCAATAGAAACTGGATACCCTTCCTCCTCATCTTGGAAAACCTTCTAAAGAGAAGGATTGCAACAAGCTTTAGATGGGAGGACACTTGTCAAAAATTTGGCTGGAAAACACATGCAGAGATATTTCTACAAAGTTACATTACAAACATTCTCTGTATTCAGATAACATAAAAGAAGTAGTTGCAAAGCTGGTAGTAGGTAATTATTGCAAGAGCCCTTAACTTAAATCTTGTTTTACTTTTACTACTTAGTCATGTAAATCTCTAACCACTTTCTGCTAGCAAAGCCTTGATATCTGTAACTACTCTTAAAATATTTATTTCTTGCCTAATGGGCCACTCGAAGCATATGATTTTATTTGATTTTCCACCGCCTTACTCTACCTATGAATCATATCTACATAAAAAATGTGCAACTTGTGCATTAACTCATCCCTCTTGGCTCTATTTCCTTACTCAAGCTCTACAATTTGAGTAAATAAAACCAGTGTTTTCTACCACCTCAATCAAATCTTTAGCTGATTACCTAGTGAAGGCTACATGTCATGATCAGATAGGTTGGACTTGCTACCTCATCACCTTTTCACAACCTCACAACTATCTTTCTTTGTTGACCATGCTGACCTGTGATGTTGCAAATTCTCCATTCTAACTGTGATCGTTCCTTCACAAGAAATCATTGCTTTCTCTTTCTAAATGTTGTAGCCTTACAAAATGTTCTATCATTAACCTTTCGTGGCTTCACAAATCTTTCTTACTTTTAAGTTGTTATTCCTGTGACTATGTGATCAAGACACTATGTGTAGTTTAACCTTAAGACTTTGCTGGGTCGTAGTCTAGCTTATCTAATAACAATTTTGCTTTGTGACTATACAAGGAAAGGTTCTTAATGTTCTTTTAACCCAGTCACTGCTTTGCAGGTTATCTTTATTGACACTTTTTTATCATCACAACTAAGTGATCATCCTATTCTGCTTTGATCCTGACTTATTCACCGAGTCACAATTTAAAATTTTCTTTTGATCCTCAGCTGTGCGACCAAGCGAATGAGCACTTTAACCAATTTTTCCAAGTCACAACTTAACATTTCTACCTTTTAATTATCTTTGATGGAAAAATATTGAATGAAAAATTATTTGCTTTATTGATCAACACTCCTTCAAAATCTAACCCCACCATCTTTGACTGTCCATATCTTTTATTGGAGCACGCCACGTGTCAACTCTTAACTAACCCACCCCTGCTTTGGCTTCACCACCTAGGCCCACTAGGACATGTGTCCTTATCTCACTTCCCCACTTTAGATAATCTTCTTGCATCTTCAAAATGCAAAGAAGTGATAACCATAGATATGCTAGATTTGATAGTCATGGAACAAATCACTTTATTTGCAAAGTTTGGAGACTAAAGAGGGGCCCGCATGGACAAGTGGCAAAAATTTGTGCCATCGCGACTTGAAATCTTTAACTCAGCATAAACCAATGCAAGAACATCCAATGGTGTAAGGGCAATCCTGTATCACCCAAAAATATGCTTAGTGTTAGTCTCTATTTAATGTGTTTTCATTTTTGGATATCCATTTGGGTCAAATAGAGATTCCAACTCTCATAGTTCCACTATTGGTTTTTTGGGTTATAGTTTTTGGCACCTTGGGATATGTGCCAATGTAGAACATAGGCTATTTTTTAATTAAGCCATAATTATGATGAGTTAGAGGGTGTAAGTGGGAGGGATGATTACACTTGTAATTTGAAGCACTCTAAAAAAGGAATCAGGTCAAAAGGCTTTACAGTTTGAAAGTTATTGTAGTTTTAAGTTGCTTGGAGACCCCCTAAGAGCATGTCAAAGTCAAATATGAGGCACTAAATGGACTTTTATAGGCCAAAAAAATGGGGGATAAGAAAAACTAGTCTACATGGCTATAGAGTGCTTGGAGAGCTTTCCAAAAATGTAAGCAGTTCATCAAATGGAGTCCTGGATCAAAAGTTATGCCTCTTGAAAGTTGGACTACCATTTTTGGATTTTTCTAATTTTACACCGACTTCTGACATGTTTTCTAGAACCTTTTATTTCGGTGGCAAATGCAAAATGGCATATTCTAAAATGTATTCCTAACCCTAAACCTAATTTGGGTTACTTAATATCATTTTTGGCATTGTAAACATAGTTTTTGGTGGAGTTTAGGAGAAGGTACCATGAGGAGGGCTTTTCTCTAGAATCAGACAACATTGTAAGCCCATAGGGGATGTCATTGAGTTTGTTTTCATTGTACTGAATTTAATAGCATATCACTTCTGATAATAATATTTCTATTTTTCTATTGTGTTCATTTTGTCTTGGGTTGTGCCCTCATCAAGTGGTATCAAAGTGGGTTTTCCTGAGTGTGTAGACAGAGTGTTGACTGTGAGGTAGTTTGCATTAGGACTATGTGGTTGTGGGTTTTGATATAGCAAGAATATGCCTCCATGAAGGGAGTATGGTGGAAGGGTTGGAGTTGCTCCTATTAAGGTTAGAGCCCTCCAAAGACAAGTTCAGGCATTGCAAGAGGAGATCCGTAGAGGGATGAATATTTCTATAGGAGAATGAAAGTGAGGAGGAAAATTGAGAAGAAGGAAATATTGTGCAGGAAGGGGAAAGAGATAGAAAAGTCCTAAAATAGGCATACGAGAAGCTTTTTAGGGCCATTGCTAAGCTAGGAGAAAAACCTAAAATTGACATCAACATGTTCTCAGGAAATCTAAACCTGGATGAGTTGATTGACTGGATCAATAAGCTAGAGGAATATTTTGAGTATGAGGATATTGGGGACCCTGATAGAGTTAAGTTTGTGAAGGCTAAAATGAAAGGCCATGCCAAAATCTGGCGGCAAAAGATTCAGTTGGAAAGAAATAGAAGAGGAAAGGAGAAAATCACAAGATGAGATCACATGGTGGACAAACTAAAGAAGTAGTTCATTCTTGTTGATTATAAAATTTATTTGTTCAGGAAGATGCAAGGGTTAAAACAAGTGGGAAAATCTATCCAGGAATCCATAGAGGAATTTTACCAAGTCCTTATTAGGGTGGGGCATGCAGAAGCAAATAAGGAGAAGGTTTCCCGTTACCTTAATGGGTTAAGACCTAGCATTCAGGAGGAGTTAAGTCTGGTTAGAATGACTAGTATTGAAGAGGCATACCTGTTTTCCTTGCGAGTTGAGGAGAAGCTAAACAAAAAGTTTGAAGAAAGGAAAAGAGGGTGAAATCAAGGAGGAAGGGGCGGTGGCAGGTCATTTGGAGTCTGAAATGAGAACCAGAAGAAAATTGAAGATGTAGGTACTAGCCGAAACCAGAGGAATGAGGGTTTCAACCACTCCCTTAATCAAAAATTTGGAGATCAGAGAGGAAGAGGTAGAGGATGTGGCCAAAGTTTAGGAAGAGGAGGCTTTTGTGGTACCTATTTTCATTGCAATGAAGAAGGTCATCGTGCCTACAAATGCCTTCAATGCTAAGGAAGGACAGATAGGAGAGCTAATGGTCAAGTAAGGGTTGCTCATGTGGATGATGATGCATAATCATCATGTTCAGAGGATGTAGAAAGAGGAGAGGTTCTAGTTAATGAAAGGGTCTTATTGAGATGTAACATTGATCCTGGACAAAGGAGGAGTTTGTTTCATACCAGGTGCAAGTGTGAGGGTAAATATTGTGATGTGATTGTTGATGGTGGAAGCACTGACAACTTGGTGTCAGAGGAGATGGTCTCAAAGCTAAAGCTTAAGAGGGAGAAACACCCCCATCTCTATTGAATTTCTTGCGTGCAGGATGATCATAAGGTCCTAGTTAGTGAGAAATGTTTGGTAGAGTTCAAGATTGGGAGTTTCCATGACAAAGTTCTTTGTGACACCATCTCGATGGATGTATGCCATTTATTGTTGGGAAGGTCATGGTAGTTTGATAGGCATGCTATACATGATGGTCATGCAAATACATACTTTTTTGACAAAGGATGGAGTTCACCACAAATTGAAGCCCTTGATAAAGGAGGGTGAAAACATATGCAATAGTGCTAGGGTATGTCTTGTTGATGGAAGAAGGTTTTTGGATGGCATGAAGCATCAACATATGTGTTATGCTTTAATTCCTAGAAAGGATAAGGAAGGTAGTAGTGAAGTTCCACTTGAAGTTTTAGGTCTATTAAGTGAGTATGGAGATGTCACCTCTGATAATGTTCTAGAAGGGTTGTCGCCAATAACGCAAATTAGTCATCAAATAGATTTAGTCCCTGGAGCTAGTTTTCCTAACGAGGCTACTCATAGGATGACTCCTACTGAGACTGAGGAGCGAAATAGACAAGTTTAGGAGCTATTGAGGAAAGGTTTAATTCGAGAGAGCCTGAGTCTATGTGTAGTACCTACAGTATTGGCACCAAAGAAGGATGGAGAGTGGATAATGTGTACAAACTCTCAAGCTATAAATAAAATAACCATCAAGTACCAGTTTCCTTTGCTAAGGATGGATGATCTTATGGACGACTTGAGTGGAGCTTAGTACTTCAAAAAGATAGATCTCAAGAGTGGCTATCACCAAATATAGATAAGAGAGGGAGATGAGTGGAAGACTGCATTCAAGACCAAGGAGGGTCTATATGAGTGGTTATTCATGCCCTTTGGATTGACCAATGTGCTGAGCACCTTCATGCAACTTATGAATGAGGTACTAACAAATTTTTTGAGAAAATTTGTTGTTGTCTATTTGGATGATATTTTGATTTTCAATAAGTCTTTGGATGAACATTTATTGCACATTCGTAGTGTCCTTGAAAGGTTGAGGGAAGAGAAATTGTTGATTACTTTGAAGAAGTGTGGCTTTGTCAAAAGGGAGTTAGTCTATTTGGGGTTTTTTGTATCAGATGAAGGTCTCAAAATGGACCCAGAGAAGGTGAAGGTCATCTTGGAATGGCCTATTCCAAGGTCTTCCACTGAGGTGAGGTCATTTTATGGTTTGACTAGTTTTTATAGGATGTTCATTAAGAATTTCAGTAGTATATGTGCACCCCTAACTGAAACAATGAGGGGGGATAGAAAAGAGTTCAAGTGGACTACAGGAGCTACAAGGAGTTTTGAATTGATGATGAAGAAGGTGACAAAGCAACTTGTGTTGGCACTTCTTGATTTTAACAAAGTGTTCTAGGTGGATTGCGATGCTAGTGGTAGTGCTATTGGGGTTCTGTTAAGTCAAGAAGGTAAGCCTATTGCCTATTATAGTGAAAATTTGAATGATGCAAAGAAGAAGTATTCTATTTATGATCAGGAGTTCTATGCAATAGTTTAGGCCTTAAAGAAATGTAGGCATTATTTGTTGCCAAAATAATTTTTGTCTTGTATACTGATCATCAGGCATTACAGTACCTAAATAACCAAGGTAAATTGAATCAAAGACATTTGAAATGGGTAGAGTTTATGCAAAGCTATACATTTGTATTGAAACATAGAAGTGAAAGGTCTAATATGGTTGCAGATGCATTAAGTAGGAGACAATTGTTGCTGACAGAGATGCAGGTTGAAGTGATTGGGTTTAATCAACTCAAGAATTTGTACCATGAGGATCTTGACTTTGCAGAGGCTTGTAAGGCTTGTAAAGAACCTATTACTCTAGACAGGACCAGGTGGCTAGATTACACAATCCAAGATGGTATGTTATTTAAAGGAAATCAATTGTGTATTCCAAGGAGTTCCACGAGGGAGAACTTGATCAAGAAGAAACATAGTGGAGGGATGGCAGGACACTTTGGTCAAGATAAGACCATTTTATTATTTATAAACATTACTTTTGGCCTCAACTATTTTAGGATGTGAAGAAATTTGTGCAGAATTGCCAAGTATGTCAAACATATAAAAAGATTTAGTCAAAATACTAAACTTTATCAGCCATTGCCTGTTCCATCGAAGCCTTGGGAGGACATAAGTAATAATTTTGTTCTTGGATTGTCGAGGACACAAAGGGGTAATGACTCAGTATTTGTGGTGGTTGATAGGTTCTCCAAGATGGCACACTTCATTCCATGCCACAATACTCATGATGCAGTGCATATTGTAGATTTGTTTTTCAAAGAAGTGGTGAGGCTACATGGTCTCCCAAAAAGTATTATTTTTGATAGAGGTACTAAATTTGTTGGGTATTTCTGGAGGACTCTGTGGAAGAAGTTGAAGACATAATTGAAGTCTAGTTCTTCACATCATCCATAGACTAATGGACAAACAAAAGTAGTGAATCGAAGTTTGGGCAATTTTCTAAGGTGTTTAGTAGGAGATAAACCCAAGCAATGGGATTTGATTCTACCACAAGTAGAATTTTCTTACAAAAATTCTGTGAATAGGAGTATTGGTAGATCTCCATTCCAAATTGTGTATGGAAGTAGTCCAAAGACTCCACCAGAGTTGAGGAAGATAGAGCAAGGAGAGAGGAAAAGTGCTGAGGCAAATGACTTTGCTAAATATGTCAAGAACCTACATGAGGAGGTACATGCACATATTGTCAAAATGAACTTGTAGTATAAGGCTAGAGCAGATCAAAAGACGAGACATAAGGAGTTCCAAGTTGGGGATCTGGTTATGGTATACTTGAGGAAGGAAATATTTCCAATGGGTACCTACAACAAGATGAAGATGAAGAAATTTGATCCCTACAAAATTTTGAAGAAACATGATTTTGGGAATGCATATGAGGTGGAGTTTCCAGACGAGATTCACATTTCTCCTATTTTCAATATTGTAGACTTAACAACATATCATGATGATAGTGCCGAGGAGGAGTTCATGTTGGAGCCATGTCCAATTCCTACTTCTGAGAAGGAAGAGATTGAAGAAATTTTAGATAGTTGTGTGGCCCAGAGTATCAGAAATAGGTAGTATGAAGAATGCATGGTGAAGTGGAAAGGATGACCAGTGGAAGATTCAACTTGGATATCCGTAGTGGAGTTTTCCTATTTGGGTTTTCCTCTACCAGCTATAAAGTGACAGGGTCACTTTTCAATCTACCTTGGGTGTCTACTATAGGAGCATCCAGTGGTGTAAGGGCAATCCTGTATCACCTAAAAATATTCTTAGTGTTAGTTTTTGTTTAATGCATTTTTATTTTTGGTTACCAACTCGGGTCAAATAGAGATTCCAACTCTCATAGTTCCACTATTGGTTTTTTGGGTTAGAGTTTTTGAGCACCTTGGGATATGTGCCAATGTAGAAAATAGGTTATTTTGTAATTGAGCCATAATTATAATAAGTTAGAGGGTGTAAGTTGGAGGGATGATTATACTTGTAATTTAAAGCACTCTAGAAAAAGAATCAGGTCAAAAGGCTTTACGGTTTGAAAGTTATTGTTGTTTATAGTTACCTGGAGACCCCCTAAAAGCGCTTCAAAGTCATATTTGAGGCACTAAACAACCTTGTACAGGCCCAAAAAATGGGGGATGAACAAAGTTGGTCCATAGGGTTATATAGTGCTTTGAGATCTTTCGAGAAATGTAAACGATTCATCACTCGGAGTCTTAGATCAAAAGTTATGCCTCTTGGAAGTTGGACTACCATTTTTGGATTCTTCTAATTTTGCACCAACTTTTGACATGTTTTTAAGAACCTTCTATTTTGGTGGCAGATGCCAAATGGCATATTATAAAATTTATTGCTAACCCTAAACCTAATTTAGGTTACTTAAGGTCATTTTTGGCATTGTAAATGCAGTTTTTGGTGGAGTTTGGGAGAAGGTTTGTGAGGAGGGTTTTTCTCCAGAATCAGACAACATTGTGAGTCCATAGGGCATGTCATTGAGTTTGTTTTCATTGTACTAAATGTAATAACATATCACTTCTGATAATAATATTCCCCTTCTCATGTTGTGTTCATTTTTTCTTGGGTTGTGCCCTCATCATAAACCATGTGAGCACATGACAAAGCCCTCGCCATATCGCAACTCCAAACCATGGGTTAGTCTTTACTCTCTTCGACGCTGTGATAAGCCTGAACTTAATTGCTAAGTTTCCAATCACATAGTCACAACTTAATATATAACTGCATCTAAAACCTTGTGAAGCCATGAAAACCATACCTTAACCATCGATCACCTAGTTACAACATACATTTTTAATAGCCATTTAACCCCTACAAAATCGTTACCAAAGCAATCGCTACTTCGCACCATAAACTTTCGGTTAAACTAAACCTTGAACAATGCCACGAAAGCACTGAATCCTGACTAGAGTGGTAACCATCTGCATAGCTGCACCATTAGAAACTTTTATGCCAAAACAAGCTGCGACCATGTGAACTCCACTGAATCATTGTTTTGCACTAATAATTGCGTAGTTTGCTTTAACTATTGCAAAGCCGTGGAGTCCTGAAGATGATAGTTTTGTTCATTCACACCATTGAACAAGGTTAGCAATTTAAAAGAAGTCAAGTTGCACTTGGGAGCTTTTCGCAAGGTTGCAACTTAAAGGATACAAAAGATCATGAAATATAAAAAGATAATGGGGCTCAAAACTTAGGGATAAAAGATATATGCATGATTTTCCATGTATCCCTATTTAATAATTACAAATCATTTTCAAATGAACTCCATCAAAACAAATGATAAGATAATTTTCGTAGGGTTTGTATGAGGAATGACAGTTCTTTTAGAAACCCCAAGCAAATTGTGCAAATTCTACCTGATTTTCATAAGGTATTTCAAAATTTTAGGTAGGGTGAAAAATCAGGCCAACAATAGGAATGTCATAAAGATATAGTAGATCATTTAAATATTCCTTCCTTTGCATGTCTCTTCCTCTCAACCTCTCTATATATCCTTATCTCTTTATCAATATATCTTACCATTTTATATCTCTTCCTCATACTTTCTCCCTATCTATGTCACCCTCTATATCTCCCTAGATCTCTTTCTATATTTGCGTCTTAATCTATCTCTATCTCCCTATCTATTTTTCTCCCAACCTTGCACTCTATATTCATGTTTATCTCCATCTTCTTCTCCCCTCCATAAATAGACACATCTCTCTCTCTCTCTCTCTCTCTCTCTCTCTCTCTCTCTCTCTCTCTCTCTCTCTCTCTCTCTCTCTCTATCCATTCACTCTTCCCATCATCAACTCCCTATACTTTTAAATCTCTACATCTCCAATTTTCTTCCTCAATCTTCATCTCTATCTTTCTCTTGTTATCTCCGTATCTATCTCTATATCTCCCCCTTTGTACTCCTCTCTCTATATCACCTTCTAACTCTCTCTTATTATCTTCTTTATATGTTTATATCTTCCATATGCACTCTCTCGAGGATGTCTATCTCACTTTTTCTCCTCTTCATATCCCCACTTCTCTCTTATTATCTTCTTTATATGTTTATATCTTCCATATGCACTCTCTCGAGGATGTCTATCTCACTTTTTCTCCTCTTCATATCCCCACTTCCCTCCTAACATATCACTTCTTATCTCTATCTTCATCTTTCTATCACTAGATACCATATCTTTTTAAAACTTACTTCTCTCCCTTTATCGTGCTCTTTTCTTCTTTCCATATCCCTCTCTTTTATATCCATTCATATTCTTACACAACAAACATATGCGTTCATTGTACATGTCACTGCTACACTATAATCTATGAAGAGTGGTAGTAGGAATAAACACCTATAAAATATCATGCAACTTTCAAATATATGAAGAAAGGTAGTACGAATAAACACATATCAAATCACATGCAACTTTTGAATATATGAAGAATGGTAACTTACAAATGAGCACATATCAAGTCACATGCAACTTTTGTTTCCTTTGAAATATTAAAACAAAGCTATTTTTGCAAGCTAAAAATATAGAAAAGTCATCTCCAGATAAAAAAAATATTATCCTACTCGTAGACCATTTTAACATTTGAATTTGTCTTTGGTAAAATTTATTTTCTTATTTCTAGTGGAGAGGGCATCCATACAACTATTTGTAATATGTTGATTGGAGTAGACACTCTACAAATAGGTTTAACCTAAATTGCATGAGAAATTTCATGAGACTATGTCATGGGTACATAATATGCATATAATAGGATGAAAGATAGAGAGCTAGACACATATATAACAATTAAAATAAATGTCATCATAGCAATTTCTTCAAACTTTAAGTATTTTAGAAGTGAGTGATTGCAACATAATTTACATGTGAGCTCTTTATTTTATAATAATAATAATAATAATAATAATAATAAAAATGACATCGTAACAATTTCTTCAAACTTTAGTATTTTAGAATTGGGTGTTGCAACATAATTTACATGTGAGCTCTTTATTTTAAAATAATAATGATGATGATGATGATGATTTAGACCTTCAAAAGTCTAAATGAAATGAGAAGTTTATCAAGCTAGAGCTAAATTATGCTAAATATTTGATGTTTAAAAGTGGAGAAATTGGATGTGTAGAAACGTTACCAACTTGGTCGATGTAAAATATTATTTCATGGGGTGGGACTATTCAGTTTCATTTCTATTATAAGAGAAAAACCAATGAATTCTAGACCATTGATCAACAATTCAATGAGAATGTAGGTGTACTATAACAATGCCTTAACCATGTATAGTTACAAACATAGATGCAAAGGACCTTGGGGGTTTTTCTTAAGCACACTTATAATTACTTAAACACCTTCCTTTGCATTCACTTTTTTTAATTTATTGCTACAAAATATTTGCTGCTAAAATGTTAAAATCCCACCACCTTGTAAATCATGATAGTTGGAGGGTTTCCAATGGCATGTGTCCGTCAAATATGTTTACTCTATACAAAAACTAATGTCAAAAGCAAAAAATGACTTGACATGTCAGTTTGGAATTGTATTTAACTTATTTGTGGCTAGCTAATTGAAATAGTCAAATACTACTTAGTAACCTATGATTATTAGTTTCTTGTTTAGATGTTTCTTATAAATGTATGGTGTAATAAGAGCATTTAATAAATACCCTTCCATTGATATATTTATATTTTTAAATTTGTGGGCAATTGTTGAAAGCTTGGGGTTGTTCAATTATGGAATCTACCACATTTCTCTCTCATTTTAGTGCATAATCATCTATATTACAGAAGATTACACAGTATCAGATAGTGTATTATTTACAACAAAATGCAACTTGTAGCTGATTTTTTTAAAAATTACAGCAATTGCCAACTATTTTCCCACATTACCCTTAAATAGTTATAATTAATTTGCAATTACCATTACTGAAACTTCACATAATGAACAATTACAATCTCACTAGCTATACATAGGAGGGATAGATAGTGGCAATATAGTCCAAAGAAATTAGGCAAAAGAAAGTTCAATGATGGGCTACAATATTTCCCCAATATTGATAAATCAATTGTCAACTTTGTTGAGTTTACTACCACTATTAAAATTGCGTTGGACTTGTGTCCTTTAATGTTGATGGATGTATGATTCTGACTATGTAGTGATCTATACCTGTGCAGTATATCTTCTGCACAAAGGTTACAGTGGATTTTTTTAAAAAAAAATCCTTGCATGTTTGTTTTGAACACATCATTCAATGATAATCTATCTTGTTTGCTTGCGAAAAAATTTTAGTTGATGAAGATGGGTTTTGTGGAAAAATGCTGTCCCCTTGCTACGTAGTCAAGTTAAATTAGGCAAATGACATAGAGGACTAGAAAAGGTATCTTTCTTGGTATCGACACATAAATCCTAATGATAAACTCTGAAAAATCCAAACATTTCTCCAAAATATGATAACCTCATAGAAAAATGTTGCACGTGGAAAGGAAAGACACGACATAAAGGGGCCATGTTCCTTAGGTGTATATTCACGTGCTTTTAAGTCAATGGATCCTTAGTCTACCGGTGAGTGCATTGCTCCTACATTGAAAAGGGATGAGGCTAGAATCGTGCCTTGGGTGAATTTTCCATCCATATTGGGTAGCCACAAATATTTCACAGAGGACATCCATAAATAAAAATTATATCATATATAAAAACTTTTTGATGAAATGCAACATCCGGTAAGCTATATGGAAAATGAGATACAATCTCATCTAAGTTCTATAATATGCCATAGTTCTTTGGTAGAATACAACAACCATTAAGTTATATGTAATGTGGGATATAATTTCTTTATATTATAATCAAATACAAAGAAATTCCATGTAATTATATGAGAGTATATAGACATGCCAAATGAGATATGAGCTTATTTTTGTTAGGAGGTTCCAAATTACTACACGAGAATTTATTGCAATCTTTTACCAAAAGATTAGTATTAAAAAAAGAAAGTATTATATTACATGTTAAATCAAAATGAGATGTAATTTATTTATGTGAAGGTTGTAGAAGCTTATGTTACTTACTATTGACATTATTAAAATTCTTTGAACAAATTTATTAAGTTAGATTTTGATAAATTTTGCTTTTTTTTTAGTTAAGTCACATCTTAATGTAATTTTGTTCTTTTGTTGGGGTCATGGCTTTGGTTAGTGATATTCATATTCTATTGTAATTGTAAATTGCTTATAGTTAGGTTGATCCTATATGTACTTTAGAATTATTATTACTTTTCACATGCGCTATAATAAAGGCATATATGATGAAAGAATAGGGGATGGCTTAGGGATGGAAGCATTGACAGAGTGCTTTTAAAAGAAATGAATTTAAATTTTCACAATACCATTATTATATGTAGACCTACAAATACATGGGTCGTATTGAATTTTTTTATTAAATATAAGGTTGTATAGTTTCTACATGACAAATTAAAAAGATTGATCAACACCAATATCATTGACATAAAACTATCTTTGATTTCACATATGGGAGTAAATGATAATTGACGAATCTCTCTCTCTCTCTCTCTCTCTCACACACACACACACACACACACACACATGCACACACACACACACACACGAACGCATGCACACGCGCGCGCGTGTGCGCACACACACATTCTAAAACTAATATTTGATAAACATAAATAAATAAAGATGCAAACACATGTGACCCCTAGTACTTTTATCCTTAAAGATTATGTAACCTCCTCTCTACCTCAAATCACCAATTTGAGAAATCTTTACCTCCTTTCTCACTTCTCTGACAAATCAAAGCTACAACCTTCTGTCTATCCACTAACTAATTCCAATAATGATGCAAAATATTTTTCAAACTAAATATTCTATCCTTTAGAGTCACTTCAAATACTTCAAAAATACTATATCTCTAACCTAATTGTAATCTACTTCCTAGCACAACCAATGAAATATAGTGAAAATCTACAGTTCTAATAATTTTGATGCTCTTTCCACTCTCTCCACCATTGATGTTTAAAATTAGCTCATTTGTTTCCGGCGTAATAAAATAAAATAATTAGCCAATAGGCTTTCCCATTGGAGTTCACTCCAATTGGAAGTTGTCTCATGCCAGAAACAACCAGCCAGAAGTTGTCTTACGCCAGCCAAATGATTTTCACACTAAACGTTTTCTGTACGCACGTAGCAGTTTTTGCTTTATTGGTTTGTTTTCCACTGAGATTTTGACATGGCACTATAGTCTCTCTTTTCCAATATGGACGGGTAGCAAAAAACACTAACTGTAATGCACCATTCAAAATTTTCCACTCGACTGCTCATGTATACAATATTATTTTCCCTCTAGAGTGACAAAATTGCTACTCAATCTGTTCATAACCTCCACATTGAAAAACCCTTTTTTAAATAATTCATCACTGATCATACTTTCAAAGCTACTCTTAATGGCTCAGATATCCACATTTTGAATTTCATCCTTCACCAGTGCATTTGTGTTGATTTATAGGAGATCATCTTGAATCTTCCTCTTTACTTGTTCACAAATTGCCATTTTTTTCTCTTGTTCTATCCAACTCTAACTAATAGTTATGAGCTTCCATTCCACACTTTGGAACCACATATCAAATTGATTTTCTTCTATTCTGTAGAAAATCTTCTCAGCAATCAAGGTATTATCATCCTTCTTGGGCACTTGGAGGTCTTTTAAAATTTCTCGCCAAACGAACTCTTCTCGAATGTTCTTTAGCTCCTTTGCAATTTCCTATTTCTTAACATCTACTTTGACATAAACTTCTTTTGCTCTCCGAACAAAATTGAAAGCATCTCTTTTCATTTGTTCCACCCGTTCTTTGGACACTTCTCCCATGAGATTGGTAATTATGCACATTCTCTATAATCTCCTCTTTAATAATTCCCTTAGAATCAGGGATTGCAAAGCCAAGGGTTGTATCTATAGGTAAAGTATATGTGTCCCCAATAAACCTGAGATAAGATGTCAAGACTTGCACTTCTTATTTGAGCTGATCCTTTATATGCCTTTTTTCTCCATACTTTGTATCAACTTAGTTGTAGATACCTGAAAGTGAAAAATATTACCTACATGTGTTTAAGGGCCAATATCTACTTTGGCAATGTCAAAATTGTTGACCATGATGACTTTTTAAAAGGTGGCAAAATGTAGCAAAACATGTAAAGGAAGTTGGCAAAATGTGTATATTAAAAGGCGATAATCAAATAAGGTATACATTAAAAGTTTGCAATGTGGTTAATAAAGAAAATGTGTCTTTGGCAGTAGCTGTGACCATAAATACTGACTGAAAATACTTGGTATTTAATTCGATTCTGCCAGTTCACGCCAAGTGTAAAAACCCTGTGGCGAATTTCAAACAACACTAAAATTTAATTTTCTTTGTGGGTGCTCATCTAGAATGAAAGGAACTATGACAAAATGTATGATGAAATTTTTGTTTGTTTTTTGTAAAATATTTGGATCTGAGAAGGGTTCTTTGACAATGAAATATGAACATATCATAATCTTTCTTTGGATCTTTGGTATATGAAGGTTTAGTTCTTCATTGGAGGTAATGTATCCAATCAGCTGTATGGAATAGGTTGCAGGCACAAGTCTTCATGTGACATTTCTTTGCATAGGTCTTCATTATGTAACATTTCTTTGATGGTTTCATTCACACTCATTTGTTGTTTTATTTCATGTGCATGCTCGAGGTGAATGGTGATATCTTTATCATCAAATAAACAAAGTTTCTTTTGGAGCAAATTCATAAGGGTTTTCAGGTAAAAATAAAAAAGGGGCAATGGTTGTTTCAGGTATGTCATCTTTATACTGGAGCAATATATTCAATACAGTCTCAGGTGCTTGAATTTGTATAAAGTTGAAGTTTTCTTCTTCAAATCTGGTAACACCGTATTTTATAAAGAAGATTTATTTCTTTTCTCAACCCTAGTATGTTGAATAAGTTTGGGATAAATAATGAAAGCCTTAAAACGTTAGTTTGAAAAAGAAATGCTACTAGAGAATATTTTTTTGTTTTGAGTTTAAAAGAAAATGTCATTTTTCTTTTAAAAGAACAAATTTCTAAAAGGGGTTTGAAAGAATAATTTTTTTTGAATTGCTCAAGTTTAAAGGAATATTTTTTATCTTCGTAATAGTAAAATGATGTTTGAAATCCAAAAAGGGAAAAGCGCAGTCAAGATTATTTTCTTCAGATTTTCGTTGGAAACCCTAAACAGAATTTTGTCTTGGAAATAAAAGTAAACAAATAGAGTTTTTTTGGAAATCACAAATAGAGGTTTCTTGTCTTCATAACCAGTTTGAAATAAAGATGGATTTAGAGGCATTGTATGTTCAAACTCGAAACACTAAATGAAAGCTTAAAAACAGAGGTAAAATGGTTTTCTTCTTGAAGGCTAAATGATTTTTTTTGAAATTTTTTTTTGAGGGTATTAAACCTAGAATTCTACTAGCACAGTTTTGGATAAAAAGGAAGTTATGGATGACAGTTTTATAAGAGAAGGCCAGATTCATGTTGTAACTAATTACAGTTGGTTTTTTCAAAATAACATTTTTAAAAGAGGGTTTCTTAACAACCCTAACTAGTTCAGTTGATTCCATGTAACTAAACAATTTCGAAATTCATCTCTATTTATAGAGATCATTTGAAAATGTAAGAGTGAAAAAGCATTGAAAGAAACAGATAAAGATTTGTAAACGTTCTGAAAGGAAGATGTGTTCAAAAGCTATATTATAAGCTTGTATACATGTATAGATGCAATGTATACATTTGTATGTGTATGTGTATATGAGACTGTAAAAGAACAACAAGATAGAGAAAGGGTTGAACACCCTGAGCAGTACTTTCTGCTGATTGTAAATGAATTTGAAGCAATAAAGATAACAGCTTCACGGAGTGGTTTTTCTCCCTATGACGAATCTCGTTTGAAGAATTTTGAGGGTTTCCCACTCGGCAAAATTTGTGTCTCTTCATTTTGTGAGTTAGCATTATTCTGTTTATTATGAATGCTTATATTTCAGTATGATTTAATTACATTGCTGCTGCTGTAAATTGTGAATTGAATTTACTGAAATCAGATTGTGGGATAATTTATTAGTGTTCTGATTCACCCCCCTCTCAGAATACTTCCAACAAAAATCACTCTCATTAGCTTTTGTCCACATTTTTCTTCAAGGTGGGCTGAGCTACTTCAACACACATTTTTGGATGAAGGTTTCATTTCATTTTGGTGCATGAGCAAAGAGGATGCTGGCAAAGGTTTCGACTTTACAACTGCCAGTTGCATTTTCTTTGAAGTTTTCAAAGTCTTAACAACAAATCTATTTTGTGCATGCCTCATGTTCATTTTATTTTGTGAAAGAGCATCTCCTTTGCAACATTTTGTTAAACAATTGACTGCCTTGTGTAGAACTCAAGGGAGATGGAGGTTGCCACATGAGGTAGATTGTGGAATTTGACTTCATGCCTGCCGATAACATTTGCTTGCCATTTTGATCGCTCTCTGTGCTATGTAGCCCTTTGGTGCTTATCCTGCAATAATTGCTTGCCTTGAGATAATAATTCTTTGGAACATTCTGTCAAACGATTTAGATGCTTTGTCTATGATTCCACATTTTGCATGCAGAGTATGGTAATAACAATATTTAACAAAGATTTCCGTGTTGTTATATTTTGATGGCATCCTGATGCTTTTTCAATGCTGCGATTTGTGCCAAAAGACCAAATTTTATTGAGTATTTTGTCAGGTAACTAAGAACTTGGCTATGCATTCATATTCTACATCAAATGCATACCTATGCAGTTCCAATTGTAATATCTGACAAAAATCTCCCTTCTATCTTTGTGCTCTAATGTATTTACATACACTGTTTCAAAGCTCTGGTTTTGGCAGAGCTCCATGAAGCTGGCCTCACACCTTCAATTTGCTGGAAGATTTAAAACCTTTTCAACAATTTTATCTTGCATGCCCTATCATTATTATATTCCAAAAGAATATTTCTTTGATGCGCTCTCTCATTTTCTTTGTGTACGCTTCCACATTCGGCAAGCATGTCTGCCATGGCACTTGCAATGCCAGTTCAAGCTTTACATAAACAGTTATAAGAACCAAATCTGCTTTTTTAGCGATAAGGTTAGAAAGTTCAGAAAAATTGAGCAAATAGTGCTTTAAAGGGAGAAAGAAATAAAATTTGAGCATGGTAGCATAGGGAAAAAGTGTGCCATAAAGGCCTAAATTTTAACTTGGTTTTGGCAATTTCACAACCCCTCCATCCAAACATTTGGCCCGTGTATCTTCTAAATAGTTTGGGAAAACATAAATTCAATTGAAAAGCTGTGCTTGGAAAATATTATAATTAATCTTGCATACTAATTTGAAAACTTTCTTTCAGACCTCTGAAGCTGCAAGAAGAAAAGAACCATAACTTTTGATTGGATCAACGGTTCACCACAACATTTTGCCAGGTTGATAGAAATATCATTACAACCAAAGCCTAGAAATATGATTTCCGTTAGAGTGAATAGAAACTTTAATTTAATGGCTTTCGTGATTTAGCCAAAAAAATATGAAGCTTTAATATCTTGGAAATCAGCTGCATGTGGTTTAATATTGTGATTTGCATAAACCTTCATAACTTTTGAAATTTAATTATTTTTGTGATTCACACCAATGCACATAGTCGATGTTGGGTACAAATGGAATCACTCATTGGAAATTTTCAATTTAACACTCAGACAGAATTTGATGTCATCAACCTATTACAACTAATTAATGCTGGTCGACATTTTACAATGGAAAGGGTAGAGTAGGATGCTGTATGTTAATGTTAACATTTACCTTTCTAGGTTAAATTTGATAACCATCTACATGTCAAAATCTTAATATTATTTATCAACAAGATACATTTTTAAAAATAATTTAATAAATACTACATAAAATATTTGCTAAAATTAGAAACTTTGGAGACATAAATTTTTAATTTTGTTTTTAGAAATCAAAATAAAAAACTTAAGTAAAAAAATAAATCAAGACCTGAAAATACAAATATTTTTAGAGATAGTAAATTAAATTTTAATAGTTATAATAATGGATATCTATTGGCATTTCTTTGGATGGATTTATTCAAGATATCTATACTAGTTCAACTTTGGTGCTTTAGGACGAATCTAACAAATTATGATGGCGAGACACCATTAAATTTACTCATAGTCATGATAAGGCTTTCACAGTTTCAAATGATGACTTTGCTTATGCTCATATATTAGTCAACCTAAAGACACTCGTAAAATATGCAGTCTTGATCAACCTAAGAATGAATTTGATGCTAAAGTTTGAAAATCAGACTAGTTGAAATATGGGGTAACATGGTATCCTCAGCAAATTCTAATCACCACTAGCACTCTTGAGATTTAGGAACCCACTTTGCTAATTTGAACTGGGATGAAATTCATGTTGATGATCAATATTCTGTAATATGATAAGTTGTTTAGCAAGACTGTTTCAACAAACAAGAAACAAATTGTATTTAAAAGTAAATATTTTTAATTTAACAAAATGCGTGATTGCATGAATCTTTCCATTTCTATTAAGATAAGAAGTTGCCTATGGAGTGTTTCAATTAATAGAATTACAGGTTGTCTCTGTTCCACTGCATTGATTCCTTGTACTATGTGGAAAGAGTTCATAAACCTCAACTTAAATTCTATTACAATGATGCTTTAGCATCTGAAGAATATTGCTAGTCTCTAAATTTCTCAAACAATATTTTTTTAATGAGGTAATACTAGAGTACACATTTATCCGCCAAAGAGAAAAATTACTGGATCCTGTAGATAAAGTTTGAATCCACATAAACAATATTTTAGAAATTGGGATAGAGCGTTAGAGCATAGGAGAGTGAGTTTGGACTCTTAATATGATTATATTTGATCATACTCAAGTTTTACTTACGTTGAATGAATGCAAGTGTTTTACTTGATCATTAGATCTATATTTTGTTAATGTTGTCAATTGTACTTCAATGCTCAATTAAGGTATTCGCATGTCCTGGACAATATCAATGAGGTCGCCAGCCATGACAGTGATGAAACCAAATAATTTGCTAAATTCTTTATTTTTGTTTCCTTTTTTGTTTCCACTGTTGGTTTATACTTGTATGCTTAACTACACTTCCTTGGACTTTTTATGTAGTGTTATACTATTTCCTATAGCAATCACTTTTTACATTAAAATTGTATAAAAAATTATCTTAAGTAGGAAACTATTGCCTGAAACTCTCAAATGTATTTTTTGAATGTTACAATTTTAATTACATTTACGTTATGTAATAATAATTATTTTTCATCACTATATTTATTTTGAATATAGTATTTTAAATATAAAAATGTTAATATAATATTATTTAGAAGGTGCAAATTTTTATATAATTAAAATGCGCCAGTGCCAATCATAAAGTGGGTCAACTATTTTTGTATTTGTGTGGTGAAACACATTTTCCATGGAATGGATTAAACATCACACACTAAGCTCCCAAACCAAAAGTGTTAAATAGTCAAAGTTGACTATGTTTCCCAAGCTTAATTCTTCCCTTAGTGTGTGATGTTTAAGGGTGGCCATTTTCCATAGCCCCACACCCTCCCCTCACCCATGCTGCAGTGGCAGAGAAGAGAAACGCTATAGGAGGCAACATTGTTGAAAATGTAATAGGAAATTTAATGTTATGTTTTAAATGCTTTTAGTTTTTGAAGTTTGTAATAATGTCCTACATGTGGTGGCATACCTAGAGTAGCAGTTCGATAAGCTCTCCAGATATAGCCACCTAGGACCAGGTGTGTGGATCTTAAATTAGAATAGTTTTTTTTAGTTGGTAGGTGGAGTGTTTAATGATTTTTAGAATCCAATAATAGGTAATAGGCAGTTTTTGGAATATTCTTGACTTAGAAAATGACTGTCTAATATTGGTAGAAAAAACGTTTCAGATTCTTATCCTTTTTTTGGATAGAAGACATTCTTCTTTTCTAAAATAAGAAGAAAACGTTTCACATCCTTTAATAGAAAAAAGAAAGTCAGTTTTAAGGGTGAGCCAGTTGGCTATGTAAGACACGAATCGAATTTGGAGAGATATGGAATGTTTTTTCATTTTGTCTTTGTGCAAGTTTTCGATGATCTGAGTTTTGAATGGATTTTTCTTATCTTCTCACTGGAAACAAGTTGATAGTTTGTAGAAGATTAAAAAGTTTTAGTTTTGGGTCGAATTTGGTATGTTTGTAGAAAATTAGTCTCAGTGCATGGGTAATATCTCCCAAATGCACCGTTGGATTTTCATGAGCTTTGGATATGTTATTATAGACCTAATTACACCCATCTTCACTAGAGAGATTGAAGAGTTTTGATCTGGTTCAAAAGTTATGCATGTCTGTTCACAGGTCTATCTAGAGACAACAAGAAGCAATATTTTGCAGAAAAATGTACTCTGATGCGTGGTCAATATCTCGAGTTTGAACCGTTGGATTTCTCTCAAATTTTAATATGTTGTTTGAAACCTAGTTAATAAAAATATCAACGGTTGGATTGAGAAAATATTATCTGGTTCAAAAGTTATACATGTCTGTTCATAGGTCTATTTAGAGACAACAAGAAGCAATGTTTTGCAGAAACATGTACTCCGATGCGTGGTCAATATCTCGGGTTTGAACCGTTGGATTTCTCTCAAATTTTTATATGTTTTTTGAAACCTAGTTACACCGAATCTCAATGGTTGGATTGAGTAAATATTTTTTGGTTTGAAAGTTATTCATGTCTGAGTGCAGGTCTATTCGGAGGCAGCAAGAAGATATTTTGGGGGATTTTATTTTCAAAGTTTTGTTTTGAATCTGATTTTAGTGTGTGATCCTGAAGGTTGTAGATGCCCCTTGAAGCAACTCAGTTGAGTGACTGATTCCTCCTGAGTTTTCCAAGGTGTGGCTCTGCATCAACCCACCCCCACTATTCTCCACCCCTTCTCTCCTTATTTATCCCTTTCTCCATTGTAGACATAAAACAAGCATGTTGGTGACAATTCAAAGTTTGTATTTCAAACATTCATGAAAATTGATGCATATTTCCTTTGAAGCTATCACTTGTCCATTAGATTTATATAATTAAAATGCGCCTGCGCCAATCATAAAGTGGGTCAACTATACGTGCATTTGTGTGGTGAAACACATTTTCCATAGTTGTGTTAACAAAACATGGAAGACATGCACTCTACTCTATCTGGGATGTACATATTGACATTAGATTATCTTTACATTGTTTACATTTGTTATTATTATAATGTTTGATATAAATTTTTTTTTTTTTCATTCATAAATATAAAAATAAATTTTGACATATTTATATATATTTAATGTTTAATGTCTCTTTATCTCTTCTTTATCAATCTCCTACTATCTTCCCATCTACTTTTAACTTCCTCTCTTTTTAATCTCTAGACATCTCCCCTTCTCTCTGTCTTTCTCACTCCCTCTAATGGACCTCGCCCCACACTCTCCCCTCACCTACCCTCACTCTTCTCTACCCCTTCTCTCCTTGTTTATCCCTTTCTCCATTGTAGACATAAAACAAGCATGTTGGTGACAATTCAAAGGTTTTATTTCAAACATTCATGAAAATTGATGCATATTTCCTTTGAAGCTATCACTTGTCCATTAGAACATTTGCTAACAAACAAAATCTTTTTCTCAATGAACTATAGATTAACCTCATCCTCATTTACTACATAAATGCATGTGAAAAAGACCATGTTTTTGTTTTATTGAACTTTCACCCATTTTTTACACACTCGTTGCACACCAAGATCATTTCCAACATCAAATGTCTTGGCATTTTCAAACTTTGTCAACTAATAGGTCAGAATGCTACAAGATCAAGCTACCAATGGAAAACAAACACTCATAAAATTTTACAATTTACCTTTTACAATTTACCTATCTCTCATACTCTTATGTTTAGGTGTTTGTATTCATCTCTATATTTATCTTCTTCATTGTATTCATATCTTATCTGAAGATTCTTGATCCCCTCATCCCATTCACTATTTTTCTTCCCACTTCTCTCCACAACTATTTATTGTACTGATTCCTACCCTCTTTATCTTCATTTCTACTTAAAAATATGCTTGCATTAACTAGGAACTATGTTGCATTATGTCTCTTGTTTATAAATGAAATAGTTTGACAAATTGTTGCATAACTCTAGATATGTGGGCATTTAAATAAATTGTTTAATGTTTTATTTTTAATACGTTGGTCAAAGTAATGTTCTTCAACCATTTGACATGGTTGAATGATGTTGGATGCCATTTTGAAATTTTATTCCATATCAAGCATGATCACCCTCTCGCTTAGGTTCCACTAAACACAAGTTTGCATAACATGTCTATGACTTTATATGTTATGATTTTAATGTAATCATTCTAATCAAACAATCATAAGGATAATTAATTTCCATCTACATAATTTAGTTGGTGGTAGAAAAGAAATCTAGTATTATACAATCATTCTAAGAGATTTTTTCATTGAAATTCAAAGGGCATGATAAAGGTATGTTAATTTTATGAATCGACAAATCTTCATGCCACATGGAATCTCTAATCCTAAACTACTTTATACAAGATTATGTCAGATACAAGATGAAAATGGAATTGATTGAGGTTTGTATAATTCTTATTAAGTTAGGAATTGATGAGGAAAAGTGTGAAGCCAAAGAGTCCGTACGAGATGGAGTGGCTACAACTAAGGAATTGTGCAATTATATTCAATGAATTTGGAAAGAAAAAACCCTCACACTACTAATTTCATGATATTGCAAATTTTTCATTTAAATGTATTTGTAGTTCAAAAAATGTACTATTCAAATCAACTCTTGAATTGGAATGTTGTACAATGTTTGAACCTCTAAAAAGATTAGTGATGTGTATATGCCACTATTCTATATACAAATTTGATTATATGTTATCAATTTGAAATCTTTCCATTAATTTTACATCTCTTAATTTTTTCTTTTCTAATAAAACCTATCGGCATACCCCTTGCACCTCTTTTTGGTGCAAGTGCTAGTATATTAATAGTCGTGTTAAGTGTGGAGTAGACAATAAAAAAGATGGTCGTGTATTTGTAATTTTAATAGAGTTTCAGATTATTAACAATGAAGTGGGATGCTTATAAATGAGTCATCTAAGATTAAGTCTTATTAAAGGTAGAGAAGCAACTTCATGAGAGATAGGGTTGAAATCGTGTTTAGATGAAGTTGACAAAATTGTTATCCTTTGAAGAGGTTTAACTTGCATAATTTAGAGTTGGATGATTTTAAATAAATGAATAAAATTAATGGTTGTGTGGTTAGATTTTTAATATTTTTTTGGATTACTTAGTGAAGTTGGATAATTTAATGAGTCTATTGAGCTTCAAGTGTTGGTGAGTGTAAGGTCTCAACATCTTAAGGGATGAAGTGGGAAACAAATACGATTACCATATGGTCATTAATTTCAATGGAATTTTTTGTTATATTGGGAGTGATGTTTAGAACAAACTTGATGGTCACTGCTAATTGTTTTTATAGATTTTTGGATTATTTGGTGAATTTGGATGATTAAGCATATCAAATTTCCATATCCATGAATGACTGCAAGAAAATATTTTTGGATTCAGTTTTTGCACGAATGTTTTAGATCATACTCAGTGATCTTGTTGGGATTATCAGATATTGTTGGCACCTAGAGTGGTTGTTCAGGTAGTAGACATATTATAGTGATGATAAGTTTTGTCATTAATGTCAACACGTGTTTTGTGGTTGCAGAGAAACTCAAATTTTATATGTTGGTCATTAATCTGTTTAGTACAGGCAGTGGTTAGCATATTTGGATATGTGATCTTATATTTGTGTTCCTTGAGGAGTGTAGACATCACATCTATGGTCACTATACTTTATGTGATTGCTTGGTTGAGCTATAGATGATTTAGTGAAGGCTAGTAGTAGAACAAAGAGTGTAGAATTATGTCAGAGGTAGTTGTAGTATTTTGGTTGTAGCTAAATAGTGAGTTGGGACTAATGTTGGTGAGTATAGAGGATGATATATGACTATTTGGTGTGCAAATACAAAGGATTGGCATACACAACTGAAATAAACACTATGGACTGATAGGGTCAGGGTTAAGAATGTCTTAGGTACATCTCCCTAATTGTTGGTCTATGGTCAAGAACCTATTTTCCCTATGAATTTGAAAATTCCTGTCTTGAATTATGAGATGGTATGCTAAAAATGAAGATAGGGTCCAGGTTAAGTTGATGAATATTTTGGAATTTGATGAGATAATAATTGCTACATTAGAGCATATGGCTAAACATGAGGTTGTTTTCAAGTGCTAGTTTAAAAAAAGAGCCACATCCAAAGCTATTAGGGTCTCTAACCTAGTCCTAATGTGGGAAAAGGGAAAAGAAAAAAATGCTAAGTCATACCAAGTTTCAACACTTGTGGATTACCCTTATCAAATCACATAGATTATGAGAGAAAATAGTTTCAGGTTATTTTCTTGAGATTGAGATTCAATCCCATTTCCTATCAATGGTTAATTCCTTAAACATTATTTCAAACATTGAAAGTAAAAAATAAATAAATAAATAAAATTAGTGTCTTTGAATCTTTGGTTTTTCATCTTTGAGTTTGTATTTTGAGTCTATAAGTTAGGGAATCAAGTGTGTTTTGTCGGGGTTGTTCCTGACATGTGGTCCACACCAACTGGTTTTGATTTCTATAAGAGGCATTTCTTAGTCAAAGCATTCAAAGGTTTTATCTTGTAAGAAAATTAATACATGTATCATGGAAGGAAGTGTTTGTCTTTGGTTATAAGATTAGGTCCTAATTTGATCAATCTCACCACTTTACACATTTAAGTGTGATACCTAGGAGGTTGTTGATCCGGGTGTGCAGTGATTGAGATTCGTCCAAGCTGATTTGTAGGAGTGGTAATGGTTTCTAGAGCCCCTCTATGTTTCTTCTTGGTGTATGAGTTTCCCAATATTCAAATAAGAGGAATGCAAATAATAAGAGTCAAAGAAATTGAAGGAATCAAGAAAGAAAATCAAATACCCCAGAGGCATAGTTTAAGCAGTGTTCAAGAATTTCAAAAAATGATCAAAGAAAAGAAAAGAATATCACATAAAGTAGTACAGTCTAATCATTGCCCTGCTAGTACAAAGAATTCAAAGAGAAATCAAATGGAAACATGTAAGCTCTATGAAATTACAAATCTAACTAAAAAGAAAAGTAAAAAGATAACTTTTTGAAGATTCCTTTGAATGGATTCTCATATTTGGTCAAGAGTGATAGAAATTGGTTCCTGAGGATTGTTAAAGCTTCTTCTAGTTGGTAAAGATTGGTATTGGTTGTTGTTTACTTGCGATTGCCTACACCTGAAAAATTGAAAGGAATTAAGAAATGTACACACATTGAATGTGAAAATTGAAGATTTGAATTATTGGCTAAGATGCTTCATTGCCTCTTATGCGAGTTATATTTGTTTTATTGCTTGATGGGGTCCAAGGGTCCTTGCTGATAAAGAAATACCTTTTTCATTTCTTCCTTTTGTCAAGGCTATTTGTTGTGGTTCCACAAGACACACCACATTTTCAGTTTTCCAAATGGGACCCCCCTACTTTGTTGTACCTTGCATCCTTTGTCGTCTAGATTGGTCAGATTACAATTTTTTTTGAGGGGCCTTGGTGGTCAAGAAGCTCTGAGTGGCATTTAGTAGGTATCTAGGTCAATATCTTTTGTCTCCTTTATGTTTTTTTAAAGTGCATTTCACATTATGGAGTTGTGCACTTGTGCACCTATGTAGATGTGATGGTCCCTCCATTCACTTTTCTTTTTTTCTTTAAGTTCCATTGCGCACTTGCATAATTATGGAGCTACACAAATACATGGGTCCAAATATGCACTAAGTGATTAGAAAAGTTTGTTAATTTTCGTGTATGCAACAACACACCTTGCACAGTTTTGATGCGAGCTAAGGGTGTGTGAAATTTGGGGCTGGTGTCAGTAGCTCCTAGGGCCTATAAAAGGATGTTGAGGGCCTCATTTCAACATTGTTTGCTATCTATTTTTGGATCTCTGCATCTTTAATATTTGAGCCTCCACAATTTCTGACTCCCCACAGCTTTGTGATTTGTCTTTGTGTGCAAATTTGCACTCTGATGTCCTCGCTCTCTATAGGCATCTTTTTCCCTTCTATTAAGATTTTGTTGCTTCTCCCTCAATCTTGCACCATTGCACCTATGCACTTTGTGTCCTCTTTATTTTCACTAAGTCATAATATGTTTCTACCAGAGTTGTGGAGCTTTGCAGGTCTGCAGTGTCTGTGCACTTTGCAAATCCTTGTATCCATGCTTTGTCTAGAATCTTGGAGTATGAAAATCTAAGTGTTTTATTCCAAAACCATCTGGTTGCACCTTGTGCAGCTACATAACTGCGCTATCTTCTACTTTGTAATGCATATTTGCGCACTTGTGTAGGTCCTCACATGTGTAAGGTGTGTTACTCTAGGATGCCCCTTTTATCTAGTTTTTGAGTCTTCTCACCTCACCAACCAATTTGTTCATGTTTGTTTAGTTACTTTTTCAAGCATGAGCTTATGATATAGATACTGCTAAGCTATTTTTGTGTAGGTAATCAATGGTATCTTCATCTACATCTATTGGTAAGGCTAAGGTCTCATCTTTGAGACCAATGCAATGTAAGTTCAAGGGAGTCCCTCCTAAGTCAAAGTTTTTGGATTTGCACTTTAAGATTAAAAACATTGAACTTGGGAACATTGGTTGGATCCACTTCCTCAATATCTGTAACAAGCCTAATAAGAGGTCAGACATGTTGAATTCAATGGTGTGGGTAGACCTTGTTAGTGCAACATCACACCTAACTTTGACTCAGTCTTTAGAATTGATTATGACACTAGTGGGTCCCATTGACCTAACTAATCCATAAGTTGCACTAAAGGTTGGCCTTGCACAATGAGCTCCAACCTTTAAGCAAAGAGATTCTTTCCTCGATGCATGTTCTAAATGATGTCATAGTTTTGAAGTGATAGGAGCTAAGTGTATAGAGGAGATTATGCGGCTACTACATTCTATTTTTGATAATGGGGTAAGGATATGAAAAATCTCTAGTGGCTGCATGATTTGATGAATTGTGAAACATCTTACAGTCTTACAAAATTCCATCAAGGATTGCATCAATAAAGTTATAATTGTTTTGCTCCATATTTCATGGGTTTCTCCCATTCCCTTTGAAGGTTTAATTCGAAAAAACATTACTGTTGTGGCTATGTTTGTTTATGAATTTCATTTTATGCAATTTTCTTATATTTTTCCCATTCCATTTGAGTAGATGCATCTTAGAAAATTGCAATCATAAGAAAATATAAAATCCAAAAATAATATTTTTCCACGTTTTATAGAATTACAAATTAATCTTACAAAACTAACAAAGACCTCATTATGAACAAAAAACATTTATCTTCAACTGAGTTATCCAGGCGGTTGATAAAAAACCTCCCAAAACCTTGAAGTTGGTTATCTTATCATCTTTCCAAGACTTAAATTCACAAGGATTTCTTCCATTTTCACTTCTTAACAATGATGCTCAACAATGTTACTCTCTAACCATTGTAACAACAAAATCCCTTAATCGAGTAGATCCTAACAAATCCCTATTGTAGAATCCTCTAACCCGGTGGCATTCTAGAGAATGTTCAAAATCCTCTAACTAGGTTACTTCTAGCAAGGTAAAGACTTTAATAGGTCTATAGGTAAATCCCTTAACCAGGTAGCACCGAACAATGTTTTTTTAACCCTTAATTGGGCAAGCTCCTAACATAGCCTAATAAAAAAGAGTAAACAATTTGTGAGCCTCATTCTCAAACCGTGGTTTTCATCCAAATTAGATTTCCATGAGATATATCTAGTGTCATCTTTATGTGGATGATTTTTACATGTTTTCATATTACTTAAACTTCATTTTACCTATTGTGTTCATTGAATGTTAAAGAGGTTAAAGGTTTATTAGTTTGATCACTATGATTGGGCAATTTATGTTTGAATTGGTGATTATTGATTCACCATGACCCCTCTTAGTAATCAGACATATATTAACAAGATGTGTTCCAACTTTGCCCATAGTCATATGCTATATGGGCACCCAAAACAAGGCTAGAATCTAAAAACTATTGGTATGGAGAAAAACCTCTAGATTTCCTTGGAAGGAATAGGCAAAAGGAGTTTTCCCATAGGATACCTCCAATAGAGAGAATTTTGGATAAGAGGGTTTGATCTATAAAATGACACAAAAGCCTTTTGGACCAAAGAGTTTTCGTGCATCATCAAAATTGATCAAATCTCTTGGCACTTTGAGAAAATGACTTGAATCATGTGAAATCTCTTGATTATACTAGATCTTTAGTCATTACGATCAATTTCCTACTAGATGTGCTGGAAAATAAATTGTTGACTCCCAAAGTTGTTTGTGGGAGTGCAACAGTCTCTATGTGAAGCATGTAAAGTAAGGGGCATTTATTGCATCTAGCCAAGCAACCTCTCTGGGATTTTAGAAGCCATCTCTTCTTGGAGTGAAGCGGGGAGAAAATGGTATATAGAGGTTACAATGAAAAGCAAAGGTGATGCACCAAACTTCTAAATGAGTGCACATGCTACCTCAATATGGGTGTTGAGGCACAAAATGGATCCCTTTGACCAATAATAATTATCTAACCTTCAAAGGATTGAAATCTTAAGAATAGAACATGACATAAGAGAATAAATGCTAGTAGAAAAGAAGAGTGCATAGTCTAATTAATAGCCATCCATGTGAGTGGATTAAAGCCTGAATTTGTATGAAATAAATTCATAAAGACAATGGGATTTTACAAGAGAGACCAAGGGGCCTTCAACGTGATTAATTTTATTACCAAATCACAAAATTTGATTACAATCTTAAGGCTTTACTCAAAAAAATCCCTTGATTACAATAAGTATTCCTAATCTTGATTCAGAGCCACAACTTGGAAAACTCAAGAGGAATCAGTCACGCAACTGAGTTGCTTCAAGGGGCATCTACAACCTTCAGGATCACACACTAAAATCAGATTCAATAAACAAAGCTTTGAAAATAAAATCCCCCAAAATATCTTCTCGCTGGCTTTGGATAGACCTGCACTTAGACATGAATAACTTTCGAACTAGAAAATATTTACTCAATCTAACCATTGATATTTGGCGTAATTAGGTTTCAAACAACATATAAAAATTTGAGAAAAATCCAACGGTTCAAACCCGAGATATTGACCCCGCATCAGAGTACATTTTTTTGAAAATAAATCCCCCAAAATATCTTCTTGCTGCCTTCGGATAGACCGCACTCAGACATGAATAACTTTCGAACCAAAAAATATTTACTCAATCCAACTATTGATATTTTGCGTAACTAGGTTTCAAACAACATATAAAAATTTGAGAGAAATCCAATGGTTCAAACCCGAGATATTGACCCTGCATCAGAGTACATTTTTCTGCAATTGTTATTCCCTAAACTGATTGCCATGAGAAATATATGAAGCATAACAGTAGAACCATAATCTTGAAAAAAAACATAGGAGACCAAAAGAGACATAAAACTTCCCATTCCTCCCCAAGTTCGAATCCTTTTTACACATAAAAGATTGGCTTTTTAATAACCAAAGTCTGACTAGCCTTGCTGTCCAGTAGTAATAAAAATGTTTTCTTTTCCATCTAAGAATAGGAATCTGAAAGACGTTTTACCATCAATACCATGCAGCAATCATGGATATTCTTGTAACTGCTAAGAATAGGAATCATCAATACCATGCAACAATCATGGATATTCTTGTAACTACTAAGAATAGGAATCTGAAAGATGTTTTACCATCAATACCATGCAACAATCATGGATATTCTTGTAACTGCTAAGAATAGGAATTTGAAAGACGTTTTACCATCAATACCATGCAGCAATCATGGGTATTCTTGTAACTGCCTATTATCTATCACCAGTATTTGATGAAATTCTCTTTAATTATTTAGCACAACTACGAATTAAAACAACTATTCTAATTTTAAAATCCACACACCTGGTCCTAGGTGGCTATATCTGGAGAGCTCATCAAATTGCTACTCCAGGTATGCCACCATATGTAGGACATTATTGAAAACATTTAAATTTAAAACACACACAAAACGTAAAACATTACTTATCATATTTTTCGCTCTGCTACTGCAGCATACTCCCCTGTAGAAAGAATCTCAAGTCCACTTGAGATGAGATCTTGAACGGATGAACCATACTTGTTGATTTGTTTCTCATCCATCCAAATAGCCTCTGTCACTGGTTTGTTCTTCCATTTGACTAAATACTGAGTGTATTGTCGTCTGCAAGTCTTCTTTATTTTTGTATCTAGGATTTTCTCCAATTGAGGTGGTGCTGGTTTAGGTACTTGTTGCAGATCTTCTATTACTGAATCTTCATGTACGGATTGTGTTTCAGAACCTTTGTATCGTGTGAGATCACAAACATTGAATATGGGTGAAATACCAATGTCTGTAGGTAACTGAATTTTGTATGCATTATGTCCATACTTTTCCAGAATTTGACAAGGACCAACCTTCTTAGGTAGTAACTTTGTATTCTTCATTTGGGGTAACCTTTCTTTCTTCAAATATGACCATACTAAATCACCAACTTCGAATTGTACTTCTCTTCTTTTCTGATCAGCAACTTCTTTGTACTTCTGATTTGAATTCTGTAGCTGCAACTTGACTTGATCTTGGACCTCTTTAATAGCTTGAGAAAATTCTTCAGCATGTGAACTACTTGGAAAAGTATTTGGAAGTTCCCTCAACTCGAGAATTCCTCTTGGATGTGTACCATACACAATCTGAAATGGAGATTTCCCTGTACTTCTATTCACTGTATCATTGTATGAGAATTTAGCCTGAGCAAGTACAAAATCCCACTTTTCTCCATGTTGTTTTGTAAGGCACCTTAATAAGTTTCCCAAAGATCTGTTGACAACTTCTGTTTGGCCATCGGTTTGTGGGTGATATGTAGATGAAAAAGAAAAATTTGTGCCAAGCTTCTTCCAAAGGGTCCTTCAAAAATGACCCACAAATCTGCCATCTCTATCTGAAACAATATTTAGTGGTAATCCATGAATTCACACTATCTCCTTGAAGAATAAATCTGCAATGCATGATGCATCTTTGGTGGATTTACATGGTAAAAAATGTGACATTTTACTGAACCTATCCACAACAAAAAAAATGCTATCAAACCCCTTCTGAGTTCTTGGTAATCCCATAACAAAATCCATACTAATACTTTCCCATGGTCGTGAAGGAATAGGTAAGGGCTGATACAATCCTGCGTTGGTAATTTTACCTTTACTTTTCTGACAAATGGTGCATTCTTCCACAAATTTCTTGACATCCTTTTGTAACTTTGGCCAAAAATAGTTTCTACGAACCAGCTCTAAGGTCTTATCTACTCCAAAATGACCAGATAATGCTCCATTATGTTTCTCCTGTATGATATTATCTCTCATTGAACACTTTGGGATGCAAAGTTGTCCTCCCTTGAACAATAATCCTTCTTGAAGCAGAAAATCAGAATATTCACTATTGTACCTCTCATCCAAATTAATACATGCCTGATAGATGTCCTTGAAATCAACATCATCAACATACATACCTTTCAGATTTGAAATGCCTGTAGTTTCCAACTGAATTTGTGACGTAGTTAAAGTTCTCCTGCTTAATGCATCAGCAACCTTATTTGTTACTCCTTCTTGTGCTTAATAGAAAACGTGAATGCTTGCAATGTCTCTACCCATTTCATGTGCCTATGATTCAATTTCTCTTGACTGTTTATGAAACTAAGTGCTTGGTTATCTGTGTATACAATGAATTCCTTGGGTAGCAAATAGTGTCTCCATTTCTTCAGGGTTTGAACAAGAGCATACATTTCCAAATCGTATGATGAATATCTCTATTTGGCTTCATTGAGCTTCTCACTGAAAAAGGCTACAGGTCTGTCCTCTTGACTAAGAACACCTCCTATGGCTATGTTGCTTGCATCACATTCTATCTGAAAGACTTTATTAAAATCAGGAAATGCAAGGACTGGTTGTTGGGCCACTTTTTGCTTAAGAAGTTCAAAGGCTTTATTGGCTTCAGCTGTCCAAACAAATTTACACTTCTGCCCTCCTTTTATAGTATTCAAAATAGGTGCACAAATCAAACTAAAATTTCTGATAAACTTTCTGTAGAAAGTGGCTAACCCATGAAAACTTCTAACTGCTGCAATAGTTCTAGGAGTTGGCCATGAAAGAATTGCACTTACCTTATCTTGATCCATCTTGAGCGTTCCTTTTGAGATCACAAAGCCAAGGTATGTTAGTTCCTCTCACATAAAACTACATTTCTCCATATTGATCATTAAATTTTCCTCATGTAACCTTCTCAACACCAAATCTATGTGTTTCAGATGCTCCTCTTTTGTTTCGCTGAAAACCAAAATGTCATCTAGATACACTATCACAAACTTTCCTGTAAAATCTTTCAAAACTTCATTCATTAGCCTCATAAATGTACTAGGAGTGTTAGACAATCCAAATGGCATTACCTTCCATTCATATAATCCCTCATTTGTCTTAAATGCTATTTTCCATTCATCTCATGGCCTAATTCTTATCTGATGATACCCACTTTTTAAATCAATCTTTGAAAAATATCTTGCTTTCCCTAAACAATCCAGTAAATCTTCTATTCTAGGCATTGGAAATTTGTACCTTATAGTGATCTTGTTCAGTGCTCTTGAATCTGTGCATAGTCTCTATGTTCCTTCTTTCTTTGGTGCTAGGACTGCAGGTACTGCGCATGGGCTTAAACTTTTACCAATCAAACCAGCCTCGAGCAACTCTTCAATTTGTCTTGTCATTTCTTCATTTTGTTGTGGTGTTAGCTTATATGCCGCCTTGTTGGGTAATGTTGATCCTGGTATGAGATCAATACAATGACTGATTTCTCGCACTGGTGGGAGGCTTCTTGGTATTCCATCAGCTATAATTTCTTTGTACTTGTCCAGAATTGGTTCCACTTCTTCAGGCACCTTTTCCTTCTTTTTTGTCACTTCCACCTTCAAGTTTGAAGACTCCATCTCTGAATTTTCTTTCTCAGTCTAATTTTCAGCATCATTCTGTAATTTATTTTTGAGTACAGGAACCAGTGCAAAGAGTGGACACTTCTTTCCTTTCACCTCTTTCAGAAATTCTTTCTTACCCATCACCATAACTTTGGCTTCTGCGAGTTTTGATTCTTCTTGACTTGGCTCAACTAAAGGTATCAATTCAATGACCTTTCCATTTTTTGTAATGGTATACGTATTCTTCACTCCATCGTGATGTGCCTTGAGATCATATTGCCATGGTCTGCCAAAAAGTAAATGGCATGCATCCATATTAACAATATCAAACAATAATCTATCTTTATAGGCTCCAATCTGAAATTCCACCCAAGCTTGCTCTTCTACTATAGTCTATTTTCCTTTATTTAACCAAGATACTTTGTAAGGATACATGTGTTGTATTCTTGGTAGCTTTAACTTTTCCACCATTTCAAGAGACACAAATTTTTTTGTAGAACCAGAGTCTACCAGTACCTTACAAACTTTTCCTCCAGATTTATAGGTAGTTCTGAAAATGGACTTCCTTTGTGGTCATTCTTCTTTGACAAGCATTTTCAACAGTGTTCTTATCATCATAAGTGCTTCCCCTTTTTCTCGATAACCATAACTTTCTGAATCTTCTTGTAAATCCACTTCTTGTGCCAGGTGTATTCTCTTTTTGCCATGAGTACTAGAGCTTGCTTTTGCTGGACATTTGTGTGCCATATGACCTTCCTGATTAGAGTTGTAGCATCTTATTGGTCCATTCGTCCTTCCTGGTGATCTTCCTCTGAAATTTGGCCTTCTACCTCTGAAACTTCCTCTAAAATTATCAAACTTGTTAAATTCATTGTGCAGCTCTGTTTGTGGTTGAAAATTTGGACTTCTTCCTCTAAATGTACCTTTTCCTCTGAATGGCTGCCTTCCTCTGCCTCTGTTGTTATTTTCTTGTCTCCTTTTGATTTTCTCTTCCACCTTCAAAGCTAGCTGATAGCAGTTAGCTACGGTGTTAGGACTCAACAACTGCAACTCTTCTTGTATGTTCATCCTCAAACCATTTAGGTATCTTGCTACCTTGATACTCTCAGGTTCTGCAAATTTTGACCTTAGACTTAACTTCTGAAATTCTTTTGTATAAGTACAGACATCCATATCCCTTTGTCTGAGATTTTGCCTCTTTTGATGCAACTGTACCTCATAGTCTTCAGGGGGATACGTCTCTCTTATCATTGACACCATCTTCTTCCATGAACAAATCTTCCTTTTATCCTCTTTTAACCTTTCTTCTTGCACAAAATTCCACCATGTAAGGGCTGCTCCCTTCATTCTAGATTTAGCTAATTTAACTTGCTGTGATTCTGAAACTTTCTCACATTCAAAATGATTCTCTAGAGCTTCAATCCATTCCAATACTAATTCAACATCCATCTTTCCTGTAAACATCGGTAACTCAACAGATTTTCCTCCCAAAGCCTTTAAAGTTTTAAAAAATGGCTTCTTGTTCTCAGATATTTCATCTTCTTCACTGTCGGGTACGTCTTCCTCTTCTTCCATTTCTTCTTTTATTTCTTTCTTCTCAACTACATTCTGCATATATTCCAACTTACTGGCTAATTTTGCCACTATCCCCTTCAACTCTCTATTCTCTTTCTGGAGAAGTTCTTCTTGCTCCTCGACTTTCTTCACTAACTCTGCATTGGTCACCATCTTGTTTGACCCTATTGAAGAATCTTGATCAGGGGCGTTCAACATATAACTTCACAACCTGCAACTCTCAAGCTCTGATACCAAAAATGATGCAGAGCCACACCTTGGAAAACTCAGGAGGAATTAGTCACTCAATTGAGTTGCTTCAAGGGGCATCTACAACCTTTAGGATCACACACTAAAATCAGATTCAATAAACAAAACTTTGAAAATAAAATCCCCCAAAATATCTTCTTGCTGCCTTCAGATAGACCCGCACTCAGACATGAATAAATTTCGAACTAGAAAAGATTTACTCAATCCAACCATTGATATTTGGCGTAACTAGGTTTCAAACAACATATAAAAATTTGAGAGAAATCCAACGGTTCAAACCTGAGATATTGACCCCGCATCAAAGTACATTTTTTTGCAATTGTTATTCCCTAAACTGATTGCCATGAGAAATATATGAAGCATAACAGTAGAACCATAATCTTGAAAAAAAAACCAGGAGACCAAAGGAGACATAAAACTTCCCATTCCTCCCCAAGTTCGAATCCTTTTTTTACATAAAAGATTGGCTTTTTAATAACCAAAGTCTGACTGGCCTTGCTGTCCAGTAGTAATAAAAACATTTTCTTTTCCATCTAAGAATAGGAATCTGAAAGACGTTTTACCATCAATACCATGCAAAAATCATGGATATTCTTGTAACTGCTAAGAATAGGAATCATCAATACCATGTAGCAATCATAGATATTCTTGTAACTGCTAAGAATAGGAATCTGAAAGATGTTTTACCATCAATACCATGCAGCAATCATGGATATTCTTGTAACTGCTAAGAATAGGAATCTGAAAGACGTTTTACCATCAATACCATGCAGCAATCATGGGTATTCTTGTAACTGCCTATTATCTGTCACCAGTATTTGATGGAATGCTCTTTAATTATTTAGCACAACTATGAATTAAAACAACTATTCTAATTTTCAAATTCACACACCTGGTCCTAGGTGGCTATATCTGGAGAGCTCATCGAATTGCTACTCTAGGTATGCCACCACATGTAGGACATTATTGAAAATATTTAAATTTAAAACACACACAAAACGTAAAACATTACTTATCATATTTTTCGCTCTGCTACTGCAGCAAATCTAGATTATCTTGGACAACCTTTACAATGTGTTTCCCTCCCAATTTTAAAACCATGGATGTAGCTTGTCCTTAGTGATCATTGATGGAGAGAAATTTTTTAGATTCTCCTTCTTGCATTCATCATAATTATCCCCTTCTTATCCTTTCAACACTTGACATCTATCAAAGGGTTCCCTATCCAAAGTGGTAGTACATCACATGGGTCATAATCTCCTTGGCATTCCTCTATAGAAGGTGGTGAAAATTTGAATATAGAGGTGTGTTAATACTAATGGAGAAAAAATCCCCATCCATGGTTTTTTTAGTGTGTAAAGATGCATCTTGTAACGCCTCACTAGGGAACCCAAAAGAAATTAAACTAAAGTTTCACTAAGTTTGCCAAATTTTTTTTTAAAGATAATAATTAAACAACAATAGATATAATATAGTGGATGTAATAACTCACATACACAAAAATAATCCATAAAATAGATTACATCTCTTAAGGGTTCTGCGACATTGAATCACATTCATAAGTTTTATTAATACTAAATCTGATACATAAAAAATCCACATCAAAGAATAACTATATGTATGAATGGACTTAAATAATATACAATTATATAAGATGCAACTTGGGAAAATCAGAATGCATAATCATCTATTATACAAGTCACAGGTATAAAAATCTCAAAGAATATACATCATGAGTAAAATAAATCATCTCATAAATTATTGAAAATCAAATATAATACAACAGAGTATAATCATCCATTAGAAAACACAACATCAGAAAGAAAGGAATTACTACACAAGGACATCCAACAACAACATCCATCTATCAAATCTCAATGGTATAAGAAAAAGCACTACCACTTGACCTCGTGGAACCTAAATGGCCCACTCCCATCGCACTGAGGAGATAGTCTGAAGTCCCAAATAGATAACAATCCCAAAAGTCATAACCAACATCTAGGTCAAGGAAAACCTGATAGAAATCTATCTCAAAGGTACTAAGACACAAATGACATCTAAACATAGAGGCAACAAAGACACGTAGGAAATATACTATGTAAGTGGGCAAGTGTCATCGCATGAGCCAACTCTAAGGTTACCTTGGAAGCCTCTCTGGACTTTGACCCCCTAGTGTCTCTATGTGAAATCAATATCCTTTCATACAGACAAGGCATACTAACAAATCAAGGTCACAACCAAGCATCCTCTCTATTCCCATCGTAGCTTGTACTAGCACTCGAGGAATGGGCGAGGAAAAAACATCGACTCTTATTAATTTATTTTAAAACCATTTAATGAAAATTTATCACTTATTAAAATAACTTACAATGGGTTACTCAGAACCCCTCTTTAGGGCTCTAGCATCCATTGCAAGCCACTTCCCAATGTACACATAGATTACCTACCCTAAGCTCATAAAAATCACAACTCATAAAATCATAATTTTCACCTCAATCTTTTACAAGAAATTGGAAAGCACCTAAAGAAAAATTATAATATTCACCTCATCCTATGTGAGCAACTAGAAAGCACCTATAGATAAAATACAATAATCACCTCAATCCTATACAAGCTACTGGAAAGCATCAAAAGATAATTGATCAAGAACTCAAAGGTTACACCAGAAAAATCACACCATTCACCTCAGTTTTATACGAGCAACTAGAAAGCACTAACACACAACTGATCAAAAAATCATCATAGAAATGCATGAATACATCACCATAGTTGGGTATAATAGATCAAGATCAAAAGCGTCTGGTAAACTTCCTAACTGGTCAACGTACTAAGTTAAACCCAAACCAATACCAATAAACCACACATCACATAAAGTACATAACAAATGCAACTTTCATAATTCATTAGGTTTGAAAACATAAAGTTCAGTTTTCACTATTGGGTCTCAAGTTTTCATTTTTCAAAAAAACCATAGTCGATAAAGGTTTCATATGTTGTATTGATTGATTTCATGTCTCAAGTTTGTACCAAAAAATTAACTATACTTTTCAAATAGATAAATATTAAAATTTAGTCAAATGATAACATTTATGGGATGAATATCTTCAATTAAAAAAATATATCCCTAAAAATCCATTCACTGATATTTTACAAGTTTCCCTCTCGATAGATAAATGATCATTTAATTAAACCAATAATAGATTTAAATTAAAAAATCAAATATACCTTGTTTGAATTAAAAAATAAAATTAATTTCTAAATATTCAAATTAAGTAAACTAAGCATGTTTTAATAAAAAAAAATTCAACAAAAGTGGACTAACCATTGAATATATTTTATTAAATAAATCTGATTCAAAAAATGCTCAATTGGGAAAGAACCAGTAAGAAAACCCAACATCGTCGCAATATATACATGTTTAAAACATTGATATTTACAACATATAATATCGATGGTCAAAATTCTAATTACAAAATGAAGATAAACTTCCTCCAAATTTCAAAATTTCTCTATTTTTTACAATTTCATACTGTTCAACCTTCATACTCAATAATCACATACTATTCCAAAATTTCAAAACATTTATATCCATGACATTTGGCAATTTTTTTTCAAAACAAAAACATTACTCTTTCACTCTATTTCTTCGCACGTGGTGCCATCACCAAAAGTTGAGGCCTTTCCATCTTGCAAAGAGTATCCCCACCTGGAATCCATATGCGATGGTGAGGCAGCCTCCCAATTCGAGCCTGAGCTCTCGACAACAACATCTTTAGGCCCTATGATAGGAATCACATCCCAAGCTGCTTCCTTGACTTTATCTGAATGGGGAGACCAACCCGAGTTGTGAACAACAAAAACATGAAGACTCAAATCATGAACAATAGAAGTAGGAAGTTTAGGGCATACACCCAATCAACTATCAGTCCCAGTTTGGAAATCTAATGTCGACACCCTTTGACCACGCACAACCTAGACATCTCTAATCAGAAGCTCCAAAATGTCAAGTATTGCAAAGCCCTTTCTCTTCACGCCCTCCTCCAACTGGTGTCCCAGTGCTCTTGCCGTGACTTTTAGGGTCGACATCATAAATCACAAATTGTGCTTTTTGAAAGATTTTTGGAGTGCCTCAAAGGTAGCCATCACTCGTTTTTCTATAGGAGTTGAGACTATGTAAAAAAACCACCCACCAAAGCATTTCTAGCCCACAAATCATATCACTGCATTGCCACTTTTAGTTTATTTTCTATCCAGTTGGGTATACCACTTTTTTTGCAATTATTTCCAATTGCGAAGCTGACTGTAGTAAGTCCATTGCATTGGACAAGAAAATTGATACTAGGTTTGAAGGGAATAGAACTTGCCCTGAGGAAGTAGAGATAATCTTCTCTCCAATTACGTGTCGTATCGCCTGTCGAGTGGAAGTAGAGTGAATAGAGAACATAGTATCTAGGATTACATCATCCAAAGGATGAGGAAGAGCGTCCTCATCCAACATCAGCTGAATCTAGATTCTATAATTTTTTGGGAGGATTGATTTGTGAAACTGATAACAAGAATCACATTTGATGCAAACATCTGATGGGAGCAACATCCTGAAAGTAAATGTTGTGACGAACACAAAAAATAGAGGCATACTAGGCCATAAATAAGGAAGGATCCTTGTCATAAATGCAAATTCTGATAGGAATAAAAATACTATCAATATTAAATAATAAATTATTAAATAATAATAATAATAATTGTTAAATCATTAATAGGCAAGAGCCTACAACACAATGGTAAATTGTGAGCCTCTTATTCGAGAGGTCTTGGGTTCAACTCTACACAAACTAAATAAATAATAATAATAATTAATCACACACAATAATAATGAATCTTGGCTTCAGCCTCTTACCAATCAAAAAAAAAAAAACTTATTAAATCATTAATAAAATAATATTAATATTATTTATTAATAACAATAATTATCAATTTAATAATATAATACTCTCTCTTGATGCAATATTTCTTCTTCTGCATCCTTTTTGTATCAGACAATGACCACAAATTTTTTTTTTTTGGTTCTTTTCTTTGGGAGCTATTTTGAACCAATTATTATTAATATAAATATAATATTTCACCCAAAATAAAATAAAATAATTAATAATATATTAAATATTAATTCATATTAATTAATATATATTAAAAAATATTCAAAAAACATATAATAAAAAAATGGTAAAAGGTTTATAGTCCCACGGCTTTCACGTAATAGCGTGAGTGTTGCAAGGTAGCACTCAACACTACTACAACAACGTAAGCCACTGCTTGCAGTGCTCACGACTGTTGTATGCAACATGAGCTATTGCAACAGTAGGTCAAGGAGAGAAAGAGGGGAGGTGGGGGGTGGTAACATGCCTCCCTATAAATTTATATAATTAAAAAAAAAATGTTTTAACAAAACAAATATAAAATGCCCTTTCCAAAACTATTCACCATATATATATAGTAATTATTAATTCCTGTGGTAATTATATTATTATATATTTTTTTCAAATGATTTCCATAACATATCTGATAGGAAAAATACAAACAAGTAATCAAATTTTGTATATAAAATTTTGATTTTCTTTTCCAAACCCTGCCTGAATTGTAATATTCAAATCTATCCCCATTTCTAAATGAGAAGATTTAGGCAATGGTTTCAGATTGATTTAATTCACAGACAATTTAGTAACAAAAATAATTGTTTTTTGTTTCTCAAACAAGGGTTTCAACCCAAATTAAATAATGAAAACAACCCCATTCAAACACAGAGAAGATAGAGAGATTTGAAAGAGGAAACCACTACACAAAACTCACAAGATCCTACCTTGATCTGATGCTAATTGATTGGATGCTCAGAGCTCACAAGAAATCCCCGTTCTTTTGAAAACCCTCTTTCTTGAAGATTGGCTCCTCCAAACCTGTGTGTCAAGAAATGAGCTCTAATTTTTTAATAAAGAGGTTTCTCCCTCTAGGGTTTTGATTTTGCAATCATGCGAAACCTTTTTCTTTAATATTTTATTTTATTTTAATTTCATGTGCAACCTTTTTGCATTTTAATTATAATAAAATTTATATAATTAATTATTTCTCTCTCTTATTGAATCACAAGACATCTTTAATAAAGTATTTATTAATTTAATTAATAATAATATTTAGAGTTTATTATAAAATAAAACTCCCAAATATATTATTATTAAATTAAATAAATATAATTACGCCAAAAATTAGAACTTTAATTATATTTTATTTAAATAATTTCTCAATTAATTAAATATAATTCAATATTGATTTATCTTTATAAAATTTTCATTAAATTGTCTTTTAATTTGATTTAATTATAACTAAAAATTACAATAGACCCACAAAACTAAATATGAAAACCCATAATAAAGAACAAAATACTAGATCAAACTCAAGGGTCAAAATCACAAATTCACGTCACTTGATGAATTCAAAAGGGTAAATAACTTAGATACTTTTCCTACTTTCTAAGACAATTGGTTTAAGGTTAGGATTTGGACTCAAGAATTATCTCTCCTCTTTTACCATTCAGATACTATGATAGGACATGCTCATCCTAGCAATTCAGGGAAGTCAATGCTCGGTACCTATAGTCTGCATAAAATCTGAGCATGTACATATAATGTAAACTAAACATGCAATGGTAGGGGGTGATGCATTGTATAGATCCCGACTAGTAGGTGACTATGACTCCCTCCCTCAACCACATCAGAAATGTCAAACATAAAGTAAAACATACAAGTACAACATACACATGCAAGTATGGGGTAAGTATCCATAGAAACTGCACATAAAACACCCATCTAACTATCACCATGAAATAACTAAAATAATTTTATGAACCTAAATATATCATCATCAAAATAATCATGAACACATGAAATAATTAAGTAGCTCATCACATATATAAACTGTGCAAAATAACATCTAATCAAATCAAGCAATTGAGTACAACTAATCATAAAATATAATCATTAAGCTAGGCTAAAATAATATGACAATCTAACATGAAAAGTAAACTAGGGGTAGGCATTACATCAACTCCTTAGACTTAGGCTTACTCCTGGAAGCCTACAAGAAAGATAAAGCTAAAGAACTCATTGTGCAGGTCCCATTGGACCCTTTCCCCTTGTAGGAGGATAAGACTCCACTGAAAACACCATCTACAATCTACCCATATCTCCAACCATGGGTTGTAAAGTTGTATGTCTCTCATAAGAGAATTGTAATTTCCATTGAGGACAATGGGATGACTTGTGTCCACGTTGTCCACATGAAAAACATTCTCCATGTAAATTGCTCCACACTTTAGGTGTACTAAACTGCTGAAAACTACCCCCACTAGCAAAAGAATGAGTTCTCTGTGATGGGTGGTCATATTGGTTGCACCTATTGCATTGAGAGTATTGAGAATACCTAAGAGTGTGAACTACCACCACCACTCCATGTTGAAGGATAGGACCCTCCCTGTTGCTATTGTTGGTTGCTTCTTGAAGAAGCAGGTTTCCTATTGCTACCTGATCCCTAATTACCTTTGGAGCTTGATACTGTAGGTGTTCCCACAAAACCACCATGTCCTAAGGTGAAACTTTTCTCTACAAGGATAGCTTGATGTATCGCATCCTTGAGGGTTTTATGTTAGAAAAATTTTACACCCCCAATAAGATGATTGTACAAACCTTGAATGAAGTGTTGAACCATTAGTGATGAACTTTCATTGGTTCTGACATAGGGCATGAGCTCATATAATTTTCGTTCATACTCTACCACGTTCATAGTATACTGTCTCAAATCATGAAACTCATTGTCTCTCTACTAGTGTCGTTCCTTTGGTAGGAAGCAATCATGGAAGTTCTCAAGGGATAACTCCCATGTAATGGTGGTTATGTTCACACCCAATTTCTTCTCTTCCATGTTCCACCATGTAGCCCCAAAGAGTTCTAGGTGGGTGAAAACAAACCTCGCTTTGACATTAGAGTCAAAGTCCTACATTTCAAAACATCTATCTAACACAATTAACCACCACTCTGCCACATACCTAGTACCAACCCAGTGAAAGGTTTGATCTTGGACCTCTGCAGGTCCTTCATCTGAGAGGCCTTAGCCGATCTTTGTCTGTCACCCTATAGCTCCCAAAGGATTTCTAGACCTCCACCTCTCATCATTCCCTGCATGATGTGATTCCTCATGATCAACACCTCGAGGAGAAGGTAGGCACTCCATAATAGTCCTCATCATCTATCTTAAATTAGTCCCCTCTAAGTCAACATGCTGTTCTCTATGGATCTCTTCCTTATTTTCCTCCTAAACAAGACTCTCTCTATGAGTCAAAGGAGGACTATCATGTTCACTTCTCCCATGACCTCTACCTCTGCCTACACTACGACCTCTAATAATTGATCTAGTCTCAGACATGATCCTCTTACAACACCCAAGCAAGAACAACAACAATGCTCACTGTATATGAGCAATGTTAGTATGCTAATAGAAACCAAATTTAAATAAAGCTTCTACAAACTAAACAAAATTCATAAACTTCAAGATAGACTAAGATGAGCTCTCAATTGAGAATATGAGCCATTAATGGACTCTCTCAATAAGAATCTCTCTTGTTGAGTAGCTTTATCTAAATGGATAGGATGTATGCTCAATATGCTTCCAAAGGCTTCAATGGATGATTGTGGATTTTTGGTGTGGATAGATGGCTTTAATATGGATTTGGCTCTCAAAATAGCATTATAACTTTACTTCATGGATTGTGTTATTTTTTAAAGGGGAAGGATCCAATTTATAGGCAAGAGGCTTGAGGGATTGAGGGCTAAGATGCAAGGATGGGAAAAAGCTTATGGAAGGCTCAGATTGCATGAGAGGAGAGCACATGGATTGTGCTTCCTTATAGCCAATCAAGGAGTGAAACATGTCACATGGTGAGAGGATGGAGGAAAGGGCAAGGATGAGTCAACAAAGGAGGCTCAAGAGATAAAATCTTCATAAAGACTCTCATAATGACTTGTAAGAGCAATAAAAGGGCTTGTAAGAGTCATTTATGACCTAGTGGACTTCATAAAGTTTTATGGTTGAGATATTTTGAGGGTGATGAGAGCAAATTCGACTTGGACTTGATTAGGAAGGTTCTAAGCTTGCTTAGGCTTATGCAAATGATTAGAGGATGGATTAGGATGGTTTAGGATTAGCTTAAGGATAGGCAAGTGGATGGCATTTAATGAGGGTGGGTGAAGGAAGAGATATTTGTTAACTTTGGCTTGGGTTAGTAAGTTTTGACCCATGTTTAGGGAATGTGACAAGGTTAGGAGGAGATTAGGATTAGGTTTAAAGACATCTTCTAGAAGAGTCTAGATTTTGGAGGAGGATAAAGACTTTCTAGAATAGTCTAGAATTTCCTAAGATGAGGATGGAGACTTTCTAGAAGAGTCTAGAACTTCTTAGGATGAGGATAAATTAGATTTTTAGGAAATAAATAAAGTTTTATTTATTTCAAGGATTTGGGTTGAGGAGATATTTATTAAAACTTTTTTAATAAACATGAGGATTAATATTTAATTTTAATTAAATATTTTGAGTTGGGATTAGGGGTAGGAAATGATGGGATTAGCCTTTAATCAAAATTAAAGAAGGATTAGAAGATTTTGGAAGAGGTTATTGGTCATAAGGAAATTGGCCAACTTTTGGGAAAAAAATAAATTTTTTATTTATTTTAGGATTTTTGGTCAATTTATTAATTAAATAATTAATAAATAAGGAAATAATGTTTAAATAAGATTTAAACATTTTTGGGAGGGATTCCTTAATTAAATATTTTTAATTAAGATAAAAGGATTTAATGGCATAAAAATTAATTAATTAATTAAATAAATAATTAATTAATAAATGATGATGTCATCGGGACTTTTTCAGAAAATAAAAATACTTTATTTTTTAAAGGTTTTTAGGTGTCTACATTTTGCCCCTCTTTGATGTGATGCCGCAAGTGGCATGGCATCAAAGATAAGAAAATAAGATGCCCAAGGCTAGAGCAGAAGAGGAGAGAATGGACTATGAGATGCCCCCTCAAGAAGGCAGCGGGGAGAGAAAGCGAGGCTTGGTGGCTTCTTGAAAAATACAAGAATCTGGGATGAGCAAGGAGACTCAAATTGGATTAAGAGAAGAGGTTTAGTTAGCTCAAACTCTTACTATGGGAGAATGATAAAGGGAGAATCAGAGGCACAAGATGAAGCAAGCTTAAGATCTCAGGGATTGCAGAGGATGAAGGAGCGGAGCGCTATAAAAAAGAATCTAGGATAGGGAGATGGATGAGGGGATTATAAGGATGATGCAACAGGATTTCAAAGAGTTAGATTGGCGGAAGATGGGTTTCAGAGATCCCTAGGACTAGGATTGTGGATCTCGAAAGATGAGGCTTGGTGGGTTGATTTGGATTGGTGGATCCCTAAGACTAGGATTGTGGATCCCTAAAGCTAAGAGTGATGATTGATTCAAAGAGATACTGATGCATCAGCTGGGGTAGGAGAGACGGATGCTGGATATGGATGGGGGATAATGGAGATGAAGGAAAACCATTGAAGCTTTTTGAGCGGGGGGATACTTCAAAGAGAAGTACCACCATGTAGTTGAGCACTAGATTTGCTATAGGACTATTGGTTAATTGCCAAGGTTACCAAGAACATCAAGGCCTTTTCACCAACTGTCCAAAGGACTGACAAACTAACTCAAAAAAAACACACAAGGATTGCCCCAGCATCACACATGAATCCTAGAGGAAGCAGCGTGGAAACGACACTGGAGAACCCACAAGAAGAAAAGAAAAACAAACGAAAGACCTGATCAAGACCTTACGCTCTAATTGCCCCATTCGCAGCATACCATGATATGGAAGATCGTGGCAACCTTGAGGAGGGAACAAGGAGATTGCTTGGAAAAGATACTTCAAGACCCAAAAGGGAAGATCCCAAATCAAAAGAAAGTGAAAATCCAAAAGAGAGCCGTTTGCCAACGAGATGGGTAGGACAAGGCACTAACGGACCAAGATCAGACATGAGGAAAGCTATATCCTGCAAGGACCTATTGGAGAGCACCGAAGCTGGTGGATTTGGATGAGTGATGCATCTGGTAAGCTGAACTAAGAAAGATAACACTTTGGTGACAGGAAATCTAGCTAAAGGATGCGTTGGAATAGCTAACCAAGATGTGTGATGGGTGCAAGATGCTGATCAAGGACGAACTGACATGAACGCTGGATAGATACAATGGTACTAAGTTAAAGAGGATGTACAAGCTGATGGACCAAGATATGTTACAAATGTACAAGTTTGTTCATGTTTTGGTTTTTGTGAGATGGAAATGTTTGTGAAGGATGGGATGTCTATAATAGGTGATAGGTGGATAGGTAGATGGTTTGTGAAAAGCTTAAGGAAAATGGAATTCTTTGGGTGCATGTGATAGGATACAAGCTAGGATACAAGATTATCTACAATTTGGAGTATGGTACAAGCTTTGGACAAGATTTGGATATACAAGGTATGGTACAAGATTTACAAGGTATAATACAAGCTTTGGTACAAGATTTACAAGCTGTACAGGAGGTATTTACAAGCTTCATCAGATTTTGGATATTTGGTTGGAACACCAAGGGAACAAGCAAGTGTGTCTTATGGGATGGTGGGTAAATGGATGAGGGATAGGATAGTGATAGATAATGGATTAGTCTTTAGTACACAAGGTGCCTGAATTACCAGGTTTTCACCAAGGTACCTATCCAAGGTGCTTGAATTGCCAAGTTTTCACCATTGGACGCTTATTTCTCTTTACTATTTTTTTCTTTTGTATTTTTCAAAAGCCTGGTATACCAAGGATCTTCAAGCATAGAACTTCTTGAGATGAATGATGTTAGTAGGATCATTCAAGAGTTCTCCTTCTGGTGTAGATAGCTGATAAGCTCCAGAGCCAAAGGAAGCAATGACAACATAAGGACCAAGCCATGTAGGTTCAAACTTGCCTTTCTTTTCTCGATCTACTTGGACTTTCATGTTTTCTTTGAGGACCATGTCACCTGGCTGAAAGTGTCATGGAAGCACCTTCTTGTTGAAATTTCTTTTGAGACGAGTTTGATAGACTGTGAGATGATCATAGGCTTGTTGCCGCTTCTCATCTAAGAGATCTAGCTGGGTGAGTCGAGCTACTCTATATTCTTCATCTGATATTTGCCCTTGCAAAGATATGCGCAAGGAGGGAAGTTCAACCTCTATAGGTAGTACCGCTTCGGCACCATAGACTAGGGAGTATGGAGTTGTGCCTGTGGATGTACGGAAGGAAGTTCGATAGGCCCATAGGGCTGGATTTATTTGTAGGTGCCAATCACGGCCGGAATCATTGACAACTTTCTTTAGAATTTTGAGGAGGGTTTTGTTAGTTGCCTCTGCCTGGCCGTTACCTTGTGGGAAATATGGGCTAGAAAAGCGATGATGGATGTGGAGGGAAGTGCATAATTCTTCCATGTTGAGATTTTCAAAGTTACCTCCGTGGTCGGTGAAGATGGTGGATGGGATGCCGAAGCGGCAAACAATGTGGTACAAGATGAACTTGGAGACCTGAACTCCTGTAGCTGAGACTAGGGGGACTGCTTCCACCCATTTAGTGAAATAGTCTGTAGCTATTATTATCCATTTATGTCCATCAGATGAGAGGGGTGTGATAGTTCCAACTAGATCAAGGCCCCAACAAGCGAAAGGCCAAGGTGGTGCAATAGGCTGTAGATCCTGTGCCGGAGCGTGCACAAGATTTGCATGCTGCTGACATGGGAGACACTTTCTGACAAAGTCACAGGAGTCTTCTTCAATGGTAGGCCAATAGTAGCCTGCTCTAAGGATTTGTCGTGCTAGGACAATACCACTCGTGTGGGCACCGCAAAGTCCAGAGTGTACTTCCTTTAACACCATCGCGGCCTCATTTTGGTCTAAACATCGAGAGAGAGTATCGTGATAACCCCGACGATATCGGGTATTGGCTATGATAACATAGCGGGATGATTTTTGGATGAGGTTCTGGCGTTGGGTACGTGTGAGGTGAGAGGATATGATACCATTGTTAAGGTAAGCGTGAATCTCATGGTACCAAGGGGATTGGGAACCAACCAAGATACAAACATGGTTTGAATCCTCATTCGCATAGGCGGGTGTGAGGAGCTGCTCCACTAAAAACTCATACTGTGTAGCTACTTGGGGAATTTCATAGAGTGAGCCTATAGTAGCCATAGCATCTGCTGCTTTGTTCTGTATTCGAGGCACTTGTGTAAACTGAAGCTTTATAAAATGTTGGGTTAGCTGATCAACTAGCTCTTTGTAGGGTAATAGCTTTTCATCTTTGGTTTGATATTCATTTAGGGCTTGCTTGATGATGAGCTGAGAATCACCAAAGATTTGTAGCTCAACAATGTTCCATTCTACAGCTATATTTAATCCTGCTATGAGGGCCTCATATTCAGCTATATTGTTGGTGCTAGGGAATTGTAGCTTGAAGGCTTTTGGAATGTAATCTCCTTGAGGTGTGACCAACAATATTCCTGCCCCTGATCCATGAGATGTGTATGAGCCATCAAAATAAAGTTTCCATGGGGGTTGTTCTTCAATTAGATAGATATGCTCATCTAGAAATTCTGTGGTCAACGGATAAGCATCTATTAGAGGTGCATCAGCTAGGTGATCTGCTATAGCTTGCCCTTTGATTGCCTTTCTATCCACATACTGGATGTCAAATTCACTAAGGAGCATAACCCATTTGGCCAAACGGCCTGTAAGTGCTGTTCTAGAGAGCATATACTTGAGAGGGTCAATCTTGGAGACTAGTTGGATGGTATGACTTAGCATGTAATGGCGAAGCTTTTGAGTTGAGAAGACAACTGCCAAACAAGCTTTTTCCATAGGAGTGTAATTGAGTTCATAACCAACTAGGGTTCTACTGATGTAGTAGATGGCTCTTTCTCTTTTGTAGTCATCAAGCTGTGCTAGAAGTGCCCCTAGAGCAGTAGGTGTTGCTGATATGTACAAAATTAGGGGACGACCAGGAATTGGTGGAACCAAGATAGGGGGATTGATGAGATACTGCTTGAGATGGTCGAAGCTGCGCTGACATAAAGGATCCCACTTGAAGTTCTCATCCTTCTTTAGTAAATGTGAAAATGGTGTACACTTATCTGCAAGCTAGGAGATGAAGCGCCGAACAGATTGGAGCTTTCCTTGAAGAGAGTGAAGTTGTCACAGTGTCTGGGGAGGAGGCATGTCTAAAATAGCCTTGACCTTCTTGGGGTCGATCTCTATACCTCGTTTAGAAACTATGAAACCTAGAAGCTTGCCAGATGTGACCCCAAAGACACATTTCTTGGGATTCAACATGAGATGATATTTGGCTAACCTATCAAAGACTTTCTCCAGGTCAGCAAGATGATCCATGAAGGTATGAGACTTGACCAAGATATCATCCACATAATCCTCCAAAATGCTATGGATGAGATCATGAAAAATGGCTGTCATAGCTCTTTGATAGGTAGCCCCAGCATTCTTTAGGCCAAAAGGCATCATGTTGTAGCAAAAGGTTCCCCAAGGGGTAGTGAATGTTGTCTTATGCTGATCCTCTTCTGCAATCTTGATTTGATTATACCCAGAAAATCCATCCATGAGGGACAAAATTTCATGTCCAGCTGTAAGATCTACAATCATATCTATGTTGGGCAAGGGAAAATCATCTTTTGGACAAGCTTTGTTAAGATCTCTAAAATCAGTGCAGATTCTGATGTCACCGGAAGGTTTAGTGATAGGGACCATGTTGGAGATCCACTCTGAGTAGTCAATAGGTCGGATAACCTTAGCAGCTAACATTCTTTCTAATTCAGCTTTGACCAATAATGCCACCTTGGGGTGCATTTTTCTAAGCTTTTGTCTGACGGGCTTGATCTTTGGATCAACTGCAAGATGATGAACTACAAGCTTTGGATCAAGTCCTGGCATGTCCTGATATGACCATGCAAATTGGCCAATATTCTCTCTTAAGACCTCAAAGAGGAGGTCAGCTTGGTCTTGTGATAGGGATGCAGCAATGTGAACAAGTCTGGGGATCTCTGAAGAACCAATGTTGACTTCTCGAGTATCCTCAATTAGAATAGAAGACACCTCTGGTCGATTATCTTGAGGAGGCAATGCTAAATCCTCATGTTCTTCTTGTGGCTCTGGATTTTCTTGCTGAGGGGTTCTCTTCGTTGCCTTAGCTAGTCTCAGATTCACCTTAGTTCCAGTTTTGGGTGTATCGGAACTAGGTTGGGGATTTTCTCCAAAATACCCCTTGGGATCTAGCTTGTAGATATAGGCAGAATCTGGCTTTGTTTTCTTGTGAGGAGTTTCAACTCCCATGAATCTTAGAAGTGCCTCCTCTGATGTGAACTCATCGATGTGTATGACACTTGGTTGGTCCCAATCTATGAGTTGTGGATGGGCGAGTGTTAGGTCAATGAGGTGGATGGATAGTTCTTGGAGAACAGAGTCTCCGAGGGAGATTTGGTCTAGGATATCGTCGTAGGCTCTCTTTTCAACTTCCTCAGGAATGTCTTCGATTTTGACAAGGTTACGGTGAATGTTTAAAAAAGCGTGACCGTTCTCATTGGTGCCCCCAATTGTGGGTATGCCAAAGCCAAGACCTGACTTCGATTCCCACTTGTGTGCGTCGATTGGGCACTGCATGCCTCTTTCTTCTGGTCCTAGACCACCACCTTGATAGTTCCATTTGTCAGTGATGAGCTTATGTTCTTGGGGATACTTTTGGCTGAAGTGATCAAGGCGTGCTTGATTTCTTTGAGGTGCATCCTTATGTAACCATTTGTTGATATCTGGAGTGAGCTCCTCATGAAGAGGGATTTTTGAGGATACAAAGGTTGTTGGGCCAAACTGTTTGTATCGATGAGGTGGAACCTCCTTAGCTTTGTGATATGTCGGTCGTCCATGGGCATGTGGATCAAGTGGGAGTGCCCCGACAACAAATGCATCTGACAGACTATACTCTCCACAACCTTTGTTATTGATCTTCACGGTAGACAGGGTAGAGGCGAGGATGGTTTCTGGGTCATTATAAGTGTGGGATGAGCTGGCGATGGATGTGCCGATATCAATTCCAGGGCAATGGTTTGTATATGAAGCTTCAACTGCATTGCACTAAGCAAAGGGTTCTGGATCGGCATGGATGGTTACCTCAGTGCCTTGATGTGAAAATTTGATGCACTGATGGTAAGTGGATGGAACGGCTTTCATGGCATGAATCCATGGGCGACCGAGGAGGATGTTAAATGGTAGGTTTAGATCAATAACATGGCAGAGTGTCTCTTGGATGACTGGCCCAACCTTGATTGGCAGCAAAATAGTTCCTTCTGTGGTTCTTTCTAAGTTGTCATAAGCTTTGATGGTAATAACCTCACTGATGATATCTGCCTCAGTATACCCAGCTTGTTTTATGAATTTTAGGGTGCAAATATTCAAGGCTGATCCATTATCTATCATTACTCTTTTTACAGCAAAGTTGGATACCATGATGGCTATGGGAAGCGGAAGGGTGTGATCTGGCTCGACCACGGGTATGTCGGTGGGTTTGAACGATAGGGCACATGAGGATGAGAGGTGTCCAACAAGATTACAAAAATCAGTAGCATTGATATCAGAAGGGACACAGGATTCTATGAGAGCACTGTCAAGGATGTTCTTGTACACAGGACTAGTGCGAAGAAGGTCTAAAATGGAGATTTGGGCTGGCATGTTCCCAAGGTGTTCCAAGATATTGTACTGGCTTTTTGATGGAGCTGATGGTGTTGGTGTAACAGGTGGGCCTGCGATGTTAAATCGCGCTCTTCGAGTGGTGACTGCACACTCATTGTTTGGTCCTTGGATATTGATAACATTGACGGAAGGCTCTTTCTCGGATATACAACCTATAAGGCTACCATAGTCTATATAGGATGAAGTGTGGTCATTGTTCTTCCCATGCTGTTGGTTTGGCTGATGGTTATTGGTGTTGTTGTTGTTGGTTTGGATAGGTGCTTTTCCAGGATTTTGGTTGTGGTGTGGAGGAAAAGCATTTTGATAGATCTGTAAGCCTGCATTGGGAGAGGTTTGGGCACCAACAGTGATTTCCTTCCGATCAATGAGGTCCTGCACATAGTCTTTTAGTTTCATGCATCTGAGGGTAGTGTGACCTTTTACCCTATGAAATTTGCAGTACTCATTATCTTTGTACCATGCAGCTTTGGATTGGCTTGGGTCAATTTGCTGGGTAGGAGGAAATTTGATGAGGTTTTCTTTGACTAATTTCTCAAAAATGACATCCAATGGTTCACCAAGGGGTGTATAGTTTCTAGGTGTAGGTTGGAATCTAGGCTTTTGTCCTGCAGCTACATTGATGGCATTAGCTTGATTGCTAGACCCTTGGAAGTTGGGTCTTGGATTGTGGTTTTGATAGCTTTGGTTATTCTGTTGTTGGTAGTTGATAGCTTGTTGATTTTTTGGTTGATATGGTGGGTTGGACTGGTTGTGAGAAGGACCAACAATATTCACATGTCTGGTGTCAGTGACGCCATCTGTTGCAACGTGCTTGTTTTTGTTCCAATACCTAGACTTGTCATTGGAATGTGATTGATTTTGATTGGCTTCCTTGTAAAGCTTGACCACACCATCTTTAATGAGTCCTTGCTCAAGGATCATTCCTTTCTCTTTGATATCTTTGTAGGTTTGCAAACAGTTCATGGTCATGTGGTGAGCCAAGCTAGGATGGTCATTATCAATAAACATTTTCACCACATGGCGTTCTGGCAAGGTGCAGGATATGCGGGTGGTAAGGGTTTGCCATCTTTGTAGGTATTCGGCAAGGCTTTCTCCACCTTTTTGCTTGGTGTGGACAAGATCAACTATTGATAGCTCTGTTTCAACAAGATGGGCATATTGGGCTACAAATGCCTCAGATAATTCAGCAAAGTTTTTAATTGTGCCATAGGGGATTCTATAAAACCATTCAAGAGCTGGTCCAGCTAAGCTTTTTGGAAAAAGGTGCAAGAGGAAGACATCATTGTATGCTACGTCCTGGCAGTGCATGTAAAATTCTTTGATATGTGTGACAGGGTCTCCTTTTCCTCTGAATTTGTCAAATTTGGGTACCTCAAAGTGTTTGGGAAATGGTGTCATGGTAATGGCTCTGTCAAATGGGTAAGGACACACATTCTCAAACTTGAATGTCTTCGGATCATTCCCTTCTTGGATGGCTTTCAGAGCTATCTTCATTTGCTCCCATTCTGAATTGATAGGTGATGGCTGGGGTGCCCCCAATGTAGGAGTGCCTTGGGGTAGGTATGTGCTGGATGGGGCCACTGAATATGGATGGCTATGAGGGATTTGCTGATAGGGATTGTACATTGTTTGGGCAGCTGCATGGTGGATGACAGGTTGCTGAGGGGGAGGTGGTGCACATTGCTGCATGTGCTGCGAGGCTTGCTGTTGATATGGGATTTGAGGTTGGGATTGAGGAACATAAGCTGGCTGTGGGATAAATGGATTGCTTTGTGGAGGTAAGGTATAAGATGGTTGAGAGGCTTGGGGAAAGGATCGGGGGGCTTGTGGGGTTTGACCAATATATGTGGGTTGTGCCCCCATTTGGGATGGTATCTGCAAATAATTGGTGGTTGGCTGGGGTGGTGGATTACCTCCTAGAAGTGGCATTGAAAAGTAGTTGGTAATTGGAGGTAATGGATTAGTTGGTGGTGGAGGTGGTGGGAATTGAAAGCTTGGGAATGGAACTGATGGGGTTTGATAGCTTTGTGGTTGGATTTGGAAGCTTGGTAGAGTGGTGGCAGGGGCTGGGGTCACTTGGGAGCTTGGTAGAAAATTGGTAGTAGCTTGTGGGATTTGATAGCTTTGTGGAGTGAGGGTAGTAGCTTGTAGATTTGTGGCTAATGGTATTGAGCTCCCAAGACCTAATGGAAATGATGGGATTGTGTGTTGGGCTACAGTGAACAAGCTGGGGGTGATGAAGGGTTGATTACTTGGCCCCATGGGTGGCATCCCTGTTGTATATTGCTAAGGTTGGCCAAAGATGCTAGCACTGATTTGGGAGATGGGTGGATTTGGAAGGCTGGGTTGGGGAGCAGCAGCAGCAATAGTGAAGGGGGTGAACGGTGAGCTATTTTGGGTAAAGGGGGTTTGGAGCGGAGAGGTATGAACCAAGGATGGAGTGGTGGTGGCTGGGTTGGCTTGCGGCATGGAGATTTCAACTTGGGTGGATGATGGTATGTTTGGGTCTGTTGGATCATATGGATTGGCTGGAGGCTCTTCTTTTGGCATATATTGAGGATAATTTGGATCATAAGAGCCTATGGGTGGTGGTAGCTGCCCAAACAATGGGTGAGATGGATCTGATAATGGAGGGGGTCTTCCAAAGTCAAAGGTTCCTACATTTTCCCTTCGAAAATTAGCCATGATTGTCTCTTTGTTCTTGTCTATAATGGCATTGACCAATACTGCATTTCCTGGTTGGTTCATGAAAGCTTCAATGTCAGTACATGATGGCATAGCTTTCTCTAGGCTGAAGGATGGTTGAGTGCTCAAGGGGGGTGAGGCTGTTCGATCCAAATGATAGGGCTCCATTGTTTCTTTCTTCTTGGCTAAGCGAGTGACGGGTGGCATGAAAAATGCTCCTAGGGATGAGATGCAATAATGCTGATGGATGCAAAAGGGGGAAGGCTTCTCTATGCAAATGATTTCCTAGGTTAAGGCAAAGCTATATGACAAAACCTAAGGAGGATTGGGTTGGAGATTCTAACTTCAAAGATATGTTGCCAAAGCACGAAAGGTCTGCTTTCCTATGTGTAAGCTTGGTGGTGATTGTGTCAACTTAAGGATAGACTGATGATCCTTTAGGAAGAACATGAGATTGACCACTTGTGGATCCCAACCTTTAGCTCAAGGTGATGAGGGATAACAAGTGACAAAGCTGGATCACCCTAGACAAAGCTCTGTCAAAGGGATAACCGTGGTGAGTTGATGGATTTGGAAGATTTTAGGAGTGGCAAACTTTTGGCAAAAGTGACAACAATTTTTAAGGCTTGGATGTGAGGTTTTGATTGCTGGCTAGATGGTTTGATTCTAAATGAGATGGATGAGCTAATAATGCTTAAGGGGATAACCTAAGATGGCTGGCTTTTCTACAAAAATGACTCTAAAGTGAAGCTTATCCAAGAAGATGTGGAGAAACAAGGGTGTCTAATCATAGAAATCATGCCTAGTTGGTAAGGCATAAGCAGGATTAACTCCTGGATGTTGGCTAAATTTGATGGTGCGCTCTAACCAGGCCTCTTGAAGTGCTTCGTCGGTAGCTTTTTCCTCTACTTTGTGGAGTTTGGCAATTCGTGGGCTTGGTGTTATTTCTTTTCTCTTGGCTGAAAGTTCTTGGTATGCTAGAGATGGTTTGAGTTTAACTTTGTGAAACTTCTGTTTGGGTTTGGGTTGCTCTGACATCAATTTCTGAATTTGCTTGGCTTTGAGAGATCTTGGTTGTTTTGCTTCAACTCATTCAACTTCTGGAATAGGCAGTGACTATGCTAAGTATGCCCTAAGCTAGGATTGACCAAGTTTGGAAAACATTCATTCAACAAATAAAAGATCAAGCAATAGATAAAAACAACCAGATAGAAGTTTTTGATTCTCAGAAAGTGATACTTGCGCCAAGGAGTGTGTATGTTCTACAAATGTTTCGATCAGTCACCTCAAACACATTAACATCCTAGATGGTTGTCTACAAGGCTGACAGTTGGTTTAGCTAAGGAGTCCTCGATATACCCAAGGTACGTGAGGCCCAAATCCGTAGATGAGACCAAAAAGATGTCACACAGCCGAGAGGAGCGGTAACCCACTTCTCCTCTTTCACTTCTCAAGGGTATAAAGTTCCTTGAGGCTTAGCCCGAGTGACAAAATCTTGATCCCAAGAGAGGTGTCTTTCGATTCACCTTCCGATTCTTATACTCCGCCAGAACGCTGGAGTTGAGTTCGTCCAAGGGGTGATGAAATCCCCAAGCAGGCCTCCTAAAAAGAAACAAGGTTTTGGATCCTAATCTTATGCACCCAAGATGGCCTCGAAAGACGACAAGGGGAGAGAAGACTTGGATGACCTTGGGCTAAAAAACACATTTGTTCTTTTACCAACTGACGCTTAAGTTTTCTGATCTAGACTTTGCAAGCACTCATGTTTAAGATACAATGTTTATTCCAACTTGAAGCGCCAACAAAAGTAAATCGATCGAAGAATGAAAACAATAAGAAGAGTTAGGGTCAACAAAAGAAAACTCACGCGCCCAGAGGCCCTCCACGTCAAGTATCGATTAATTTTTTTTAAGGCATTCAAGATTGAGTGTGAGTTTGTTTTAAGCCCAAAATAAAAGTGTGTGAGATTCGATTTCAAGCGCGCGCCTGGAGGCTCTCCACGTCAGTTGTTGTTCAATTTTAGTGCCCAAATTTGAAGTGTGATCGATTTAATCTAGAGTTTTGATCATTTAAGAATTTTGATAAAGTTAAAGCAAAAATTCAAAGACCAAGTGAGTGAGTTAGATTGTGGAACATTTAACACCTTTTTCAAGTAGACCCATCCCCATAAATGGCGCTGAGATTGCAACCAATGGTTAATATTTGATGGGTGATTAGAAAAGAGGTGAGTCCAAGGAACTACTCAAATTGATTTTTGCAAATTTGTATTTTAACTTAACAAGGTTTCTTAAATGTCCAAAAATCAAACTTTACCTAGATTGCATGTGGAAAAGAGATTTGTTTTGTTCAATTTTTAGAAGCTCCAAATGAAGTGTTTGATATTGCAATAGTTAATTGATCCTTAGAATTCAAGATTGGATTTGTTGTTTTAACCATGCATTCAAGGAAAATTTGATTTTAATCCATGGCATTCAAGAGTGATTTTAGCAACATGCATTCAAAGAAAAGTGGTTAAACATTCAAGTGTTTTCTTTTGAGCATTCAAGATTGAGATTTTGTGTGTTGTTTTAAGAACTTTGAAGTGCTTTGTTTTAACCTTAGATCATTCAAGATTGTTTTGGACTCAAAAGTGAAAATGACTCTTTGGACTTTGGTTTTCATTCAAGATTTTGTGTTCTAGTTTGCATATTTTAAGCCCAAAAATGATATTCCTAGATTGTTTTGATGCATGAAAATCCTAAGAAACATTCAAGATTTTGCAATAAGACATTTGTTTGGAATAAATAACAAAGCTTTTAGGACAATTTTTGGCAACCATTTAGGACTCTTAGTTTTTATGAGATTTTTTAAAAGAACTTTAGTGTGCACTTAGTGTTGATTTTGAACCTTTTGAAATGAAAACTTGAAGTTCTTTTTAAATTTCCAAAAATGAAGTGTTCCTAATTTTGCATGAATGTATCTAAAACCTTGATGTTGCAAGGATGCAAATGATTAGATTGGTTTAGTTTCACTTGTTAAAAGATTTTTTCTTTTTTGCAAATTTTTAATTTTTCAATGGATTTAAGTATGATTTGGGGGTTCATTTTAAGCACTAAAAAGAAGTGTGTATGATTTTGCTTTCTTAAAAAAAAATGGCCAAGATCTCCCACAAGAAGAAGAAGAAGAAGTAGATGGAATAAGAAGAATATAGACAAGAAGAAGAAGAAGAATTTCAAGTTCTTTGTCCACCTATAAGCTTGAAAAATCTGCAAACACTATGAGATAGATTATGAGTTCCTTTGTCTTCTTCATGCTCATGTGGACCTACAAAACCAATTTATACAATCCTACCAATCACAAAAACAAGAAAAATTAGCCAAAATCAGCAAATGACATACAAAACTTGACTAAAAAAGCTAATGAAGATGACCCCTGCGGGGTCCCACCGGGCGTGCCAAAATGTATATGAGCAATGTTAGTATGCTAATAGAAACCAAATTTAAATAAAGCTTCTACAAACTAAAAAAAATTCATAAACTTCAAGATAGACTAAGATGAGCTCTCAATTGAGAATATGAGCCATTAATGGACTCTCTCAATAAGAAGCTCTCTTGTTGAGTAGCTTTATCTAAATGGATAGGATGTATGCTCAATATGCTTCCAAAGGCTTCAATGGATGATTGTGGATTTTTGGTGTGGATAGATGGCTTTAATATGGATTTGGCTCTCAAAATAGCATTATAACTTTACTTCATGGATTGTGTTATTTTGTAAAGGGGAAGGATCCAATTTATAGGCAAGAGGCTTGAGGGATTGAGGGCTAAGATGCAAGGATGGGAAAAAGCTTATGGAAGGCTCAGATTGCATGAGAGGAGAGCACATGGATTGTGCTTCCTTATAGCCAATCAAAGAGTGACACATGTCACATGGTGAGAGGATGGAGGAAAGGGCAAGGATGAGTCAACAAAGGAGGCTCAAGAGATAAAATCTTCATAAAGACTCTCATAATGACTTGTAAGAGCAATAAAAGGGCTTGTAAGAGTCATTTATGACCTAGTGGACTTCATAAAGTTTTATGGTTGAGATATTTTGAGGGTGATGAGAGCAAATTCGACTTGGACTTGATTAGGAAGGTTCTAAGCTTGCTTAGGCTTGTGCAAATGATTAGAGGATGGATTAGGATGGTTTAGGATTAGCTTAAGGATAGGCAAGTGGATGGCATTTAATGAGGGTGGGTGAAGGAAGAGATATTTGTTAACTTTGGCTTGGGTTAGTAAGTTTTAACCCATGTTTAGGGAATGTGACAAGGTTAGGAGGGGATTAGGATTAGGTTTAAAGACATCTTCTAGAAGAGTCTAGATTTTGGAGGAGGATAAAGACTTTTTAGAATAGTCTAGAATTTCCTAGGATGAGGATGGAGACTTTCTAGAAGAGTCTAGAACTTCTTAGGATGAGGATAAATTAGATTTTTAGGAAATAAATAAAGTTTTATTTATTTCAAGGGTTTGGGTTGAGGAGATATTTATTAAAACTTTTTTAATAAACATGAGGATTAATGTTTAATTTTAATTAAATATTTTGAGTTGGGATTAGGGGTAGGAAATGATGGGATTAGCCTTTAATCAAAATTAAAGAAGGATTAGAAGATTTTGGAAGAGGTTATTGGTCATAAGGAAATTGGCCAACTTTTGGGAAAAAAATAAATTTTTTTATTTATTTTAGGATTTTTGGTCAATTTATTAATTAAATAATTAATAAATAAGGAAATAATGTTTAAATAAGATTTAAACATTTTTGGGAGGGATTCCTTAATTAAATATTTTTAATTAAGATAAAAGGATTTAATGGCATAAAAATTAATTAATTAATTAAATAAATAATTAATTAATAAATGATGATGTCATCGGGACTTTTTCAAAAAATAAAAATACTTTATTTTCTAAAGGTTTTTAGGTGTCTACACTCACAAGTCAACAAAGGTATACCACCATAAAGCACAATCATAAGAAAATATGTTTGAAATTCAATCTTAAGAATTATTCAAGTTTTTCCTTTTTCTACATTTCAAGCATTCAAATTTGAAGTTTCTGAGTGTTCCAGTTGTAGTAGATACATGAAACAGTTTAAGTTTTGTCTTAGTTCAACTAGTTGTCATCTAGCGGCATTCCAATATACCCAAAGCTCCCAATGTAGAAACTCAGGCTCTGATACCAGATGTAATGCCCAACCAAAGAACCCAAAATAAATTAACCTAAAGTTTCACTAAGTTTGCCTAACATTTTTTAAAGATAATAATTAAATAATAAAATATATAATATAGCGAAAGCAATAACTCACATACATAAAAACAATCCATAAAACAATCATCTCTTAAGGGTTCCTTGATGTTGAATTACATTCATACATTTTATTAATAGTAAATATGTTACATAACAAATCCACATCAAAGAATAAGTACAAATCCACTTAAATAATATACAATTGTATAAGATGTCACTTGGCAAAATTAGAGTGCATAATCATCTACTGGACAAGTCACAGGGTATGAAAAGATGAAACAATATACATCATGAATAAAATACATCATCTCATAAGCTCTCTAAAAATCAAATATAGTACAATAGAGTATAACCATCCATTAGAAAACATAAGATAAAAAAGAAAGGAATTATTGCACAAGGACATCCATCTATCAGATTTCAATGGTATGAGAAAAAGAACTACCACATGACCTCATGGAACCTAAATGGCCCACTCCCACTACGCTGAGGAGATAGTCTCAAGTCCTAAATGGATAACAATCCCAAAAGTCATAACAAACATCAAGGTCAAGGAAAACTTGATAGCAATCTATCTCTAAGGTACAAAGACACAAATGACATCTAAACCCAGAGGCAACAAAGGCACGTAGGAAATCTACTATGTAAGTGGGCAAGTGTCATTGCATGAGCCACTCTAAGGTTACCATGGCGGCCTCTCTGTACTCCAGCCCCCTAATGTCTCTATGCAACATTAGTATCCTTTCATACAAAAAAGGCATACTAATGAAGCAAGGTTGCAACCAAAGATCCTCTCTACTCCCATCCTATCCTATACTAGCACTCGAGGCATGGGCAAGGAAAAAGCATTGACTCTTATTAATTCATTTAAAACCCATTTAATGAAATGTTATCACATATGAAAATAACTTACAATGGGTTACCCATGCAACCTATTTAGGGTTCTTGCCTCCATTGCAAGCCACTTCCCAACATATACATAGATTACCTACCCTAAGTTAATGAAAAGTACAACTCATAAAATCACAATTTTCACCTCAGTCCTTTATAAGCAATTAAAAAGAACCTAAAGACAAATTACAATATTCACCTTAGTTCTATGCAAGCAATTGGAAATAAAATAAAATAATTACCTAGATAAAATAAAATAACCTAGATAAAATAAAATAATTACCTTAGTCCTATACAAGCAACTAGAAAGTATCAAAAGATAAGTGATCAAGAACTCAAAGGTTACACTAGAGAAAATCACACCATTCACCTCAGTTCTATACAAGCAACCATAAAGCATTAACAAACAATTGATCAAAAACTCATTATAGATATACATGAATAGGTCACCATAGTTCGATATAATAGATCGAGATCAAAATATAACCATAACATCATCACAGAACAAAAAACCCCCAAGCCTTTGGTAAACTTCCTAACTAGTCAACGTACTAAGTCAAACTCGAAACCAACACCAATAAAACACACATCACATAAAGTACATAACAAATGCAGCTTTCATAATTCAATAGGTTTGAAAACATAAAGTTCAATTTTCACTATTGTGTTTCAAGTTTTCATTTTCCAAAAACAATCATAGTCGATAAAGGTTTCATATGTTGTATTGATCAATTTCACGTCTCAAGTTTGTACCCAAAAATTAACTATACTTTTCAAATAGATACATATTAAATTTTAGTCAAATGATAACCTTTATGGGACACATATCTTCAATTTAAAAAAATATCCCTAAAAATCCATTTACTAATATTTTACAAGTTTGCCCCTCTATAGATAAATGATTATTTAATTAAACCAATAATATATTTAAAATAATAAAATCAAATATACCTTGTTTGAATTAAAAACTAAAATGAATTTTCAAATATTCAAATTAAGTAAACTAAGTGTGTTTTAATAAATATTATTAATATTAAATAATAAATTATTAAATTATTACAATAATAATTATTAAATCATTAGTAAAATAATATTAATATTATTTATTTATAACAATAATTATCAATTTAATAATATAATATAAATTATTTATAATTAATATTATATTAAATATTAATTAATATATATTAAAAATACAAATTTAAAAAAAAACATATAATAAAAAACTATATCAAAGGTTTATAGCCCCATGGGTTTCATGTAATAGCGTGAGTGTTGCAAAGTAGCACTCAATGTTGCTATGATAGTGTGAGCCACTACTTGCAGCACTCATGATTGCGGTATGTAGTGTGAGTTTCTGCGGAAGCAGGTTGAGGAGAGAAAGAAGGGAGGTAGGGGGTGGTGGCCCGCCTCCCTATAAATATATATAAATTATTTTTTTTAAAAAATGTTTTAACAAAACAAATATAAAATGCCCTTTCCAAAACCATTTACTATATATATATATATATATATATATATATATATATATATATATATATATATATATATATATATATATATATATATATATATATATATATATATATATATATCATAGTAATTATCAATTATTGTGGTAATTATATTATTATATTTATTTTTTCAAATGATTTCCATAATAGATCTAATAGGAAAAATACAAACAACTCTAATCGAATTCTGTATATAAAATTTTGATTTTCTTTTCTAAACCCTACATGAGTTGTAATTTTCTAAATTCATCCCCATTTTCATACGAGAATATTTAGGCAAGGGTTTTAGATTGATTTAATTCATAGACAATTCAATAATGAAAATAAATTTCTTTTGTTTCTCAAAAAAGGGTTTCAAGCCAAATTAAATTATGAAAACAACCCCATTCAAACACAAAGAAGATAGAGAGATTTCAAAGAGGAAACTACTATGCAAAACTCATAAGATCCTACCTTGATCTGATGCTAACCAATTAGATGCTTAGAGCTCGCAAGAAATTCTCATTCTTTCAAAAACCCTCTTTCTCAAAAATTGGCTCCTCCAAACTTGTGTGTAGAGAGATGAGCTCTAATTTGTTAATAAAGTTTTTGGTATCGGTAAGAGGCCGAAGACAAGATTCATTATTATAATGTGATGTGATTAATTATTATTATTTATTAAGCTTAGTAGAGTTGAACCCAAGGCCTCTCGGATAAAAAGGCTCTTGCCTTTCAGTTTTGCAATCACGCGAAAACTTTTTCTTTAATATTTTATTTTATTTTAATTTCATGTGTAACCTTTTTGCATTTTAATTAAAATAAACTTTACTAAATTAATTCTCTCTCTCTCTCTCTCTCTCTCTCACACACACACACACACACACACACACACACACACACACACACACACATTAAATCACAAGACATCTTTAATAAAATATTTATTAATTTAACTAATAACAATATTTAGAGTTTATTATAAAAAATGAAACTCCTAAATATATTATTATTAAATTAAATAAATATAATTATGCAAAAAATGAGAACTTTAATTAAATATTCAAATTTAATTATTTTATTTAAATAATTTCTCAATTAATTAAATATTGATTTTTCTTTATAATTTTTTTATTAAATTATCTTTTAATTTGATTTCATTATAACTAAAAATCACAACAGATCCAGAAAACTAAATATGAAAATCCATAATAAAGAATTGAGTACTACACCAAACTCAATGTTCAAGATCATGAATTCACGTCACTTGACAAATTCAAAAGGGTAGATAACTTAGATACTTGTCCTATTCTCTATGACAATTGGCTTAAGGTTAGGATTTGGACTCAAGAATTATCTCCCCTCTTTTACCATTGAGATATTGTGATAGGGTACGCTCATTCTGGAAATTCAAGGAAGTCAATGTCTGGTACCTACAATCTGCATAAAATTTGAGCATGTACATATACATATAATCTAAACTAAACAAGCAATTATGGGGAGTGGTGCATCGTATAGATCATGAATAATAAGTTTTTACAACTCCCTCCCTCAACCACATAAGAAACGTCAAACATAAATTAAAACATACAAGTACACCATACACATGCAGGTATGAGGTAAGTATCCATAGACACTACATATAAATCATCCATCTTGTTAGGATAAACCACAGATAGAAATAAAAACTACATGCAATTATAACCAATAACAAAAAATAATAGATCACACATAAATGAACACAAGGCACCAAGATTTAAAGTGGTTCACCCAATCCCCTGGGCTACGTCCACCAAACAACAAGTTCGATCTTATTACAATCCAATGATTACAACCTGATTACAATCTGCAATCCCTTATAGATCAATACTGCCGCAAGAACCAATTTCACATCACAACATAATGAAAATACCTAACCCTAAACCCTTTTATACAAGTATTTTATACAATCTCCCACTTGGAGACTGATCAAGCTCTACACTAAACAAAAATCACCCACTTGGAGACTGATCCTGTACCAATACCACTACCACATGGGGCTCCCACTGGATCAAACCACCCTGGACTCTACTGTTCTTTTATTCATGTTTAGTCTAAAAGACCAACCAAAGTTGAAGAGGAGTTCAGCTTCTCCCATGTTACAACCTTTGTCAACATATTTGCTGGATTGTCATTGGTATGTATCTTCTCTAGCTTTAACTGTCCATCCTCAAAAACTGACCGAATGAAATGGTACCGCAACTGCATGTGTTTGGTCTTAGAATGCAGAGCTGAATTCTTTGCAAGATGAATGGCACTCTGACTATCGGTGAACAAATAATTATCCTTTTGAGGATGTCCCAATTCTTCAAAGAAGAACTGAAGCCATATCATATCCTTGGTTGCCTCTGTAGCAGCAACATACTCTGCCTCTGTAGTGGATAGAGCATTAATCTTATGTAACCTAGAACGGCTGCCCCACCAATAGTAAAGACATAACCTGGAGTACTCCGCCTGGTATCAATATCCCCAGCCAAATCTAAGTCAACATAGCCCTATAAATCAGTAGTAGAGCCCCCAAAGTGTAAACACTTATTGGATGTTCCTCTCAAATATCTGAGAATCCACTTGACAACATTCCAATGCTCAAATCTTGGATGACTCATATACCTGCTAACGACTCCCACTACATGTGCAATATCTGGCCAAGTGCATACCATAGCATACATCAAGCTTCCTATAGCTGAAGCATAGGGTACCTTGGACATCTTATCCTCCTCTTCATGTGTCTTGGGACACATCTCCTTAGTCAATTTCAAATGACCAGGTAAAGGTGTACTGACAGCGTTAGCATTCTCCATAGAGAAACATTGCAACACCTTCTCAACATAATCGGCCTGAGATAGCATCAAGGTTCTGTTCTTCCTATCTTTGTAAATCTTCATACCAAGGATTTGTTTTGCTACCCCCAAATCCTTTATAGCAAATGCATGTGCTAACTGGCATTTTAGCCCCTTAATATGATCCATGTTAGACCTAGCTACAAGCATATCATCAACATATAAACATAAAATAATGTAGCTATCATCATCCAACCTCTTAAAATAAACACATTAATATGAATGACACGTATTATATCTATGCTCATGCATAAACCTGTCAAATTTCAGATACCATTGTCGAGGTGCTTGCTTCAAGCCATATAAACTTTTCTTCAATTTGTACACTAAGTTCTCCTTACCTTTGACCTCAAATCCCCGTGGCTAGGCCATATATATTTCTTCATCCAAATCACCATGAAGAAAGGCTGTTTTAACATCCAACTGCTCTAAATGCAAATCTTCAATAGCCACAAGACTTAAAACAGTAATAGAAGTCATTTTAACAACATGAGAAAATATCTCATCAAAATCAATTCCCTTTTTCTGTGCAAATCCTTTTACAACTAACCTGGCCTTAAATCTTTTCTTACCTCCGTCCTCTTCTTTCAACCTGTAAACCCACTTATTCTATAAAGCCTTTTTACCTGTAGGCAACTTGCATAAATCCCATGTCTTATTTTGTAGCAAAGAGTCCATTTCATCTTTCATTGCAGACTCCCACTGAATCTTAGTATCCACCTGCATAGCTTCATCATAACTTTCAGGTTCACCAGCATCAGTAAGTAAAATAGAATACAAAGAGGGAGAAAATCTTTGTGGAGGTCTAATTTGCCTCGTTGATCGTCTAACATTCACTAGTGTGTGTGGTATTTGTTGTTGCAGTTGTTGCACATCATGAGGAATGGCTGGAACATTAGCTTTTGGAGTATCATCTAGCACTACATAATCATCTTCTTTCTTCTCATGTTGCTGCAATAGATCTTTGTACAACACTTTCTCATTGAATATGGCATCTCGACTTCTAACAATTTTAAGATTTTTAAAATCCCAAAGCCTATAACCAAATTCATTAATGCCATATCCAACAAAGACACATTTCTTTGATTTAGCTTCTAGCTTGGTTCTATTTTCAGAGTCTATATGAGTAAAAGCTTCACAATACGAAGGTCTTGAGAAAAGAATAACTCACCTTCTTACTAGTCCATGCTTCCTCTGGAATACCAAAGCCCAAAGGAGTAGAGGGACCTCTATTAATCAAATATACTGTAGTATTGAAAACCTCCGTCCACATGTGTAAGGGCAACTTAGCATGCAACCTCATGCTCCTTGTGTGCTCCATTATAGTCCTATTCATGCGTTCAGCCACTCCACTTTCCTGTGGAGTCCTTGGAATAGTTTTCTGTTTATGAATACCATTAGTGGAGAAATAATCTTCAAATTCATGACTACAATACTCACCACCATTATCAGATCTGAGACATTTTAATTTCTTACCAGTCTCTGTTTCAACCAAGCATTTCCATTTCTTAAAAGTTTGAAATACATCAGATTTCTATCTAAGGAAATAAACCCATATTTTTCTAGTTGTGTCATCAATAAATGTAACATAATAATGAGAGCCACCAATGGAAGACACCTGAGCTAGTCCCCATACATTTGTATGCACAAGCTCTAATTTCTCCTTTTTGTTTTCCTTCCTAGTCTTTACAAAACTCACTCTCTTTTGTTTTCCATACACACAACTTTCACAGAAATCCATATTAACACATTTCAGACCTGGTAAAAATTTCTTTGAATGAAGTAATTTCATACCTTTCTCACTCGTGTGCCTAAGTCTATTGTGCCACAACACTGTATCAGAATCTACAACAGCTATCTGTTCTCCCTGCTCAACTGCAATAATTGTTCCTAAACATTCATTTTTCTCTGAAACAATCAAAGTAGTAGGAATAATATGACCTGTACAAAGATATAAGGTGCCTACTTTCACACCATTTTCTACTACAAGGGAACCTTTTGAAACCTTCCAATTTTTATCATTAAAAGTAACTACACAACCCTCATAACCGAGTTGCCTGGCTGAAATTAAATTTCTACTCAGCCTTGGAACATGTCTTACCTCATGTAGTAGCCAATGATTCCCATTCTACAACTTAATCTTAATTTTTCCCTTTCCAACAATCTGACAGGGTTCATTATCCCCCAAATAAACACGCCCAAAATCCCCTTGGACATAATCAATGAAATAACCTCTATGAGGTGTAGCATGAAATGAAGCACCAAAATCTAAAACCCATGAATCATCAACACTCTCTAAAGACAGAAGCAAAGCATCCTGTTCAGATTTTTTACTTACTACATTTGCCTCCTTGTCTCCATCTGATTTATCTCCTTCATTTTTCTTTCGATTCCAGCAATCTTTCTTTTTGTGACCTGGTTTCCCATAGTACTAGCAATCATTTGGTCCTCTCGATTGAGACCTCCTCCACTTTGACTTTCCTCTTGATTGCCCACGATTTTCAGAGTTACTTCCTCTTTCAGTCGTTCTACCCCTGCTTTGTGCATTCAAAGGACTTCCTGATGTAGATCCACCTAAGGATTTCTTACGAGTTTCCTCACTCAAAACAACACCAATCACATCATCATATTTTAGGGTACTAGATCTAGGAACAAAATTACTCACCGCCATTACCAAGCCATTCCAGCTTTCAGGCAAAGAACACATAGTCAAGAGAGCCCTAATTTCTTCATCAAAATTTATACCCATAGAAGATAACTGACTAGTAATAGTATTAAACTCATTTAAATGATCTGCAACAGATCCACCTTCTACCATTCTCATATTAAATAAATGCTTCATGAGAAATACCTTGTTTGAAGCGGAGGGCTTTTCATACAGTATCGCTAGGGTTTTCATCAAATCTCCTATTGTCTTTTCTTTTGTAATATTAAATGCCATCGATGGTGTCAAGCATAACTGAATGCTTTTGAGTGCCTTTCTATCCAAAAGATCCCATTCAGCCTCTGACATAGTTCCCTGATTCTTGGCTTTGCCTTCCAACGGCTTCCATAAATCCTTTTGATATAGATAATCTTCCATTTGCATCTTCCATAACTAGAAGTTTTGCCCATTAAACCTGTCAACCCCCAGCTTACCCTCATCTACCATCGCTCCCACTCAACCGTGAGACTTTCTTGCAGAGGATAACTGAAAGACAACCTCACTCTAATACCACTTGTTAGGATAAACCACAGACAGAAATAAAAACTACATGCAATTATAACCAATAACAAAAAATAATAGATCACACAGAAATGAATACAAGGCACCAAGATTTAATGTGGTTCACCCAATCCCCTGGGCTACGTCCACCAAACAACAAGTCCGATGTTATTACAATCCAGTGATTACAACCTGATTACAATCCGTAATCCCTTACATGTCAATACCACTGCAAGAACCAATTTCGCATCACAACATAATGAAAATACCTAACCCTAAACCCTTTTATACAAGTATTTTATTCATTTTAGGGTTACAACATGTTGGCCATATGTCGGCCATAATATGTTAGCCATAATATGTCGACTACCATGTCGGCCACGGCCCAAAATTTTTTATGAAGTATGTACAGTGCTTTCTTGATCAGTCACCATAATCTAACACATCTAACTATCATCATGAAATAACTAAAATCATTATATGAGCATCATATATCATCATTGAAATAATCATGAATGCATGAAATAATTAAGTAGCTCATCACATATATAAGTTGTGTATGGAATAACATCCAATCAAATCAGGTAACCAAGTACCGCTAATCATAAAACATAATCATAAAGCTGGTCTAAAAGAATCCGACAATCCAACATGAAAAATAAACTAGGGGTATGCATTACAGATGTTGAGATTGAGTCCATGCTAAGACATTCATCGATGCTTCATGTCGAACAAGCCAAAGCGTACAATGTTAATAGAGATGTAGACAATATGGAAATGTCACATTTCTGCATGTTTCAGACAGATTTGTGGGAAGAATGATCTCGTGGGAGGATGTTGTTGTGACAAGTGGCACTGTCCATTGTTGCCCCTTTTACTATCATTATTTATAGATAAATATGGTCATCGTGAAATATAAAAGAATTTCGTTCACCAAATGGCCTTGTATAACCCAATAATACAAGCATTGAAAGAATAACCAAACATGATTCAATAAGTTTCAAGTGTCTGACAAATTATAAGATCTAGGAATAATAAATAATAGCTATGTTCATTTGAAATTGACATAGAATCATCTACAAAATAGTATATACAACAAAAGAAAATTGGGCATACTCAATATATCTCTTTTATTGAATATGCATAAAATCAAAGGCTAGGGTTTAAAAAATGAAATACAACTATTTTATAAGTGTTCTTATGAGTTGTGAACAAAAGACTCCTAGAATAGAAATTCTGTTAGGATTAACCACGAATAGAAATAATAGTTACATGCATATATAACCCATATCAAAAAATAATAGATCTCACAGAAGATAACACAAAACACAAAGATTTAACGTGGTTCACCCAATCCCTGAGCTACATCCACAACAACAAGTCCAATACTACTATTTTCCAGTGATTACAATCTACAATCCCTTACAACTCAATACTGCCACAAGATGCTACAATACAACCATACATAATGAAAATCCTATCCTTGAGCCATGTTATACAAGCTTTTGTTGCTTAGAAAATTAGGGGTAGAATAAGTTGTCCATAGAAATGTAGCAGCTGACATCTTTTATAATATAAGGTCATTTTATGCTTCAAGGGTACTGCCCCCAAAAAACCCCACATCAACCCCACCCTATACTATGACAATGAGCACACTTAGGGCACTGCCCCTTGACCTCATCTTGGGGGTGCTACCCCCAAACCTCCGTATAAATAATTTGAGCAGAAACTGCATCGAATAAACCTCTGAGTTTGATTAGGCTCCAAATCACAATAAATTTTAGATCCAACGGAACTCAAGATTGAATAAAATGGAACTTTATATCAATGTGCTTGCAAGCTTTCATTGAAATAATTTGGACTAATCTAAAAAATACAACCAGGGAGGGCCCTAGATTTGTGTCATGTGGAAGAATCATCATGCTATTTTTTGTAGCTACCTCAACATGCCCCTCTATATCATTATTCTCCTTTGACACAAATAACGTGGATGCTATTTGTGCCTTTTTAAAATTCTTTGCCATAATGAGAGAATGAATTCCCAAATCCCCTTGTAGTAGTTTTTCATTATTCATGCATAGAGGGCTTAGGATTCATCGCAAGATGAAAAATATACATTTTTTCTCCAAGGAGGTGGACCATGCCACCTTTTGAATGGTGCAACAATGAACCAAACACATTTCGCAATGGAGGAACTTAGAGAGGGGAAGCCTTGCACCAAGGCATTTGAAACTCTGTGTGCAAACATGTGGCACTCTGACAAGCCTTCTTAAGTTTTTATTTTCCCTTTATCTTTCAAAAACTATGAAGTGCTAAAATGTGGCACACTTTGCAAGAGAAAACTTTGAAAAGTGAAAGGTTTTGATGGAAAAGATCACATACATATAGTAGAAATTGTACCATTTTTGACATTTTACTACCCATCTTTGAAGGGCCATAACATTTCGCTCATTGCTCAAAATTTATTATAGAATATTCCATTGGGAAGGCCTTCAAGAGATCTAAAATTGTTTACTCAATACATGTCTTTGGCATATTGTGTTGAGCGATGGGCAACAATTTCAAACCCAAATTCTATTGTGAAAGCCTTTGAAAATACATTTTTCTAGAACATAGAAAAATACTCAGAAACTAGTTTTTATCCCCTCAATTTCACTCAATCTGTCACTTTTGTGCTACCTATAACTTCTTGAAATTGGGATGTACTTTTTATTTTAGTAGTCTTATGTATCTTTTGTTCTTTGTTGACATCTATTGTAAGCATGTTTATGCAAACACACTAAGATAAAGTGTCATTTTTCATTTGTATTTTCATGTTAGCTATTTTGCCTTCTGATTCAAGTAGTGTCATATGAGGGAACTCATACATATTATTCTATTCTTTGGATCTATCATATCTTGTGCCTTAGTATACATGCAATACTCTGTTTAAGTGCCATTAGGGGTTCATATTTGCCTTTGTTTTTCATCTACCTTTTTCTAGCGAGTGTCCCTTCCATGAAATTAGCCTCACGAAGCATCTGAGATTGATCACCTCATGACTCTATTATTTATGTTTCTATGCATCTTGATCATGGTTCCTTGACATGAAGTTTTAATTGACACACTTTTTCAGTTGCCTGTGACCTCACCTCACCTTGGTTCGTTGGAGTGAGCTATGTATACAATATGTGTTACTATGTACTAAGGGTGTAATGCCCCACTCAGGAACCCAAAAGAAATAAACCTAATATGTTACAAAGTTTACTGAACTATTTTTAATTTTTTTTTTAAAACAACATCAATGTAACAATAATGCAGAAACAACATATGCGTACATATCAAGAACACGTAACCAATTACAAATATAGTTTTAATTCCTCAAGGTTTCCTTCATGTTGAGTCACATTTAATAAAGTTTTATCAATAATTTTAAGCCTCAATTACAATGTCCATAATCATAAAATGAATAAACACATACATAGTCATATAAGCAAATACATGAGTATAACTAATAATTTGAAAGCACATCTAATGAATAACATCCACTGCACATGTCACAAAGTATGTCAAAATAGATACAAGTACATCAATATACAATATAATATCTCATAAGATTTCAAAACACATAATACATAGATACATTAAATGAATAGAAGTCTTCAAGATAAGAGGAAGAATGATAATGGTACCACTGTATCAACAGACATCCAACACCTAGCAATGTAAGGGGAACCCAAATGGTAAGAATACACTACCTCCCAACCATGTGGTCACCTAATCAGGTTCCCACTCCCACTGTACAAGAGAGATAATGTACAATCCACACACATATAATCAAATCATAAAATAATCTTAGGCAAAGAATTCTGATAGCCAAAACTACCTCAAGGGTAAAACAAACTACTCAAGAAGAAGAGATAATCAAAATCTAAAGGACACTCATTCCAATACTAACATCTCATACCAAGTCAACATACAAATACTAAGACCAAAAATACACAACCACCTCGAAATCAATGTCAAGTGTCACAAGCACAATGACCAACAGATAACAATTGTCATCAATAAAAGTAAACTACCAATCACTAACTCCAACAATAAAAACACCACTAATGAATAATTGATCATTCATTAATAAAAGTCAACTATCAAAAATAAATGACATCCAATCAATGAGTAACAACTCACAATAAATGCACCATAAAAAGTAATTTCCAACAAGTACACCACTAGAGGAAAATATAAAAAAACCATGAAGGGGGCTCAGGCTACATACTATGGAGTGTCACCACATGAGCCAACTCTAAGGTTACCTTGGTAGTCTCTCAAGACCTTGACCCCCTAGCTACTCTATGCAAAACTAAGATACCCTCCCGTGAAGATGAGGAAACTAGTCATGCCTCTCAAGGTATCATCTCCATCTCATTCTTAGTCTATACAAGCACTCAAGGCATGGACGAAGAAAAATCTCTAACTTATCTTTTTAATGTATCTCAAGAAAAAGGTCTAGGCAAGATATTTTAATTACTATGTTATCACTTGTTACACAACTTACAATGAGTTACCCTAGCAGCCACTTTGGGCCTCAACCCCTATTGCAAGCCACTCCCATAGACATGCACCTAGACTACCTTCCCAAAAATCAGAAACCACAATAGTGTACCATACCATAAGAGTAATATTGATCGAATTTGGTTCGTTATTAGGCAACCTAAAAAAATAACATTGGTTCTCGAAACCCAAGTTCTCATAAATGCTCAATAGCATAAAGCTCATAAAACATAAATCTCAACTCAAATCATATAGTTCATCATGACGTCCAGTTGAATAATCATAAATGAAATCTCAAAAATGCCTCTAGTTCACATCCTAACTTGGCCAACTAAACAACCCACAAAGAAAAACCATCATGAAAATAATAAACATCACAAGAGTATAAATAGAATATTAGAAAATAAATAGTTTTTAGCCACATGATTTAATTCTATCAATTTCTCTTATTTAGTTTGGGTCATAAGAATGTGTTTAGAAATGAAGTAAGAATATACATGTTAATATAAATTGTTATGCTAATATACTTATTTAAAATAATGAGTATTTAAATATCCAATCTTTTTATGCATATATTATATCATGTAATATTATCGTGTTATTAATTTAAATAGTCTTAAACCATAAATGATTTAATTAATCACATAAATGTATATTATTAGATTAAATACTATTATCAATTTCATTTCTAAAATATTAATTTGACTTCTATTTAAGTCCAATATTAACATTTACTTTTTCTTAAATTCATAATGCAATTAGAGATAAAATTATAAATTTAATTTAATTATTTATAATTTCTCTCATAAAGTCAAATAGTTATTAACTAAATGATTACAACGTGAACTCTACCACAGCTTCTCTTAAAATATAATAAAATTATAAATATTTATTTATTAACTTCCCTCTTGCATTAATAATTATAAAATCATTAATATGCAACTAAGAGTTTAATTAGACTTAAATAATCACTAATACTGACCTTCACTTTATAACTAAATGGATAATATTTATTTAATTTTAGAAATTAATAAATTATTATTATTAAAATTAAATTATATACAATACAAATACACATGCAATTAGTATTTTAGCATGTGTTGATCTCTCAAACCATGCAACTATACTATACTTAGTTTTTCTATTTTTAGCATATTTGTTTTTACATGCATGTAACCATACTATATTTAGCTTTCTATTTTTAGCATATTTGTTTTCACATGCATGCATGTTACATAGACATTTTAGAGGGAGATTTAATTTCATTAATTCTAGCAAGAGAGAGATTAGTTCTCACCTATACAAAAATTTTCTCTCTCCACGTACTACCTCTCTCCACGTACTAAAACTTCTAGAAAGAAGTTCAGATTTGGATTCTTCTCTTTATGTAGTAAAACCTTCTCTCTCCCCATACTACCTCTCTCCACATACTAAAACCTTCTCTCTCACCATACTACCTCTATCCACGTACTAAAAATCCTCTCTCTCTATGTACTCTAACTTTTTACTGTAATCTTAACCTAGAGATTTCAAGAACCCAACCCAAACTCCTATTTTGAAGAGAATGAAATGTCATTCACTATGCAAGATAAGAAAATGGTTAATAAGTACATTCATAACATATGCAGGCTGCACCTTTTTGAAAAGATTTCTCAAACCAATGAGCTTTGATAAATAATGTTTTCAAGAGATTCATGAAGTAGAGTTGTTGATAATACCATTATCACAACATACTTGACTGAATTGGACAACCAAAGAAATGTTATTATTGCACAATATTGTAGTCAAAATTTCCATGATAGAGATGATCAACCAGTTGCACTCAAGGATGGATAGCTCGCCATACATCCAAGTCTTCCAGCCGCACATATAAGTTGATCACCATTGTCAAGGCACACAATCTATTTGACTAGCTTCTCGTCATCCTCCAACCTGTGACATTCAAAATGGTGGTAGATCTAGAGCATAGACAAAATATGTGATCTATTCAAAAGCATGGGCAAAGTGCATAACATTGGCAATATTCTCTTTCATTTCTCCAGCTAGCAGCTTCCAATGGAGATCAGTGGTGTTCACAGGAAAGGTCATAGGCAAGGCACATGAACTATTTGATAATAATTCTCCAACAAATGTAATTGGTAGGTGTAACAAGAGAAAATCAAGCTGCATGCAAATGCATGCAAATTGTTTTGTTAAATTCTCTCCTCACAAAGCCATGACTTTGAGTGCCAAGATAAGACACATGAGCTGTTTGGTAGTTGTTTGGCAGCCAAGCCATTGAATGCAAGTAGCAGGTTGAGAGAGCCCAATATGATAGTGGTTCTATCAAACATAGACAAGCATGTGAATTGTTGACATTATTATTTCAAACCAATACAGGCCACAGGTGTAAACTCTTGGAATGACAACATTGGTTGGAACATGATTTGTTTGACAATATGCCTAGTATAGAGTTTAGAGTGCCTTTACTGGTAGATGTAATGTTGTTACTGTTAAAAAGAATGCATCGCTGCTATTGGATATAATACATTGGGAAGCCATCATCATAGAGAGAGAAACTAAATGATTGTAGGGTATCCACGAAATCAAATTGATAAGGAGCTCTTAGAACCTCTGAAGTCAGTGCAACTTCAAATGTGAAGTAAACTTATCAAATATATCCACTATCCTCCTTTCTCGTGTCTCCTTCTTAGCATAAAAATAAAAATATGGAGCTTCCTAATACCTGCTTGCTACAAGGTTTAATCTAATTTGCATTTACAGTGTATGCAAACTATTTGACACAATGCTCTAGCCCACGGCACATTGAAAGGTTGACTGATGACAAACGAAGATGAACATATTATGGTAGAGAGATCAATAATCCAAGTATGCAGTGAATTATCATTTCATCATCATGACAAAGTAAGAGATTTGAGAAATCAAACAAAGATGAATCATCGATACATTAGCAAGATGAAACACATGCTTATCAATAAATTGCATTTTTGGGTTTTTATTTTGTGAAAGTGAAATTGTCACTCATAGGTTAAAATTTTAACTTGCAATTTGTAAAAGTTAAGAGTTGGTTATGAACCATCTTGTGGTAGTCCAAACTCTAACTTTTTGAGTGGTTACAAACCTGAAAGATTGGTTATGCTAAAATAGCTATAAATTCATGAATCTCATTATAATAGGGGACTTTTTGGACTTGAGACAGGGAACACTTATGTTTTGATAAAAAGACAATTTTTGGAAAGTGCATACAATTGTTGCTCTTGTAATTAGTCATTTCTTATGTTCTTAGTGCTAAGAAACAAAGTACGGGTAAAAGTACAAAATTTTGTCACCTTTCAGGCTGACTTATTAGAACGACTAAATTTGAGTATTTCTATCTAAAAATCTATTTTTTTTAAACATATGATTCAAATAAATTCATTCTAGCTAAGATATATATGTTCTCACACTTTTCCAATTGGAAATGTCTATTAAAAGCATATTTTATACTAGTTTGTATCCAATTACTAAAGAAATAAAATTATTTCAGAAAAGTGGCATTTCAATAAATCTAGAACTATTTTTTACGTTTTTTTAAATAATATTTAAACACCATTTTATAGTATTCGGAGTCAAGAATATTCTCATATAGAGTTTATAATGTTTTAATTAGATATAGTATATTGCAATTAAAAAATTCTACAACCACATATTTTGACACTTGAAAAGATGTATGTTTTGAGAAAGAAAAAAATATTAGATCCTATCAAAAAAATCTAAAAATTATATGACATTCTAGAGGAGAGATTCCTCTTTCAGAATATATAATTTTTCTTCTGATTATAATAGATTTGTTTTGAAAACTGTGATGGGAGAGGAAAACTATCAATTTCAAGTGAGTTGAGATTTCAATCCTTATAAAAGAGAAAATATAGGTCTGAAGCCAATTTTTATTTTTGATTGTTTTAGATATATATGCTATCTATAACATAGTTTGAGATGAAAGGGAAAAAAAATTATTTCCATATAGTTTTGTGGTGGGAACTAGACGCCTAATTTTCAACACCAAAAAACTTATCCATAAAAATTAGAAAAATATATCAATTCTTATTCCAAATAATTATTAAAAATTAAAATCCTAAACCTCATCCATTTCTACACATTTCATTAGTTTACTTCATTTCCAAATTCAAAATAATAATACCAATTTTATATCATTGAAAGCGTACAGTTATACTTTTGTTAGCCTTTTCCTTTACAAAAGGGTGACATAGGTTTGTACTTTTACCCGTAGACTTTGCTTTCTCTCTTTCTACATATCTAAAATGTTAAAATGTTGATTCTTTCTTTGTAATGGGTGTTTTCACAGTATTCTGCAAATGCTCATGAATTATCGAATCAACATTGTGTTAGTGATAGCTCTCAAGCGTAGTTCTTGATTGTTTTCATTAACAATTTACATTGATTTTATGGAAACATTGAAGTCATGTGGTGCATTTGCTATCAATGGTTTCCTTTTTATATTCTAAGTTCTAATCATCTTTGTTGAGAAATCAAAAAAATAATCTTACGAGGGAGTTGCCCTCTAAATGCAGAGGAAGGCCAGATATCAAGGGCCTATCCAATTGTTGGAGAAATCGATTTGCCACACACTCCATTGGGCTAAATTGCATATTTTCTAAGTGACAAATCTATTTACCAATAGATTTTTGGCAACTTTGCTGGGGATCGAAACAAGAAAGATTAATCAATCGCCTGTGCTGAAACAACATGGTATTGCCACATGAGAATGTGCTTCCAATTTTACAACCGAATCTTGGCTTCCAAGACACACATGAAGATATTATTTTAGATTTGAACACTCTATCCTGGAGGTGTAGATGAATTGCTCAATAATACCATCAGGTGAACCGAGTTCTAGAAGAAGACGAATTTGGAAAAATCTTGTGAAGAGTTCCTATTGGTCAAAATATTGTGGTGATTGAGAGAATAGTTTCTATTCCAAGAAGAAACAAGCAAAATATTGGTCACATCCAAGACCAAGTGAACAATAACTAGTAACATGGTTGATAAAAGGTACCTTCTTGGAATGAAGGTTGGTAACTTTATTTAGAAGATTGAATATTGGTGACTCTATCTGTGGTTTGAATTCAAAACATGGTTTGGTACAAGGGAAAATTTGAAAGTGACAGTGATGATGAATACTTTTCATATCCTAAGAAACAGATTCCTGATGAGCCTCTACAAGTTGAATTCTTAAAGAATTTCTTTGGCGGCAGGAGGCTAGATCCTAAAATGATTCATCCCCACTTACTTCAAATATATCTAAAGATCGAAGGAGGTGATGAAAAGGATTATGGGTTTCTTTCTCATGATCATGATTCTTTATTTGAAAAAGGTTCAACATATAAAGATAAAGGTCTTTTTGAAAAATGTCTTTCATCTAAATCGATAATGAAGAATGATGGGAATGTCTCTCATTCATCTATCTCTCAACAAAATCAGATTTCCATTGATCCTAAGCAAGCTAGCTTCTTCAAGAGTTTCTATGGTGGGCGGAAACTAGATCCATAAAAGATTCATCCATCTTTGCTCCAGACTTTGCAAAAGATAGATGAAGAAGATGGAAGAAGATGGTAAAGATAATCAATTTTTCTCTCACAAGCCTAAATCATTTTTAGAAAGAAGTTCAACATGAGATTATAAGGAAGACTTTGATTAGAAAAATGATTCATGTGACTCAAGGATGGATAATGGTAGTCAAAAAAGTGTCCCAACACTTGCACCTATTTCTCACCAAAATCATGCTTCCATTGATCCTAATCAAGTTGAGTTTTTAAAAAAGCTTCTATGGAAATGCACACCTGGATCCTAACAAAGTACATCCTTCTTTACTTCAAATGCTACGAGAACTTTAGAAAGAAGACCCATGCAAGAATTATTTTCTTGATAACAAAACATCTCTCGATCCAAATGTTAGAAAGGATTCATCTAATTCTTCATGCATGAAAGAAGACGAGGATTCTACGTCTAATCAAGGATATGGCCAAGAAATGGAGTGTATAGGAGAAGAAGGGTCTACCAATGTGTTAAGGCATCACTGTCAAAATTACCAAACCCAAGAGAAAGTATTCAATCATCTTGATCCTAATGTGAAAGAAAAAGAAAAATCAAAATCTCAAGAAACTACACAACATATGGTTCAAGATGAGGGAAATGTGGGTCAAGGTGAATTGCATACTACTTTTATTCCTACTTGGTACCTCAATGCTTCAGATGATGACTTCCTATGTGGAGAAGATCTTCTTGTTCATCCTTCTATGATCATTCAAGGTGATGAATCTATTGACAACATCATTACTTCAGATGTTCCAGCACAATCTGAAACCACTACCATTAACAGAGAAAAAAGCACCAATGAACCTCTACAAGTATCTACCTCCCCTGTGGAAATGGAGACCTTTACATTTGATGACACTAATGAACTTGTGATTAAAAGATCAATTGATGAAAATGCTAAAAATCAACTTCAAGGAGAAGAAGATAATCCATCTAGCCTTCATTCATTATCATGCATGCAACAAGAATGTCAACCTTTCTGTAAGAATTTTCCTAAGGGAAAAATTCACCCAGGAACTAAGAACTCAAGCACAAGCACACAGTAGACCAAAAATGGATATGATCAATTAATCAGAGTATGTCTGAATACATTGCTCTGTTCAGAATGTGATATTCAAACACACTAGGAGTGCCTATATATAAAGGCCTCTCAGGAAGCACCTAGAATGTCTCTAGAAACAACTAGAAGAAAAGACAACCAAGCACCTTATCCAACATTCTAGATGAATGGATAAGAATGACAAATTGTCACATGTGTGTAGAAGATTCATGTGTTGTAGACAACATATGCTTAAAAGAGGTGCGGACCCTTGTGATGTCATCAAGACAACTCACAAGAGTGCACAAACTCCTAAGTGTCTCACAAATAAAATAATGCAAAATAATTAAATAATGCATTAACCTAAGTAAACTTTAGTAAGTGTAATAAGTAAATACTTATTTACACCAAAAATTTCGCATTTCATGAAAGATGTCTTGGAGAAGAATCAATGATTCAAAGGACATAGATGTCATTGAACATATTGAAAATCAAAGTTGTATGAATGTGGGGAAAAGTTCCTCTGATCCAATGGAATTGCAATTCAAATCTTGTGGATCATTCAAAGGTAAAAAAAGTCCTCTTTTTGAGCCTTCCCATCAAATAGAAAATCCTACATCAAAGATCCTTTATGAGAAGAATAACCATGATAAAAGAAGTAATGATTTAGTAGGGAATCTTATGGAGGAATTTGATGAAGGAAGCTCTTATGATGTATTTACTCCAAGCTTGTGCTCAAAATCCTTGAATGGTAATTTCCTTTATGAAGAAAATGTTTACTTTAATCCTTTATTCCTAGAGGGAAGCATTTCTATTGATGATTCTCAAGTTGGTATTCGAAGAAAAGGTTCAATGACTATAGCTCCACAGGTTGCTTCACATCACAGATTGTATGAAGGCAATCCCATACGAAGTTTCGTATCTCCTAGCCTTAACCATCAAAAGATCCTTCTGATAGAGAATATTGATAGTAATGGGATGAAAATTGAAGTTATGGCCTAAAATGTTGAAGATGGTATCGATGTAACTCAGAAGTGCCTAAAAAATCAAAATGATCTTTTGGAAGATGAGGAAGAAGAAATAAATCATAGGAAGATTCAATCTAACATAGATATGCAACTAGGTTGGAATAATTTTACAGAATATTCAACCATAATCGTGCTCATGGAAAAGAAAGAGTGCCTGCTGTCGGAAATGAGTTCAAGACTTCATGATGACCATTCACTAGAAATTCAACTAGAGGGCTTGCTAAATAGAGGAGAAGATCAGAGATGCATTCTAAAACTTGAGATTCTAATTCTACAATTCTTTCAAAATGAAGTCATTCATGACATGCATCATGAGGGAGAATTGAATCCAAAGTCAGGGGTTTTTGATGAGACATGGTTATTTGGATACATTCCCCTGTCCAAAGTAATGGAGCATGTTAAGAATCAAAAATTCGGAATCAAAAGAGAAGACCTACATTTGATTTCACAAGTAATGGGAAGTTGTCGCCTGTTAAGTCATCATGGAATATACTTTTCCCAGCCAATCCATGGGTTTGCATGATTCATCTCGAGCTAGAGCTATCAGAGGTAGGGGTTTCCTACCATGTACATATGTTAGTTAGGGTTTTTTTGTGTGTCTTTCACTCCCTTTTGTTTTCTCGTGTTCCCATTTTGTTGTGCTTAGTCCCTTTTCATTGATTTTTCTCCTTTTTGGGTGACTCTATAGCCCTTGTGATAAAGCACTGCTATTTCGTAACTCTGGGTTCATTCAGTGTCCTGCACAGTCCTTGTCCCTAGATAGAGCACCTAGACATTTTAGAGGGAGAGTTAATTACATTAATTCTGGAAATAGAGAGATTAGTTCTCACCTATACTAAAATTTTCTCTCTCCACGTACTAAAACTTCTAGAAAGAAGTTCAGATTTGGATTCCTCTCTATACGTACTAAAACCTTCTCTCTCCCCATACTACCTCTCTCCACATACTAAAACCTTCTCTCTCCCCGTACTACCTCTATCCACATACTAAAAATCCTCTCTCTCTATGTACTCTAACTATTTTCCATAATCTTAACCTGCATATTTCAAGAACCCAACCCGAACTCCTATTTTCAAGAGAATGAAATGTCATTCATAGTGAAAAAATAAGCAAATGGTTAATAAGTACATTCATAACATATGCAGGCTACACCTTTTTGACAAGATTTCTCAAACCAACGAGCTTTGATAAATAATGTTTTCAAGAGATTCATGAAGTAGAGTTGTTGATAATACCATTATCACAACATACTTGACTGAATTGGACAGCCAAAGAAATGTTATTATTGCACAATCTTGTAGTTGGAATTTCCATGATAGAGATGATCAACTAGTTGCACTCAAGGATGGATAGCTTGGCATACATCTAAGTCTTCCAGCCACACATATAAGTTGATCACCATTGTAAGGGCACACAATACATTCAACTAGCTTCTCGTCATCCTCCAACCTATGGCATTCAAAATGGTGGTAGATCCAGAGCATAGACAAAATATGTGATCTATTCAAAAGCATGAGCAAAGTGCATAACATTGGCAATATTCTCTTTCATTTCTCCAACTCGTAGCTTCCAATGGAGATCAGTGGTGTTCATAGGGAAGGTCATAGGTGAGACACATGAACTATTTGATAATAATTCTCCAACAAATGTAATTGGCAGGTGTAACAAGAGAAAATCAAGCTGCATGCAAATGCATGCAAATTGTTTGATTAAATCCTCTCCTCACAAAACCACGACTTTGAGGGCCAAGATAAGACATGTGAGTTGTTTGGTAGTTCTTTGGGAGCTAAGCCATCGAATACAAGTAGTAGGTTGAGAAAGCCCAATATGGTAGTGGTTCTGTCAAACATAGACAAGCACATGAATTGTTGACATTATTATTTCAAACTAATACATGCCACAGGTGTAAACTCTTGGAATGACAACATTGGTTGGAACATGATCTATTTGACAATGTGCCCAGTATAGAGTTTAGAGTGCCTTTATTGGTAGATGTAATGCGGTTACCATTAAAAATAATGCATCACTACTATTTGATATAATACATTGGGAAGCCATCATCACAAAGAGAGAAACAAAATGATTGCAGGGTATGGATGAAATCGAATTGATAAGGAGCTCTTAGAATCTTTGAAGTCAGTGCAACTTCAAATGTGAAGTAAACTTATCAAATATATCCACTATCCTCCTTTCTCGTGTCTCCTTCTCAGCATGAAAATAAAAATATGGAGCTTGTTAATACCTTCCTGCTGCAAGGTTTAATCTAATTTGCATTTATAGGGTACGAAAACTATTTGACACAATGCTCTAGCCCATGACACATTGAAAGGTTGATTGATGACAAACAAAGATGAACATATTATGGTACAGAGATCAATAATCCAAGTATGCAGTGAATTATCGTTTCATCATTGTGACAAAGTAAGAGATTTGAGAAATCAAACAAAGCTGAATCATTGATACATCAGCAAGACGGAACACATGCTTATCAATAAATTACATTTTTGGGTTTTTATTCTATGAAATTGATATTGTCACTCATAGGTTAAAATTTTAACTTGCACTTTGTAAAAGTTAGAGTTGGTTATGAACCGTCTTGCGGTAGTCCAAACTCTAATTTTCTGAGTGGTTACAAACCCGAAAGATTGGTTATGCTAGAATAGCTATAAATTCATGAATCTCATTGTAATAGGGGACTTTTTGGACTAGAGACAGGGAACACTTATGTTTTGATAACAAGACATTTTTTGGAAAGTGCGTACAATTGTTGTTCTTGTAATCAGTCATTTCTTATGTTCTTAGTGCTAAGAAACAAAGAAAGTACACTTTGTGTTTTCTCTTTCTACATATCTGAAACGTTGAAATGTTGATTCTTTCTTTGTAATGGGTGTTTTCACGGTATTGTGCGAATGCTCATGAATTATCAAATCAACATTGTGTTAGTGATAGCTCTCAAGTGTAGTTCTTGATTGTTTTAACATTTTACATTGATTTTATGGAAACATTGAAGTCGTCTAGTGCATTTGCTATCAACGGTTTCCTTTTTATATTCTATGTTCTAATCATCTTTGTTGAAAAATAAAAAAAAAAATCTTATGAGGGAGCTGCTCCTCTAAACGTAGAGGAAGGCTAGATATCAAGGGCTTATCCAACAATTGGAGAAATCCATTTGCTACACACTCCATTGGGCTAAATTGCATGTTTTCTAAGTGACAAATCTGTTTACCAACAATGCATAAGTTTAGTTACAACATGTTTTCCTCACAATTAATCTTTCTTTTTTTTTTCAATAAATGTTGCAATTAAATTATTTTAGATAGAAGAATAATACTTATCTATATTTAAAAAATTCATGATAATCTCATAGTTCTAATGACAAATGTAAAGTTGAAACCTTAATTGTTCAATTTATTACTTTCTTCCAATTTTCAATAATCAAATTTTCGTTATATTAGAAAGGGGTTTATAATAATACAATCACAATAATTTTTTATAGTTTTTCTATAATTTTCCTCAGTCAAGTTTTTTTTATTAATAAGTTTTCATTTTTCAAAATTTACAACATAATTCTTTATTCAACAATCAATACAATAAATTAATAAGCAATATGCAAACACCTACGAAGACACGAAGTAGACAAATCTTCAATAAAATTCTACAATGGGTTTTCAACCCTACCTCAAAACCACAGTTATAATCTGAGACAATCTGTGAATGCATGCAAATCCAAACCCTCTGAAACTTTCAATAATTCTTTTGATCCAATTCTCAATTTTTGCTCCCAAAACTTGAAAACCACAGTTAAAATTTGAGACAATATGTGAATGCATGCAAATCCAAACCCTTCGAAACTCTTAACAATTCTTTTGATCCAATTCCAAATTTTGATCCCCAAAACCTGTGTAATTGCAAAATGAGCTCTAGATCTCCGATAAAGAGTTCTCCCCTAAATTTAGGCTCTGATTGTCTAATCACAAGAAGGAACTCACTGATCAATTATTGTTCATTACTTTATTACCTTTTACCTTTTCATGGGCAACTCTTTAAGATATTTAATTACAAAATATTTTAATTTAAATAATTAGCTTTCTCTCTTTAATTAATTTTCAAAGTGTTTTTAATAGTATATTTATTAATTTAATTAATAACATTATTTATAGTTTATTATTAAAATAGAACTGTTAAATAATTATTATTAAATTAAATAAATATAACTATGCCACAATTAGAACTATAACTTTTTTTTAAAATTTCATTCTTTTATATTTTATTTTCCTCCAGTTTATTAATTAGTGCAAGCACTAATTAAAGCATAATTTATTATTTAAATTAATAATAATAATCAAAGCTTATTGTTTAAATGCAACTCTAATTTAATTGTTATTATATAAATAATTATAATCAAGCAATATTTAATATTTAATATTTTGATTCTCTTTTTGTCCAACTTCTTAAATTAGACTTTTAAATTAAATCTTTTTAAATTGAAGTATCATATTCTAATTTCTCTTTAACTAATTTTTTAAATTTAGACTTTTAAATTAAAGTAAATATTTAATTAGTTTTTAAAAATCAATTAAGTATTCTCATACTTTAATTTTTTTAATCAAATAATATTTAATAATATTTAATATTATATAATTAACCCAAATATTATAATTAAATCATTTACCAAATAAATCACATAGCGAAATCTACATAAAAGCAACATTACCTAAACAGACCAAAACTCAAAATCAAACAACATAGACAAAAATAAACTCATAGGTTTTAAAAAGGGTGGAAAGTCAGTTACGAGTCCTTGCACCACAAGTATTTAGGCTATGGTTGGGATTGGACTTGAACATTATCTCCTCATTCTTATCATTGAGTTATTATGATAGGGCACACTCATTCTGGCAATTCAGGGAAGTCGATGCCCGATACTTGCAATCTTATATAAAATCCGAACATGTACATATGCATATATATCTAAACTAAAAAGGCAATGGCGAGGAGTGGTGCATCGTGTAGATCCCGACTAGTAGGTGACTATGACTCCCTTTCTCAACCACATCAAAAATGTCAAACATAAAGAAAACATACACACACACTATACACATGCAAGTATGGGGTAAGTATCCATAGAAATCGCATAAAAATCATTCATCTAACTAACATCATTAAATGACTGAAAGTCACTACATGAACATATATATCATCATTGAAAGGATAAACATAAACACATGAAATAACTAAAATCACTAATTGAATATAAAACACATCTAATCAAATCTGATAACCAAGTACCAACAATATAAAACAAAATCATAAAATTGACCTAAAATAGAAGATGAAGAAGAGAGCAAGAGTCACCCCAAACATGATTAGGGTTTACAGGTCCTTCCTTGAATGGAAGAAGGACAACAATGAATGAGATGGATGGGGGCAACTAGGGGCCCTGTTCTGTCATTGAGTGCTGTGGAGGAGTGTTGCTGGTATAGAGTTACACCACGAGGTTTCATTGATCTGGAGTAGTCGGTGTTAGGGAAACTATACGGTCACTTTATACCCTGGACATGAGATAAGGGAGAGAAGAAGGTCATGATAAGTTTTACCTTGGTCTGGCCTGTAAGGAAAGATAGATGCAAAGTGTGGTTGTGAGGCTGTATGGATTCACGAAGATAAAGCGCGAGGCAATGCTGATCTGTGTACCTAAAGAAGTCTGAGAGGGATCTAGACTTTCTAAACAAACAATAGAATCTCTCTTTGATCTCGTAGTATATGGGGCATCTGAAAATGAAATGGGTCTCAAATTTTGTCTTTGCTATGGTACAAAGTCTACAAACCCGATCCTCTCTATTGATATGGTGGTCGATCTAAATTTGGAGCGGATGAGAGCCCACCTTGAAGGAGCCAAGAGAGATATGTAGGGCATGGGTCCATTGTCTATATAAGTAGTCCAAGCACCAAATGATCTTGTCTCGAATATCCAAGAAGTGTTTGACATAGAATGTCATCCTCGAGCGTAAACCCCCTAGAGGATGAACCTAGGTCTAGATAATATACTGTCTGTAGATGTCAAGTCTGACATATCTGTTCAACTCCTACTGAGAGGGGAGGAGGTGAGCTGGAGCAACCAATTAGAACTAGTAGGGAGGGAGACGACTGATGTCTATTCTGACCGATTTCAGTAGGATAGTAGCTTGAGTGTACTAAAATCAGGTACTAGAGGTAAGATTAGAGTCTATAATAGCAACTGAAGAGTAGTATGCCAAGTGAGGGTATTTGTGTCCACCTTCAGCAAAGTTCGCAAAGCCACTAGTGGAGGAACTAGATTAGGTCAAAAATGGCTGCCAATCTGAAAGGGTGAGCACCAAACTCAACCAAAATAGAACTATGGGGGTGGATCTCTGGCATTTGATAGTTTGATAGAGGAGCAAAATTTGGACACATTCGATTAAGGCCCAATCTAACTCTAAAAGGGAAGGCCCCCATACCACCAAACCATAGAGCATTGTGGGTTTGACTAAGGAATCTAGGATGGATAACTTAGTCGAGGTGTCCTGGAAGTGATGTGTAAAGCACTGTCTCTCAAGCATGGCAAGAGAACCCAACCCTTTACAAATCCGAGGCTGAATGGCTGAAACGGGACCCAGAAAACTTAACCCCAAGGTATGTGGAAGATGAAGTAATCTCAACTTCCCGACCCTGGAAGTGGAAATGGAGATGTGAGGTCTTTAGACCATAACACGAGTCTTCTCAAGATTCACAACCAGCCGTCTCAAGTCACAAAAGATGCAAGTCTATCAAGGAGCCTTTGGAGCCCCTCAGGAGAAGAAGCTAAAAGAGCCACATCATCAGCAAAAAGGATGAAGATCAGTACTTTGTGTAGATGAAAGTAGTCACTCAGGGAAGAGGAGTCACTGAGAAAGGTCTCGAGCTCCTTAATGTAGATCCCAGACAAGGTGGGTGAGAGTGGGCAACCCTGCTTCACCCCAATGATGGTCTAGATAGGATGAGAGAGGCCCTCGGGGGTCTTGAGTCTACCAACCACCTTCTCATATAACCTCATGATCGTTGTTAGTAAGATCTCAAAAATACCAATGTCTCTAAGCCTTTGAAAAAGGGCCACACGGGATGGAGTCAAAAGCCTTACGAAAGTCCACAAAACAATAGTAGACTTTCATCTTGCGATAGCAGGCCTCCTCGATCATAGCTCACAATGTGAAAATATGGTCCATGGTTTGGTAGTCTACCCGAAAGCCTGATCCTTGGCCTTGCACCCTCTCATGTCAAGTTGTCTAGATAAAATGGTATTCAAAATTGTGTCATAGAGTTTGGCAAAGGTATGCCCGATCATGATCGTCCTGTAGTTGTTGGGGTTTGAAACCAACCCGGACTTATGGATCAGGTGGATAGCGTGCATCAACCAAGAGTCTGGAAACCCAATACAAACTACTCTATTAAACAGTGTAGAGAGGAAAGGACCCAGGATCGAGGCACTGAACTTGAAGAGGTCAGCTTGAAAACCCTCCTCATCAGCTGCCCTACTGCATCTCGTAAGTCTGATGACCTCATACATGTTGGAGGTGGAGAACAGGTGACAATGAGGCGGCGGGATGGGATAGGGAGCGAGCTGACTAGGGATGTCATAAAGCATGGAAACGTGGGAGGCGAGGGAGCGAAGGTCCAGGGTGGACGGGGGTTGGGAGCGACGAGGGAACATGATGTGCCAAAACAACTTGGGACAATGAGTAAGTGTGTTGCAGAGGGACCTACATTGCGAGGCAATGAATAACCACTTCTTATGGTGAAGAAAGTGATAGCAAGAGAGTCGTAAGTCCGTGAAAGCAGGGGAATGAGCATCAAAGCCCGAGTGCAAGGAGCGATGGAAAGTTTTACAGGTATCATCATACCATTGGTTCATGGGACAAGTATTCCACCGCATAGATCTAGGAGTGTAGGGAGAGAGGCGGTGGGGGGTAGAAAGGAGAGGAGACTCCCATATCGCAAAGGCAAGCAGGTGGAACATGGTGGACATATGGTTGTGATCAGTAAAGCTATCAAAGAAAAGCAATCTTCTCAGATGGAGGATGAAAAGGTCTTGGTCACTCTCATAGAAGCATAAACGAGTAGGGGGGTGGAGCAAAGCATGGGGGGGTGAGAGATGGGAGGTAGAGGGTGGGAAGAAGAAGAGACATGAACCGAAAGGCTGAGGAGAGCATGATTGGCCAAGGGGAGGCGGGAAATGGTAAAGTTGTGGATGAGGGGGATGAAGGAAGCAAAACTAAGGATGTAGTCAACCATGCTTGCACCCCCACTATGAGGTCAACAAGTAAAGTCATAGAACTCGGGAAACAAGAGAGGTTGTTTAGGATCACTAGGTTAGAGGACTCACAAAAATGGAGAAGGTGGTGACCGTAGCAGCAAAGAGGCCCATTGTGATCCTCAGATAAGTGTTGAAGCCCCATATTGGTAAGATCTCTCTTTGAAGTACACGTCAAGTCGGAACCATAGTCGTGCAGAGGAGTATGAAGATCTGTAGTCTGCATGTTGAAGTCCCCTAAGATTATGATGTCACCTATAGCCCCAAACTTGGAGATGTAATCATATAAGTCACTAAAAGGGTCCCCATCCCCCACATTGTGCAAGGCGTAAGGTGAGGAAACCAACGGAAAGTAACAAGCATCAATGCATATATCTCTTTGACGACGGCTAGTGTGGCCAATGCAGATCCACATAAGTCTAGCATAAGTGTTAGAATCAACCACCGATGTAGTGTTGAACAGATTATCTCTAATCAAACATGGAATGCCACCAGAGCCACATACACCCCCAGAAGCTCAAACCTCCTTTGTACAACTGAAAGCCACTGATATCTAGCGTACCCTGAAAGAGGACGAACATGACTCTCATGTGTCTCGGTGACTACCAAGATGTCTGTAGAACCAACATCATTATGGAGGAAACCTAGGAGGGACCACAAAGAGTCATTACCATTCCAGCAGTTGATAAGAAGAGAGTCAGAGGAGGGTCCATCCTTGACCAATTGCTTTTGAGAGTGTCATGCGGCCTTGGGAGCCTGTCTCGATACCCAACCACTAGGAGGAGAATCCTAAATAACTGCCCTGAGGTTGCGAATAACCACCAACTTACCATTGTGCCTCACCTCAGCCACAAGGCTCCTGGAATGCTTTAACTTTGCCATCTAGGGTTAAGAAAGAAGGACAAGCATAAAGGAGAGAGAGGGAGGTAGGGAGAGAAGGGTACGGGGAGGAAGATAGAAACATAAATGAATTAGAGTGAGAGGATGAGAGAAAAATAGATAGAGAAAGAGAGATAGATCAATAGAGAGATGAGGAGATTTAGAGAGGATGAGAGGGAGAGGTAGACAAAGAGACATTAGTTGACATTTCCAACCTCGATACACAAAGGGACAAATACAATAAATTTGTTAGAGTAAACAAGAAAAGGTTATGAGCATTCCAATAGTGTCAATGTATTGCATGCAAAGCCAACCATACATCTTCTCCATTTTATAATCATATCATCAAAAATGGCAAACAAAATCCACATTCAACATATGTTGTCATGAATCATTTAATATTTTTACAATAAAATCAAAGGAAACATGTATATGCCCTTGCAGGGTTTCAAACATATCCTACTCAATAGCCATGGAGACAAGGGCTTAGTTGACTCAATCTAAGCATGCAAATTAGATTGAATTGCCAACAATGCTCTACTCAATCTCAATGCTTGCCAAACCAGACAAATCCTAATAGCAACCTTAGGTTTTCTCATAGCAAAGAAAGCAAATCAAATGCAACAAGCTTCTGGATCTTGGGGGTCTCATAGAGGGCATATAAAAAGGGTTTTTGGATTGCAAGTTTCAAGTTGAGCATCCTATTCAATTAAGTAGTAGGTTTGACATCTATTCAACAAAGTTCTTGAGTATGTAACAATGCATAATCAAATGAGTTGAGGCAAAGATTTGACTATGTATTGCATTTAATTATGGCCTTTGAATTGCCCTCTTTTTAGCTTATACAAAATGTCTTATTTTAATACTTCATGGGAAACAAAAGTTGCATGTAAGTTGATATGTGCTTATTCCTACTACCATTCTTGTATATTATGTTGTAGCAGCCAGAATGAATGCATATGTTTGGTAGGGAGTATTATGAATGGATATAAAAGAGAGGGCTATGGAGAGACAAAAAGAGAGAGAGGATGGAAGATACAAACATATAAAGAAGAGATGGTGAGAAAGGTCAAAAGGGTGAGACATATAACAATAGAAAGGGATAGAGAGATAAGAGATGGGGGAAGAAATATAGAGATGTAGAGATTTAAGAGTATAGGGAGGGGGTGATGGAAAGAGTGGATGGATAAAGAGAGGAAGATGTGCCTAGATATGGAGGGGGGAGAAGAAGATAGAGATGAATATAGAGTGTGAGAATTGTAGAAAAATACATAGAGAGATAAGAGTGATGGATTAAGAGGTAATAACATAAAGAGATGTAGAAGGAGGGGGGGAGAGAGAGATGGTAAAATAAAGAGATAAGAAGATACTCAAAGGATGAGAGGAAGAGATATGCAAAGAAAGAAAGAAAGAAATCTTCCATTCAATTATCAAGACCAACATTGCAGCATCATTTGTCACAACCAATTAACCATTCAATATCAGGAAGGCCATCAACAATGCAGCATTGCCCTTACACAAGGAAAGAAACCAGTTTTTAAATTTTCTGATATATATATATATATATATATATTTTGAAGATGTTCTCACCAAAATTGACATATTTTTTTGTTGTGAATTTGCAGTCAAACTTTGTTTGGTTACATTCAAATCAATCAGATTGAGATTGTTAGCTTTATGGTCAAGATTCATAATAGATCTAACATCAAAATTAAGTATAAAGCTATTTAAGTCTATCAATCTTTGATTCTTTAAACTATTCAGTCTAACAAACATGATTAAAATCTTTCATGATTCGTTATCTTTGAAATTGCTAACCAGCTTCCACACCATCAATTGTCTTTTCCTACACAATACAAACAAAGAAGACTGTCAGAATAGAGGGCATCAAAATCCCGTAGCAACCCCAACTGGTCCTGGCTAGCTAACATTAAGAACATTAGAAGTTGTGGTTTGACAACTTAGTATTTTTGACCTTTTGTCTCAGGCCTGCTTGATTTCTGACCAAACCGTCCAAGGGACCGCAGGCTAACAGTCTCATCCTAACTCCAAATTCTTTTTCAAGTCTGACTTCCTGCTATGTAATTTCACGATCAAACTAACAGTTTCGTTGATCTTATCATCTCCGAACAAACTTTGCATGAATGAATCCTACCTTATACCCTTATACAAGTGAATACAAGACGACATGTGCCAGATAATGAAGAAATTTTCTGATTGAATTCTTCCCAATTTTTTGGGTAATCTTGGTGGCGGAAACCATGAGGTCACATATGCACATCCCTGATCTGCGAACTAAAACATCAGATATAAACAAAGGACCTTTATCCACCCCGTTGTATAACATTGATTAATCTTAACTTTTCAAAGAAGACTTACATTACATCAGGGGCACTGCTACTGTATAAATGAACAACAGTTTTGCCTCCTGAAATTAACAGATTGAGTGCATACACCTCATAATCTGAAATATGGTCAGCAAATTCAGAGACCATTTACAGATTCATGGGTTGCCAATTAATTTTTTACTACCAAATATCTACAACCTAGAGTTCAGAGCCCATGCATAGCTAATGAGAGCAGACACTCATTTAAAGCTAAAACAAGGTAGTGAAGATAGATATATCCAATGCAAGGAGCATTTGACCGGCAGGAACCCACTTTCATGATATCCAATTGCTAACAGTTAACTCCATATCGTCCAAAATTGGCTCTCTCATTCTTAGAACGATTAACTCCATATCTTCTTAAATTGGCACTCATTCTTCTCAGGACAGCACAAAAAAAAGTTAAGAAGACGAGAAATGATAAACATCTCACATCTTTAAACCTTTGCATATCATCATTGCTCAATATCTTTATCAATTCATCTGGGATACCTCAGCTGCTTCTTCCCCTTGTGGAAAGAAGGGCTTTTACTTCCTTGTTCTATAATTTGCACTAGTTTTAGCACAAAGTACCATACAAGGGCAAGCAAAAAGGCAGGAAAACGACCTGCTAAGAGACCCAGAAGGACAACAATCAATATACTTGATCCCAAAGTAGAACTGAATTTCAAACCCTTGGCACCTACCTCCAAACAGTGTTTCTGCACCAGGACTCGTCTCTGTCTTAGCTTTTTACTCACATCAGAACTGAGCAGCTTAGAACAATGGATTTCTTCACATACCTCTTTGGCTGAATCTGAGCATGGCACTATGGCACCACGATTCGAAGTAAAGGCATCAGATTTATCAGCATTTCTGCATAGTGCACGGCATAAACTATCATTGGCCCACTTCCAGATAGATGGCAAAATGGTTACACTATATGTTGTTGCCCTAAAAAATTGAGTTTTGAGTTCATTTTCTTGCTTCCCAAACAACACCCGGACTAGAAAGTACACAATTGCAGTCACTCCTACAGCAGTCTTCTTCACATCCAATACCACGGAAAGTGAGACAGCCAGTATCAAAGCAACCACAAGTAGCTCTTTGCAAAAGGGGCAAAATGTTGCAGACCTTTCAGGAATAGAAGAAATAATAGCGCTTATGTCCCTTTCACAACTTACCTCTTCTACTATCTGATCCTCGCAATTCTTCTCATGACCCAATTGTAAAGATGGAGGATCGCGGTCAGACTGACTCACACTGCCCCTGTAAAACTGCTCTGGATCATTTTCAGATTGCCGTACAAATCTAGAGTCACTGACATGCTGACCTAGGACATCGCCAAATTCACCTCTGGCCTCTGGATCATTGCCAAACTGCCCTACAAATCGTGGGGCATTGCCAAATTCACCTCCAGCCCCTGGATCATCGCCACACTGCCCTACAAACTCCGGGTCATTGCCAAACTGTCCTACAAATTGTAAGTCATTGCTATTCTGCCCTACAAATTGTGGGTGATTGCTATATTGCCCTACAAATTTTCGGTCATCACCAAACTGACCTGCAGATCCAGCGGTCGCAGAGAACCGTTTCGAGATTAAACCCTCAGATTCTCGGTGCCCTGAAAACAACCCTAAAGATTGTGGGTCCGTATAAATCTTCTCTGGAACCTCAGTTCCAGACTGCAGATTTGCTGAAACCTGCCCACCAATCTGCGGCTCGGTACTAATTTCTGACTGCAAATCACCGGAACCTCGGAACCCATCGGAAGGACACTTGGCGTTGAAAACCCCCTTCTTTCTCATGGAAGACCACCGGCTCTTCTTATTTTCGCCGCCGGGCATCCATGTGTTGGTCACGAAGCTTGCAACCGAAGAAGGAAACCCAGTCTGAACGGCTGCAAGGGACTCCCTTTTGGATTTCAGGTCACAAATCAGCTTCTGAATCCGATCATTGACCTTGCTATTCTCCTTCTTGCCCTCAAATCCTTTGGCTTTTCTCTTCATCCATTGAAGTGACATTCTTGCCCCCAAATATACAAATCAAAACAAAAACAAAAGAGATCGCCACCGTACCAGTTATACTTTAGGCCAACCACACGCCTGGCCTGATATCTGCTGGTTTTCTGAAGGGGTAGCTAGGAATATATGTTGTGTGTATACCCAAACATATATACTAAGGTGTGAATGCAGAGAAAGGACCGTTATGGCGTGGAGATTTTGCGGAAGAAGAGCGTTTGAGTTGGAAGCGCCATTGTGAAATCATGTCTGCCCAAAGGGCTACACTTACTACATATTGACAATTGGATTATTGATTTTTGTAGGTGGGGTAGATACAATGCCGACAAATATTGTGGGCCTCTGTATATGTAAAACAACATCTCATGACTATTTCTTAGGTAATGGTGTTCAAAAACAGTTACAATCTACGAGAACGAGAAAGTTTTATAGAGTGGGTATTTAAAATGTGAATATAAATTTGGAGAACGTGGAGAGCAGCGATTTCCGTGAGGGAATAGGGAGCTTTTGTTTTCTTGGTAGTGGGGATGTAACAAATAGGGAATTTTAGGGTTCTTTATTATGTGAATACTTAGTTTAGGTGAGTTTTCACAAAGGCTCTGAATTACCTGGTTCTAGTGGAGGGGTGGCCATTGTTTCTGCTTTATTCATTGCATATATTTATTCCAACTTCTTTAGCACTTACATTATTCTAGTGGAAAACAACTCTATTTATGCTAATCTATAAGATGAAAAGATATAATTATAATTATAAATTAGTTTAGATTGGCAATTGATAATCTAAGTGTATAATTTCTTATTGTAATGGAAAATAACTTTATTTATGTTAATACTACTTTAAAAGCTACAAAACAACCTTTAGAAATTGTAAAACCATTTTGTACTGGTCGAAAAATCTATTTGTTAAGAAAACAATGTCCAACATTATATATATTTTATTTTATTTGAAAAAACTTGTTTTTATCTATTTTTCAATGAGTAAGATAATTATTACTAATTTTTATTTATTAATCAATTTAAAAATTTAAAATAAATAATCACATTGGATAAAATAATTGCAAAATTGATAAAATCAATATTAAAATTATAAAATATTATAACTACAATAAACATGTCATCCTAATTAAAATAATATCCTTGAATAAATAAAATAGAAAAATCTAAATACAACGATACATTTAAAAATATAAATTATAATAATATTTGAAAAACTTTATATACTAAATTTAAGATTATTTTGTATATGAATAATTAAATAAATAGATTTTCAATATTTTATTTTCATAAAAAAAAAACTATCATCTATTTAATTAATTTAAGAAAATTTAAATTTAATATTTTTTATATTAAAAAAAAACAAATATTTCATTAATATACTTTTAATAATAAAAATAAAGTATCCTTTTTATTAAACAAAAATGTCAAAATTAAAATAAAGTTGGAATCAAAATCTCTAGAATGCTAAATAATTTTTTTATGAAATAAAACATATTTATATTAATTGAGAAAATATATTTTGAACCCTTGGTATTTGGTCTTTGATTGTTGTCATTGATGTCAATAATGAGCATGTGGTATGACTAACATCATTTAATTATCTTATTTGATGTCCTTCAATATTGTTCAAAACATATTCAAGACATATACTTAAGTGTTATACAATTAACACTTAATGTTCACATTGGTTTTGAAAATGGATATACAAAAATAGTTTTGGTCTATTAGAAAGTCGATAAGCTTTTTTATCAGATAGATCCCAACTATCATACCTTTTTGGAAAGGTCTCAGAGTTAGCTAAAATGACTATTTGCTAGTTTTTGCATAACACATGTATGGAAAGAGAAAAAGTTTGTTTATCAGAAATAGTTACCAAATTGTTATGACAATTTTAGTAGTTTTGAGCGGTTTTGGTCTAATGGAAGTTTGGGGTATGTACCTACCTCCAAAATTTAGACTTTCTTGGTTTATAAGTAGAGGATACATTCCTCTAAAACATCCAATAGGTGGTTTTGATAGAAGTTGAGGAATTTGTGTGGAATTCCTTGGAGACCGAACAATTTGCAGGTAGACTTTTAACAACAAAGAAGAGGGTAATGATTTATGTTTCTATTTTCATATTTGTGATTTGATTTTCATTGCAGAAGTTTATCAGAGGTAGAAGAAGGGTTATATATTGCTTCTTCATTCATTCATATCAGTATTTGATCAGATCTTTTAATGAAAAAAGAAAATATATTTGGATATTGGATGTTTTGAGGAGAATAAAAGTATATCTTGCATTGTGTTTTCAACAAGAAGTTGAAACTAGTGATTCATGATTTGTGTTGTAACAAAGATGATCATCTGATTTTATATCTCACTTGTTCATTTTTTAACTTAGTGCTTCTTGTATTCATGAAGTTGGTGCTTCAGGTGTAAGGGATTGGTGTTCCTTAAAATTAGTGTTTATAAAACAGGGTGTTGGTGCTTCCCAGAGTTGTAGCTCTAAAAGATTTGCCCAAGAGGCCAATAAAGTTTCAGATTCAAAGTGGTTTTTTACCCTAAGGTGTTTTCCACGTTAAAATATTATGTCACTTTGTTATTCATTAACTATCTTGTTCATGTGTTAAATTTTTATAACTTGTACAAGTTTTCAAAAGTATTTTGAACCACTGATTCACCCCCCAGTGGTGTTTGTATTCCAACATAATATCTACCTATGTTTTAGATTGTAATAAGTTTTTGGTTTACTATATGGTGTGATTTTATGTTCAAATTAGCCCTCTGAAGAATCTTGCAATTATTTTGAATTCCATTTTAGTAAGTAATTATTACATAGATGGTTAGTTTTTTTGGGTGTACTAACCTTTACTTTCCTTACTTTTTAAACCTTTTGATCACAATTTAATGGCTTTGTATGCAAAATGTTTCATTAGCATCTCTGTGATTGATATCAAAAGTAGATTGTGATAGACACTTGGTTTATTTGAGGTAACTTCGATAAGAATTATTTTCTTGGAAATGAGAGCCTTTAAGTAGTGTTACTATGATTTTCTCTTCTTATTACATTTGTAGGTTTGCAATTATGTGGAGAGATTATGGCAGTTAGTCATCAAAATATTTTTCATACCTCCTTTGGGATGAAGGAGATTTCTATGTCCAAAATTGGATAGCAACATGTGCGAAAGGTTCACTCGACAATTCTCAAAATATTAAACCATCAAGTAGGCAGCTACAAAACATGAAATGATGCTTGGGGTTATGCTCTAAATCAATTTTTTTGAACTCAATAGTTTGTCACTTCCAATCTTCAAGTTTCTTATGAATAAAGTAAAGAGTGTTGAAGCTTTAAAATGAAAATCACTTGTGTCTCAATCCAACCATGACAAATGGCAAGAGAGATAAGAAGGCTTTGTCTTAGAGGCATCCTTCAATGTCACAATGAAGGAGAATGAACTTGATGCTCCCTATGAATTTGAGAAGCAAGATAGTGCATGGTGGTTTTCCCTCAAGTTTCCACCAGTTAAGAAGGTTTAGATACCTTTCATTTTCATATTTCTTGATTTATTGGGTCCATTTTCCATGACAAGGATTTGTGACTAAATGACTTGTCTATTGGGCAACACTATTTTTCATGCCATGACTACAAGAGCCAAGAAAGCTTCTTGATTAGGGAAAATGATGCATGAGGTAGGAATTACCTAGATAGTCCATTCAATTTTACACAATTCGACATATAGGTAGTTAAGTTAAAACATGTACAATAATGTCTATAGGCTATTCCCTTGCACCTCCTATGGTGCAAGTGCTAGTTATAAATATAAATTTGTTTAGATTGACAATTGCTAATCTAAATGTAAAATTTTTAATTTGAATATTATTTTAAGAAAGTAGATGAAGAAGCCAGTTTAATGGTTTAGAATGAATGCTTTTATAGACTTTGAGTTGTTTACTATTTAAGAATGATGTTTTTTAATGTCCATCATGTTTTAGATTTTATGAGAAACTTGTATTTATTTTAAATTTATAGTTTCAAACTTACTTATATATGTGGATATAAAAAAATATAATTCTAAATTCATTAAGATACAAGTTCTCTTGGATTACTTTCACAAATATTATGAATATTTTTAAGACAATTTAATAGAGGGGAGCCCATTGCTAACCTTTTATTTTAATGGAAAGTAACCGTCCTTAAACTTTATCTATGTTAATCTATAATATGGATACATATGATTATAAATCTTAGATTGGCAATTGGTAATTTAGGTCTATATAGCGTTGAGTTAAATATTTTTTTAGAAAGGTAAATATAAAGTAAATAAAAGATATTTAGTGTAACCATTGAAGAATAAATGACATTACAAAATTTTGATTATAAGTCTATGTCTTAAGACATGAGACTAAAGTTTTTAGTATAATTTGGTATTAGTTTGTTCTTTGAAAATTGTGCAACAACTACACTTATGGTCTAAGAAATAAAATTGTATGAAAAGAACATTTAAATTTTAGTTCCTTTTCTTTCTTATTGGCTGTGACTGTGTTCTCCCGTAGTCTTTTTTTCATCTGAAAATTAGGAAAATTGTGGGCAGACAATGCAAGCTTAAGAAAGTGTCATTTTGCATACGGACAACCAACAATATTTTGTGGACATGGGAGCCTGCAATGTTGTGGAGACATGAACAATCCATGTATGTGCTTGTACCTATAACTAGGCAACAACTCAAAAAGATTGATGTCATAATTATAGAGCACTTTGCATTGTTACTAGGGTTTTTGATGTTATGTTAGAAGTTGTATAATGAAAACTTTAGTGAGTTCTTCAATTTTTATTTTGTAGAAGAGAAGCAAATGGGATAGAACCCTTCAGCAATGGCAACTATTATCATTTGTAAGCCTCTGCATTAAAGTAAAAAGCCAGAATACACCACATTTGATTATAATAATTACAAACTAGTAGAGTTAAACACTTACTATTTGATTGTTATTAGCTCTTGTAAATTGTAAAGCTTTATTTTTATTTTTTCAAACAACCCTTTAGATTTATAGTTCAAGATAGAGGCATATATCTTCAATTTAGATGTATCTTATAGTATTTTTATTCAAAATTCCAATAATGACAGGCTTTGCCACCTGAGTGAAAGTTGGTTTTTTAGCAATTTATGTGATTTTTAGTGGGTTTTTTCACATTAATATATTTCTTGTACTACCCATTTTAGTTTAAAGTAAGTTTTAATCTGTTTTAACTCATGTTGTTCTATTATAAGTTTATTTTGTGTTGCTTTCATCCTAAAAAAAATCACTAGTACATTTCAGCAAATATGTGACTATGTGACTAAAATATTTAGTCACACCACTTAAACTTCTAGTCACATGACTAAAACTAATCACATTCTACTATTTCTACATAATCTACAACTAAAGGTGACTAAATACGTGACTAATTTAGTCATTGGGTAAAATCAAAAGGTCAACCAATTAAAAGTGATTAAATAAACTACCAAATAGATGACTCAATAGACGACTGAAAATTAGTCACTAATAATTAGTCACCTAAACAAAAACTACTAAATAGATGACTAAATAGTTAGTCACTAATAATTAGTCACCTAAACAAAAATGAATGAGTACAATATTATTACTCATGTGTAATAACATTTGATAAAACAATCACAGACTAATATATAAATTAGAAGTTCCCTTTCCCTAGAAATGTTTGTTTGCTAATAGGATTATTGCATGAGAAATTCATCTACACTTCACTCATGCCAAAAATTTGAATTTTAGGTGATTTTAAAATATAATATTGATAAACATAACTATTTTAACTCAATAATAGTTAAATAAAATAACTAATTTAAATATCAAATATCTTATAACCAAACAACTATCCCTTTTGTGTGCATGCTTCACTTCACCTCTTCATGATAGTAATACACAAAAAAGAGCATCGGTGAACTTTGCTTGTATAAACATATTAACAATCACATCATTCAATGCCTATATAAAATAGATGTTATCTCAATTTATGGATCGAATACCAATAAAACTTGGATAAACTTCTCAATAAGAAACAAAATTATTAAAATTATAGACACCCCACTACCTCCATAAGAGGCTCTCTTCATATATCCAATCACACATAAATAAAAGAAAAAGCATAATCACCACCAAACTTAGGTAAAACATCTTCAAAATGTATGCATTGATAGGTATGTTAGTATACCAAACCATATTGACTTAAGTTCAAGGGGACATTATTGTATGCATTGTTATAAGTTGCATGCATAATTGATATGTTGGAATGTGATTGAGCTTATTTATTCACTTTATAATGCATCCAAATTGATCTTGATCTTCAATAGAGCCTAAAGATATTATCATTGAGAGCCAACCTACAGGAGATATTTTCTTTTCTAACATAGATATGTTTATTTTTTTGAATACATATCTACAATTGATTTTTTAGTCAAATAACCATTGAAAGACTAAAGACCAATTGGTAGGAGGGTTCTCTATTTAAAAGATATATTTTTTTTATGGAATCAAAATAGAAATTTGGTGTTTCTCAATAATCATGAATAACAAATATCTAAAAGATGTTTCACATAATGACTAATAATAATTTAATTATTAAATAATTTTAACCATAATAATCATCAAATCTTAAAACAGTTATTTTAAAATTAGAAATTATTTATCTATTAAATATTTAATTATATAGGAAATTTTTTTAAAAATATTTAAATCTTTAAAACATAACTATTTCAACTCAACTATAGTCTCATAATATTTGAATAAAATGATCAAAATTAAATATCAAATATCTTAGAACAAAACATTTATCTCTTTTTTCCGAATGCTTGCTTTACCACTTTGGATAATAATGTACTAAAAAGAGTGTGAATGAATGCGAAAGATTGGCGGGAATGAGACTGGAAGAGGAAAGGAGAGAAACTCATCCACATAGATCCATTTGAAGCTAATTGTTTCTTTCATACTTCACGCGTAGAAATATTTTAATGGTGGAATCATCTAGTATGAAGGTATGGAGGCATAGGGCACATAGAGACAAGTGAACATATGCAAGGAATTTAGGATTTTCATAAGAAAAATTTGGGGGAAATAAAAAAGCACCCAAGTGGGCGTCTGCAACTTGGACGGTTATTCTTCTTCCAAGTTATTTTATTTCTCTTTGTAGAACTATCATTTGATAAATTATTTAACTTTTCTTTTCTTAGTTATTGATAAGATGTTGATTCAAACCCTATCTCCTGTAAAAATGCATGTGTTTATCATTTCATCTCCTTGGTATCTTGAACAATCTTCATCCTAGTATTAGAGAACTTGGAACAACTATCAATCTGCTATTACTTCATAATTTTTCCCAGTAGTCGCTACTTGAATATTTTTCTTCACTATGATGAACTTGTTGGTGCTACAACTCTAATTCACAAATCTTGTAATTTTGACCTTGGATGACATATTTTCCAATGTTGACATCCCCGTATGATATATATTTTGTCTTTCCTGGTGTATAGGAATTTTAATTAATAGAGGAAATGAGTAACTTTTTTTGGAAACCAAAATCCAGTGGTAGCTTACACATTATAAACAAGTAGTTGAATATTCATACAAATGTTGCATGGAGCATTTCCCACAATTACAAATAGCATCAGCACTGAATATCTAAACATATATCTTTTGAATTACACATTAATTACAATTAGTGTAGCTTAACTTTGAAGCCATCTTATTGAAATAACATCTCAGTTAAATCTGAAAGATAGGATAGTATATATGCTAGCATCTCAAACACAAGTCCTTTTACTACAATTTGGACCTTTATGCTATTTGATATATGTTCTACTCTTGTAGGTGTCATCCTCACACATCGTCCATGGTACCATTTCTTGCAATGGTCATAAAATTTCCAAAACTCTTCAAGATCTCTAGAGGGTCCAAAAGCTGGACATGCTGCTTCATCGTGTTCCTCATCGTCATCTTCATTAGGTGTTTCATCCTCAACCTTAGGTGGAAATCTTGATGCTTTTATGTGTGACTCAAAAACATGTTGCATTTTCGCATCAGGCTTTCTTTTAGTGCTACTTTTATTTTCTATACTAATTTTTCTTTTTCTTGCTTCTTTGTAGTCTCACTCACTACCTCAAATATGGATAGAAGTTAATTGATCAAGTTGAAAAGATGCTTCCTTTCATTGTTGTCAAACCCAAACCATGCACCAAAATGATAAGAAACTGCAAGTAACTATGAATCGCTATGAAATGCCAATAGTACCCTACATGCTATGTCTTGCCAAGTTGATACCCAGAGTAGGCTTAGGAATTTCAAGTGGTAACTCCTCCGTAGATGAACTTACTTACCACTCTTCACTTGGGAGATCATATAGGCACAAGTTCTCCTTTTCTTAAAATGATGCATCTGCATTTTGTTAATAATGCTGAAAATATGAAATTTAATAGTAAAAATATCATGTTTTGGCAAATATCTCCAAGAAAGGGTTATAGAGAAAGATGCAAGTATGAACTATTGGATGACATGGATCGCAATCTTTAGCAAACTATCGAAAGTTAGACAATCCAAATTGTGTTGTAAAGTAAAAGATTGGAATATTTAAATGCACTTAAAAGGATGAATACAAAGAAGTGAAACATGTAAAAACTAGGATAGGTAACCTAAAAGGTACAGTACAAGTGATATGGATGACAACGAGTGTATACTTATTAATAGTTTTTAGGCACTAGAGACCATCAAAGAGGCAACAATGAGGGTTTGACTAACCCACAACTAGAGACTGACATGTCAAACATTTGCTATTTCTAGGAGTGTTGCATTAAAGAGAAAATATAATACAACAATTAGAAAGTTGTCTAGTTTAAAAATAAACTCCTTTTATTTTTGTCAAACCCAAACTGTGCACCAAAATAAATTAAAAATAATAGGCATCTGCAAGTAACCATGAATCATGATTAACTACCACCAGTGCCAGCCAGTCCTTTCCCTGTATGTCATCTCTTGCAAAGTTGATACCCAGGGTAGGCTTGGGAAGTTAAGGTGGCATCACCTTAGGAGGTAAACTTACTTGGCACTCTTCACTTGCGAGACCATATAGATACATGTTCATGTTCTCCTTTTCTAAAAATGAAGCATCTACATGTTGTTAGAGATGCTAAAAATATGAAATTTAATAGTAAAGTTATCATATTTGGCCATATATCTCTAAGAATAGGTTATGGAGAAAGATACAAGTATGTATGAATTATTTCCTTACATGAATCAAAATATTTGGAAAACTATGGAAAGTCAAACAATGCTAATTATGCTGCAAAGGAAAAGATTGTAATATTTAAATGCACTTCAAGGATGAATAAAAAGAAGTGAACCATGTAAACAATAAGATAGGTAACTAAAAAGGTGTTGTACAGATAATATAGATAGAAATGACTATATATTTATTTATTATTTTTAAGGACATAGAGACCATCAAAGAGGAAACAATAAGGACTTGACCCACAACTAGAACCTAGCATGTTAGTGCATTTGCTATTCCTAGGAGTGTTGCATTAAAGGAAAAAGATATGATACAAAAATTAAAAAGTTGTCCAATTTATAAATAAACACACCTTTCTTTTTGTCAAACTGAAACTATGCACCAAAATAATAGGCAATTGCTAATAAGCATGAATCACTATAAACTGTAAAATCTTTTGTAAAGTTGACACACAAAGAAGGCTCAACAAGTTCAGGTGGCACATCTTCAATAGGTAAATGTACTTCCCACTCTTTACTTGGGAGAACATATAGATACATGTTCTCCTTTTCTAGATCGCAATGCTGGTAAAAATCTGAAGCCTCAGTAGTGAGGGCCTTGATGATTCTAGCTCTCCAGCCTTTGAAATCCTTGAACACCTCATTCATAGAGAGAGGGCTCAAACCACCCTCCATTCTTTGCAAGAATCATAACAATTACAAAGTTTAGATATTTTTTAGGAGGACAAAATAGGAAATGAGTACCTTGCCTTGCCAATTTATTTTGATAATGGAAACATTTCCTTGGATTGGTGTTGCTTGTAAATCAAAAGGGTAGCCTTCAATTCATTTCAACGAGTCTTGTAGACATTCATTTCAGCAAGCTCTGTCTAGATTAAATTTTTAACTGCATTATATACTTAACCTCTATGCCCTCTCATTGGATGTTAGATAAGATCCTTTGGAGAGTACCTTTCCGAACCTCCATTTCTCAACAGACCTTGATGAGCATATGGGACCTTGTATCACTCCCTTCATAGTGATCGTTGATGGAATTACCGATTTCACCATTCCTAGTTTAGATAGTTTTTACTTAAAAGTTGGTTTGGGGTTCTTGTTCCCCTTTCTTGGTCATTTTAACTAGTTTATGTGTTTCATACTTCTTTCCTTTTGGTGGGACCTTCCTAGGTTTCTCTTTATAGATCTTTCTATTGCAAAGTATTTCTATTCATCTTTGATTTCTTGGACAATCCTTTGCAAATGACCCCATTCATTGCACTTAACATTGTATGATAGGATTAATTTGGAGTCATATTGCATTTGAATTCTACCTCCCTTCACTTTTTTGGGTCTATTACCAACTTCAAGTTTTAGCAATATGCTACATGAGACCAACCTATCTCCTTACTAATGTTATTTCTATTGAATCTATTATTATTGCTTTTTGGATTTTAGTAGCTGCTAGGAGATACTTTTTTGCCATTTTGTAGAATTAATGGTTCATTGGGAGAGATAGACTGCTCTCTTGGCATAAATAAGATTTGTGTTCTCCTAAGACTTTGATTGTGAGTTCCCTCATTCTTATGTTTTCCTTTATGAAGATGGTACATATTCATAATGAATATAGTCTTAAAGAAATCTAAATTCCTGATGGAAGGCCTTTTATAGTTTTTCCCACATTTTTTTGCTAGCTAGCACAATTCAATGTACCATTCAAGTGCCATATTTTTACGAGTTGTTGGGAATGGTCATAGCCAACAAGTTTGATTATTATATGCCATTTTCTACCCAAATGTTTTCACAAGGTTTGCAGATGCCTTACTACATTTTTAAACCCAACTACCATAAACTTGGGTACCTTCTGTTACACAACATTTGGGGTCACTTGTGGAGTCACAATGGTGTTAGGGATAAACCTCCTACTTGACAGACCACAAACAATAAGAACCAATACAGTTATATGCAAATGACAAATAGAACAATACACAGCTAGATTACACCAGATATAATGTGGTTCACCCAAAACCTAGGTTATGTCCACCTACACAATCATCAAAGCCTTTCTTATTATCCAGAATAGATTACATCAATAGTCTAACATTTCACATGTTCAACCTTTCTATCACTTACCTAACAATAGGCAACATGGTCTTAAATAACCATACAAATTAGGTCAACTCATAAAACATTAGGGTTTTACAAAGTCAGTCAAGGAAACTTGCAAACCAAGTTTCTTACAAAAATACAACTGCCACTCAGTGACCATTCTTCAACTCGTCAACACTACATCATTCGATCTACACTGCCTCGCTCGGTCACCACTGCGCACTTGGTCATCACTGTCCAAGTCATTCGACAGACACTATGACCCGAGTAACTCGGTCAACACTAGACCTAAGTCACTCGATCAACACTAGACCCGAGTCACTCAGTAGACACCAAGCCTGAGTCACTCGAAAAACACTATGCCTGAGTAAGTCAACAAGAATATTGCCTGACCTTGCTTGGTCTGCACTGTAGCTTGGAAAGCACTGGAGCTCAGTAAACACTAGAGCTCAATAAGAATTGAGTAGTCACCACAATATCAACAATCTCCCACTTTGAGACTAATTAGGCTTCACACCAACAATTATTCTCCCACTTGGAGACTGAATTCAAGCGACATACTCCCACTGGATAAAAGACCTTACTATGTAGTTGCATCATGAACATCAATTAAGAAGCCCAATAGAAGTCGAGCATGAGGCCAACTTCTCCTTGGGAACTACCTTCGTGAACATGTCTGCTAGGTTTTCACTTGTGTGAATCTTCTTAAGCCTTAATTGGCCATCCTCCAAAATAGACCTAATAAAATGATACTTGAGTTGGATGTGCTTAGTCCTTGAATGAAATACATCATTCTTGGCAAGATGAATTGCACTCTGGCTATCACTTTACAATGGGCAAGCATCCTGCTTATGGCTCAATTCCTCTAGAAAACATTGTAACCAAATCATCTCCTTGCTAGCTTCCATAGTAGCTACATACTCAACTTTAGTAGTTGAAAATGCATTAACCTTTTTCAATATAGAAATCCAACTGACTGCAATACCCCTTACAGTGAACACATATCCTGTAGTACTCCTCCTTGTATCAATATCTCCTGCCAGATAAGAATCAACAAATCCACTCAAAAAATAGTTAGATCCTATGAAACATAATGCCTAGGATGTAGTACCTCTCAAATACTTGAGAGTCCATTTGACAACATTCCAATGTTCCATTCCTAGGTTGCTCATATACCTGCTGACCACACTGACAACATGAGCAATATCTGGCCGAGTGCATACCATTGCATACATCAAACTACCAACAACTGATGAATATGAGATTTTATACATTTTTTCTACCTCTTCCTGTGCCTTAGGACACAAATCTTTAGTCAACTTGAAATGACTAGCTAAAGGTGTACAGATTGCTTTTGCATCTTGCATATTGGATCTTTTCAACACCTTCATAATATACTCACTTTGGGACAAATTCAAGGTTTTTTATTTCTTGTCCCAAGTAATCCTCATACCAAGGATTTTCCTAGTAGCACCCAAATCCTTTATAGCAAAAGCCCTTGCTAACTTCTATTTCAGATCATTGATATGTTGCATATTAGACCCTACAACAAGCATGCCATCAACATAGAGTAACAGGATAATGTGACTCCCATTATCCAACTTCTTGAAATAGACACAATGATCAAAATGGCACCTATGGTAACCGAGTTCACACATGAACTGATCAAATTTCAAATACCATTGCCTAAGTGCTTGCTTGAGGCCATAAAGACTCTTCTTTAACTTGTACACAAGATTCTCCTTGCCCTTGACTTCATGTCCCTCTGGCTGATGCATATAAATTTCCTCCTCCAAGTCTCCTTGAAGAAATGTTGTTTTTACATCTAATTGTTCAAGATTCAAATCATCTGCAGCCACAAGACTTAATATAGTCCTAATAGAGGTCATTTTTACAACAGGAGAGAATATCTCATCAAAATCTATACCCTTTTTCTGTGCAAAACCTTTGACCACAAGTTTGGCCTTATACCTTTTCTTTCCTCCATCTTCCTCTTTTAGCCTATATAACCATTTATTTGGTAAGGCTCTCTTTCCTTTAGGTAGGGGGACTAACTCCCAAGTCTGATTTTTTAGCAAGGAGTCCATCTCCTCTTTCATGCCCAGTTTCCACTGTTGTCTAGCATCTACCTGCATTGCCTCTTTATATTCTTCTGGTTCACCAAAATTAGTCAACAGAATCGAATACAAAGAAGGGGAAAATCTATGAGGAGGTTTACTCAATCGAGTAGAATTTCTAACACTTACAGGAGTTTATGGGTTTTCCTATTGTTGCCGAGCATTAGGTTCCTGTGGCTCCTCATTTGGAGTAATCTCATCCAAAACCACATAGTCTTCTTTGACCTATTCATGCTTCTTTTCCTGCAACTGATCTTTATAAATGACATTCTCATTGAATATAACATCTGTACTTCTGATAATTTTTAGATTTTTTAAATCCCATAACTGATAACCATAGTCATGTATCCCATATCCAATGAAGGTACATTTCTGAGATTTAGAATTGAGCTTGGTTCTATTTTCTTTATCAACATGGACAAAAGCTTCACAACCAAAGGTTCTAAGAAATGAGTAGTTTACCTTTTTACCAGTCCACTCCTCTTGTGGAATACCACCATCCAAAGGAGTTGAAGGACCTCTATTAATCAAATAGATAGTAGTATTAATAGCATCTACCCAAAAGTGAAGTGGCAGCCTAGCATGCAACCTCATGCTCCTTGCAGGTTCCATGATTGTCCTATTCATCCTCTCAGACACCCCATTATCTTGTGGACTTCTTGGAACAGTCTTTTGCCTTCTAATTCCATTAATAGAACAATATTCTTCAAAGGCCTTTCTGCAATACTCACCTCCATTATCTGATCTGAGACACTTTAACTTCTTTCCTGTCTCATTTTCAACCAAATCTTTCCAATTCTTGAAAGTTTCAAAGACATCAGATTTTTTCTTTAAAAAATACACCCATGTCTTTCGAGTAGAGTCATCAATAAAAATAACATAATAATGTGAGCCACCGAGTGATGATACCTGAGCTGGTCCCCACACATTCGAGTGCACTAGCTCCAACTTCTCACTCTTCTTCTCCTTCCCATCCTTGAGAAATTTGACTCTTTTCTATTTGCCATAAACACAATTTTCACAAAACTCTAAATCAATATTTTTCAATCTTGGCACTAGATTCTTAGGGTGAAGGATTTTCATCCCTTTCTCACTCATGTGCCCAAGCCTATGGTGCCACATAACCGAATCTGTCCTTGCAATATTTACAATTGCATTTCTTGCATTATTAATATTAGTGGCAGCTAAAGTGGAATAAGTATTCCCAGTACACAACTACAAAGTGCCAATATTTGCACCTTTAGCTATTACCAATGAACCTTTTGTGACTTTCCAAACATTATCTAAAAGTGTAACTATGCAGCCCTCACTACCAAGTTGTCCTGCTGAAATTAAATTTCTTCTTAGGTTTGGAACATGCCTTACCTCCTACAGGATCCAATCATTTCCATTTAGCAGCTTGATCTTTATTTTCCCTCTTCCAACAATGGGGCAAGGCTCATCATCACCCAGATATACCTGTCCAAAATCACCTTGAACATAGTCTAGAAAATACTTTCTATGGGGTGTAGCATGAAATGAAGCCCCTGAGTCTATTAGCCATGAATCATTACCATTGTCCAAACATAAGATCAAAGCATCCTGTAAAGTATTACTAGCAATATTTTCCTCCTTACCGTCATCTCCATCACTGTTTCCTTGTTTGCTTTTCCGAGACCAATAATCCTTTTTCAAATGACCAAGCTTACAACAATGCCAACAATCTTTCTTTCCTTTAGATTAAGAATGTCCCTTCTTGGACTTCTCCCATGATCCCTTCCCTTTCTCTTTTTTTCTTCCTTTGTTCTCCACATTCAGGGCGAAACTTGAAGTTGAAGTCTCATTTGTGCTTTTCCTTCGCATTTCCTCGATTAGGATAACACCCACAACTTCATCAAGTTTCAAAGTATTTGAACTCAAGACAGAGTTACTTACAACCATAACCAAGCTATTCCAGCTTTCTAGCAAAGAACAAAAGAGTAAAAGAGCCCTAACCTCATCATCAAAAATGATTTGAACCGATGTCAATTGATTGGTTATAGTATTAAAATCATTTAAATGACTAGCTATTGAACCTCCCTCACCCATTTTCATATTGAATAAATGCTTCATAAGCAATACCTTATTCAAAGCTGAGGGTTTCTCATACAACCTAGCCAATGTATCCATTAGATCTACAGTCATTTTTGCTTGTGATATGTTGAATGCAATAGACAGTGCAAGACATAGCTAGATTGAACCTAGTGCCTTCCTATCCAAGATTTCCCAATCTTCATCTGTGATGGTTCCCTGTCTCTTGGCTTTTCCCTCTAAAGGCTTCCATAAATCCTTTTGATATAGGGAGTCTTCCACTTGCATTTTCTATAACTAAAATTTCTATCCATTAAACTTTTCAACCTTGAACTTTGAATCGTCCATTGCTCCAACTCAAATAAGACTGTCCTGTCAAACTCTAGCAACAAAACATTGCACTTTGATACTAGTTGTTAGGGATAAACCTCCTACTTGAAAGACCAAGGGCAATTAGAAACAATACAATTATATGCAAATGACAAAGAGAACAATACATAACCAGATAACACCAGATATAACGTGGTTTACCCAAAACCTGGGTTACATCCACCTACACAAACGTCAAAGCCTTTCTTATTATCTAGAATAGATTACATCAATAGTCTAACATTGCACATGTCCAGCCTTTCTATCACTTACCTAACAATAGGCAACATGGTCTTAAATAATCATACAAATCAGGTCAACCCATAAAACATTAGGGTTTTACAAAGTCGGTCAAGGAAACTTGCAAACCAAGTTTCTTGCAAAAACATGACTATCACTCGGCGACCATTCTTCAACTCATCAACACTGCATCGCTCGGTCTACACTGCCTCACTCAGTCATCACTGCGCACTCGGTCATCCTATATTTTCAAGAATGTGATTGAAATTGACTTGATATCAAGACCAACATTCCATTACCCAACATTACATTGAAAAAAAACCTAAACTATCATAAATTATGGTTTGTAGTGATTTGAAAGCTTTAAATTGTTAAATCCAAAATCTCTTTGAGTTCGTGAAAGAGTTATATATTACTTACATTAAAAAAGTAGGAACGAGTTGATGCAATGGCCCTTCATGACTGCTAATAAGAAAATTTAACTGAAATATATAATTTACAATAGGGGTCTAATGGAATTACCTGCAAAATCACTAAGCAAGTCACAATGTAGGCAATATGAACCATTTCCCTTAGAACTAGAGCTTTCTATTCTGCATATTATAAATCATCATACTTTCATGGAGCTATCACATAAGTCTGCTTTTTTTACTTTTCAAATGCTTTCCAAAATTATGAAGGGTGATACATTGCCCATGATTGTGACTATCTTCTTCTCCAAATCAATGAAAACTAGAATACCCCCTCAGGAAATAAAGAGGAAATCCATATGTGTAGTCATAATATACTATAAAACAACACAATTATTAGCTAGTCTCTATGTTAGTGGAAGTCTGATGTTCATATTTATCTAGTCTTATATGACATTAATCTTCAACACTGAAAGATCCACAACTTCTATTTTAGATATATGCCTTCTCACTTTTTTGGCACATCCTTGTGTAAAGACACTTCGAGGAGGCACATCCTTGGCAGTGTAAAGACACTTCCAGCACAAACTCCTACACAAATTACCAATGAAATTTATAAGAATTATTTTAGTTGATGTATTACATGATTCATTCTTTAATTATAGATTTCTCATGGGTAGTCATTTCTGATATGACTAATCTTTTCTAAGCTTCATTGGTTCACTTTCTGAGAAGGATTGAAGTGGTTCTTTTGATGCCAAAATGGAGGGATTGAGACTAGCAAAGGGAGCTATAGTTTTAGTATCACTTGATACAAGAATCATTCATAATCAAAGTACAACAATTAAGGAATAGAACCTACAATAAACTGATCTTGAAAAGTGTTATTCATAGTCCATCAAGAGTTTCATGCAATAATCTAAGCAAAGATACAATGCAACTTAAAAAATCAAAACAAATCAAGATTAAGTCATTGCAGATTAATTTGGGGGGATCAAATTTATATTGGGATGACAAATTGAACAAACAATTGGGATTTTACTTGATCTAAACTTTTTTTTTTCCCTTCAGATTGGAAATAGTTAGATGAGAAATATGAAATGGATATATATAAATATGAACTTGGTTTAGTTTAGATTGGAAAAAGTTGACATTAGATGAATTGGGTGTCTTTTTTCTTTGATTGAAAAAAGTTATCAGAAATATGTCATGACTTTATATAGAGGCCCTGCTCTTCTGGGGACACATTATGTACTCAAATTGAATGTATGGATAATTGATGCACTCAAAAATTAGATTAATCTTGTCTACTTCAACTACCCTAAAATTTTGGGATCAAGTACCTGTAGAGAAAGCCATAGCCTACTCTAGGAGATGCATGTTTAGTGGTAAAAGTACAACTTCCAGGATGTTTACGATTATATAGCTGCAGTGTGGTAGATAATAGGAAAAGAGAAAGAGGGGCATGAGTGGAATCAAAGCCCAAAGATGTTGAACATAGAATGTATCAAGCATTTCCACTAGCAATAGTAAGGTGTTTTACTTCATCACAAATACTGGTGCTCTTATAATCATTTATACCTAGCTATTCTTCAAACTTGATCATCATACCTGAACATATAGAAAAGTAGAAGTATTTATCACCATATTTCAATGGAATATGATATCTTGGGTGATCAAAAAGGGCTGTAATACATCCCTTGAACTTTTCTCTTGTCTCACAATTCTGTAGGTATGATTGAGTTAACTTCACTTGCTTCTCAACAAAATCCTTGACTTCCTCTGCATCTAGATCCTCCAGCCTATTATACGTTAACATATCCATATTAACATGTCCTTTTTCCCTATGAAGTTGTTCCTTGCTGCATAGGCTCTTCCTAGATTATTGTGTGGAAAAACAAAACCATTGAAGAAACAAAAGACCTATTAGCAGAGTTCAATTTGCCCACAAAGCCTGGTACCATTTGCATGTTGGTATTTAGGTCTTTGGATTCATCTTCAGGGTGGCAGGAATAGTTCTTGGAGTAGCATTGTACAATAAATTGGATTCCAATGTCCATGCACATAGAGGACTTGGAATATTCATACTTGTGTTGGGAATCCTTCAGGTTTGTTAACAGATTGGGACCTTCTAGAGCATGCATCTGGACATCAAGAAATGAGAGATGAGCCATAGGTTATATCATTTTCTCTTTTAAATAAAAAGTAGCATAAATCCTTTACTTTCAAACTCTATGTCCTTATGTGTGGAAACAAACAAAATTGAAACAATAATTGAATGAAACTTTCTTGTGCTATTGTTGTTGTTGATAGGTTAGTGGTGTGTATGTCCACCTATTCTTGAAAGATCCAAAGTTTCCATTGAGAAATCCTAAAAGATTCTTGGAAGGGCTATTAGATCAATACGTCTCTATAGTTGTTGCAACTCATTATGCAAAAGAAATGCAGCCTGTTGATCTAGAACTTCCTTTGTTGCTCTCGGCAGCTCTTGTATCATTGCTAAGAGTTCACCCTACTTTGGAAGATCATGTTGGATTTCTTGGGTATGTCATCATATGATGAAGGAAATGCAAATCAATCTCAATCTAGCAAGTTCTAGGAACCTAAACAGGGAAAATGAACCTTAAGTGTGCAAACACTGCAGGAGCGGGTTCGTCTTAGTTTCTTATGAGTACTCCATAAAATTGCTGCAAGCACCACCTGTGCTGAAGCTATGGTGACTACAAACACATGCACTCCTCAAGTAAGATGTAGAATGGCTATTAAGTCTTTTAATTTTTAACAATACTAGCACTTATTGCACAATATACTATCATCTCAACAAGCATGTTTTTCCCACATGTGAACTGCACAAAATTATGTTCTTACTTACATGAATTGCTTAATCATTAAATTATGCTAGAGAAAATAAATAATGTGATTCTTGTATATGTTTTCTTATATAATGAATCCAAGGGGAAATCTGGCTAGGATATAATTCTGAAACTTCAAATATTGATGTAACAATAAAAGCTAAATACAAACTATTCAAGTAAAATAGTGGAAACAGAATTCAACTTGCAATAAGGTGCAAATCTAAGGGGCACACTTTCCTTATAGCTTTTGATGAGTGAAAACATGCTATTACATTTTTGTCCATTAAGAAAACCCTTCATGATGCTATTAGCTTTTCCTATCAATCTACAATGATAGATGCCATTTGGTTGGTATAGCTGGGAGGAGGATTGTCTTAATACTGACAGTTTTTTGTACATGGAGATGAGAGTAGTTAAATATTTTCAAGTTCAATAGTAATGGCATAATGCCATATAGGATCTTGTGATTTTTTTTGATAGCATGTTGGTTCTCACAAAAAAAAAATTCATTCATTATGTTCCATTTCTTTAAAATATCAATAAAAGTGTGCCTATCTAGTGAAGTTGTAATGTTCCACTTTACTCTTGCTTACATATTATTTCTTTATATTACCATTTCTATTTAGGATCAAAGCTTTCTCTATGAGAATATGGTTTTGATATAGTTAATGATTCACTTGAAATAAACCTATTTTTTGGGTAATGAATTTAATTGGAAGACATTTGTGACATTGAAAGATCTCTATCTTATATAGAAGTATTGTAAGGTTTTAAAGCTTTGGTAGTTATGATATTTCCATCTTTTACTTCATTATTTTAGGGATATTAAATATAAATATTTAAACTACATTGTTTCTTTGCATGTGAATTTGTTTGTAGGTTGTTCCACTTCTAATGAAAGCAATAGGATGGAAAGGAGGGAGCATATTGGCACTTGAAACTCTAAAACGTGTACTTGTAGCTGGAAATCGAGCTTGACATGCACTTGTTGCTCAAGGACTAAAGTGAGTGCTTCATTAATGTATATGAAATAAACATACTGTTTCTAGCTCTATTTTGTATAGCTGCACTTTAAAAAAACTTTAATATTGGAGACCATCTAACTCATCAGGCTTCTAGAGCCAAGGTTTTTTGGGTGTGACACTCATTGATTTTTTCTATTACTAATGATCAATTATGTAGAAATCCATGACTGTTGTGCTTTGTTTGACACCCATCTTAGTTGCCAGGATAGTCCCATCTCTATCTCCAGCATAGGATTGGCAGTGGTTCTGTTCAAATGACACATAGAGAAAGAAAATCATAAATAGAAAAATTCTAAATAGTACTAGAATTATTTGGGGGGAATTGGCTGAAGTTAATTTGGTACACGTTTGTAAAAAGGGTCAAAAATATCATATGAATCACAAAAAGAGGAGTAGAAGTGTTTGAAATTTGTTTGGACAAATTCTTTAATTTAGTGGACACAAACCATCAGTGCACTGTTGAGATCACTTTCACACTTGCCAGACTACCTATATTTTTTAAACAACAAGACCTTCTGCTATATCCTACATGGTCTTTCTCTCTTTCCAACTTATTACTAAGCATTCCAATCTCACTTTTGGAATCAATCGTTTTGGTGGTCATAACTTATTACAGAATTGGATTTGCTCCTGAAGTTGGGAGGTAGGCCTGAATATTTTCAACCATTCTCTTTTCTTTCTTCATTTTGTTTACTACTTGTATATTTGAAAAAATATTGTTAGATGAGTCCCAAAAATCCCCACAACAATTTTTTGGGATTTGTTGTAGTGAAAATGGATTGCATGTATCTTTTATCTTATTTTCTATAGGGCACTAGTAAATTTGAGGTGATTTTGCAACCAAAATTTCTGACCATTTATTAAAATGTTTTAGATTGGTCACAATACGGAAGGAAAAATCTTTTTTTTAAAAAATCCATGGCCATGTTGGTTGAAATTTCGACCAACACTTAGTTGAACATGTCAAAATGAAAAAGAGTTGTGCCCGCCCATTTCATTGTTTTGTTAAATAAGGGTTTGGCCACCCGTTTCATTGCATCATTGTTTTGTTAAATAAGGGTTTGGCTGCCCATTTCATTGCATTTTTTTAAATTGAGAGGAGATTAGCACAGAGGGTGGGAGGTATATCGCTTGTAGGGAAATCTCGATTTGGATGTGAATATGCTTGGGATACGGATGTGAACACCATCTTTCTCATCTCCGTTGGTTTGAAAGATTCTACGGAGCGCGCGTGGGGGAGCTGCACAAGCAATTTAGGAGAAGAGGCAGAAATCGAGGAAGAGGCAAGGAATCAAGGTGCTTATCACATTTTTCTGCCATTTTTTGCTCAATCTTAGCCATGGCACTGGGCAGTTGGATTCAACCTTTTAATTATGAAGGGATCCCCTTCATATGTAGAAATTTCTTTAAAATATGTCACGTTGTTCTAATTATGACCTTGTGACTTAGCACCTCTATTGTGAATCATGCCTTATTCGTGTAGACTAGATGATTGCCATGATTGTAGATGGAGTATTGAATACTGTCATGACTCAAATTCCTTGTTTCCTCACTAGTGAACCTCGCTCAAAGATCATAGCCATGGACGCTCTGCTTCCATTTCTCCATATGGTAGTTAACCTTACCTCTACCATTAATAACTATTGGCTTCACAAAAATCATTAGGTACATTCAAAGATTTAAAGTTCAAATGAATGCATTCACCTTTCTTCAAGGACAAATCAAGAAGTTAAATATTTACATTTAATATTTGATTATGACAATATATACCCCATGTATGACTTGGAGAATCAAATTACTGGTTATTGACAATGGTATTGTATTTATGTTGCTTAATAATGTCTCTAGTAATCACTGCTCATAATTATATTTGCTCTCCATCAAAATCTAGAAACTATGCTTAGCACTGCAAGGTATTATCAATACTTCTGTCCTGATGACCTTTATAACATAAGGTAAGATCTGATGCCATAAATTTTTATGTAAACATTAGTGCCTTGCTTTGTATTCCTGTACTTATAATATCATATGACCAATATTTACATCTGATCTCCATATTTGAATAACAAACTTCAAGAACTTCAACAATTAACTACCTTAAGTCTAAATAATCTGTTTCTTAGTGGGAAGATTACTCTTTCCAAAATTATACTATTGAGAGGAATTCAACATTATACTATTGGTTTCCTACTAGTTCTTTTCTTTCTGTAGGCTCAACACGTAATAGTGTTCCATTTCGAATTTATGGTTTTGCTAATATTTTTGATAAGGCCTCAATTAGTGCTTCTTCTATGCTTCTTGAAGGTGTTTCTAGTGCTATCTATTTAGTGGATGTTGGTTCCTTTTCTATTGGTGCTTTTGTTTCCTTAGTTTTTTTTGGCTCTTTGATTTGTGTGGGGACTCCATTGCTAGATTCCATTTTCTAGCAAGTTGAGGCTAAAAAGGTGAAAGAGGATTGGATTATTGTAAAAAGGAAAAAAACTCTAAATTTGTCTTCTCTTTTGATATGACTATTCCATCTCATATATGGGAAAGAAGAATGGTAGATCTTAGTGTCTTTTTGTTGGTGGTAGGACTTGACTAGTTTTTTTTCTAGTCTATCCTTCTTTTATTTGGATGGATATGGTCTTTCACGATCTTGTCTCTTGTCCTTCAAATCTATTTTTTTTGGTCCATTTCAAACATGAAAGATGAATTAGCATTTCAAACACTTGAAGTATTGATAGTAGGGAGTCCATTTCATCCAATGATGAACCTTTAACTGGGACACCAAGAACAATAAGTGTAGTCATTGAAGCTATCATACCTATGTTATAACTTAATTGTTTCATTAATAAAGATTCAAGAACCTATCAAACATTTTGTTTCTTTTAGAGATGTGAACCACAAATGACTTTATACATTATTATTTCATTCATTAGAGGTTCACTCACTAGGCAGGGGTGTTGCTCCACCTGCATTTTCTTTTATGACTTTGATTCCTTTTCCATGGGCCTCTTTGGCATATTTTTCCATTCCATTAGGTGTTCAATGAGTAGATTCAATGGTTATTTGCAACACAACCAAAATTCAAATATCTTATCAAAATTTGTGGTACCAAATATTGTTGCATTCCATTCACTTAAGCATTTCTTAAAATTATTCTTCAGGAAATTGTGTGCAATTCAAATAGACTTCACAAACCAACCTAATATGAGACACTAAATAATTTGAGAATTTCTGCAATAGTTGTCATGACTGGCAGATTAGAATCTGAGCCCATTATAATACCCACTTCTGGGCTACCTATAAGAAATAGACAAAAGGAAGAAATCTTAAGACAATAATCTATGTATGTATTGAAACAAATCATAGAATGAAAAATAAGACAAAAAATAGTAATGCAGAAGAATAGAGATATTGGAACTACAAAATCAATTGGGACAAATGCCTAAAAATATTGAATAAATAATAAATAGTCAATTCACAAAACTGCAAGCATATGTCATGATCAATGAGTTGATATTGTTGTACATCAAGGGTCGAATACACCAAGATGATGGAAATGAACTTAAACATATTCATCTGTCAATTGCAATTGCTCCATTTTGCTGATCTATGTGCTGCTAATCCTATGTATTCAAGGTATGGTACATTGAGATGTTAGAAGGGAACTCAAGCTTGATGGACTGTGAAGTCTGATTTGTGATCTCTGTGAGCTATTATCATCCAAAAAATATACCCCCTTTCATTCATCTATCCATGAGCTATTTCTTGTGATTGTGACTGTGATTGAGCTTGTAACTCAATGATCTACTTTGGTTGCTAGTGTAGTTTTAGTCTTTTGCTTACTTAGATTCACTCCTCTATCACAATGTAATGTCCCCAAATCTTATTTGATATACTAACAGATTAGATCCAACAGAGTAAATATTATTCTAAATAGAATAGGAAAAAGTGGATTATAATTAATGAGGACTGTCATCAACATTTATTTTCCAAATATAATTTTCAAGCCTCTTGGAGCATGCAGGGGAAGAAGCTAACATAGCTTATGAAATTATGCTATGCTCTTATTCTACAGAACCAATTTTTGTTGAGGTTGGACACCAAACATATTACCTCACAACCATGTTCATGGTTGATAAGGCACTATTAGAAAAGATTTCTCAACATATTCATTTTGTTAGAAAATGGTCGATGCACAAAAAAATTCATCAATGCACATAAAAATTCAAAAATCATTCCTAATGGATATAAAAAATTAATGAAATAAGGGGGATATGATCATATTGTTTGACTTATGACGATAGATATTGGAACCCTTAACATGAACTAATATACTACTATAACCTTGTTAACATGTTTTTTTTTGACAGCAGATGATTTGTGATGCAGCCACATTGTTCTTTGGCGTTGAGATCCCGATCAGGTTTGGAGGCTTCATAGATCAAAATTTACAATTATTTTTGACTGATCTTTGAAGGATTCATAGATTAATTTACAATATTTTTAGTAATCTTCAAGGGCTTCAAAAAAAAATTCACTTTGTGTGATCTATGAAGGCATCAAAGATAAAGTCATGATATTTTCAGTTATCTTTGAAGACTTCATAGATAGATATGTCAAATTTTCCTAAGTTCAAAGATTTCAGAATTTATGTATTTCATATAAGGATAAATCCCACGACGTAATTATATTGTTAGTATCTATTTTCTTAGAAACTAATTAGAGAGGAGTATATCATTGAATATATAGATTTTAGTGGCTTAAAATGAAATTCCATGTGGATGCATGGCCAAGATTGATATAATGCTTGGATATCCAAAACATCTCAGGGACAAGGGTATTGCATAATGTAATGACACACAAAATGATTACCTAGAGATTCAATATTAATAAAGGAGTGAAAGTCTCAATTAACAAGAGTAACAAACCATGTCTAATAAGGATAAGATTGAAAACTAAGAAAAGATGACAACTAAAAGAATAAAATAATTTTCCAATCAACTAGAATGTTAAAAACTTTTAGCAAATCCAATCGAATTGGATAAAATGACTCACCTCTGGATTTTTGAAGCAATGCTGGAATAGAGCAATGCCGCCACCACCCATGACACCCATTCAAAATGCAATTCAAACTTGCCAAAACTGTAAAGCTTACAAAAAATCCAATGCAAATGGATATTGGGTCCACCCCTGAACCTCATTTGAAGCTCAATTTTACGAGGAAGAAAAGAAATTATACATACCCCAATTCTCTCCCATTATACCTACATAATCAAAATACAAATTAAAACAAAACATTAAGATCAAGATTCAAGGATATGGAAGTCAAATCACAAAAAGAATATTTATAATAAAACCTGACACTATAATCTTCTCTAATTCAGATATGTATCTACCAAAGGATTCAGTCCACAACATAGCATTTTTGCTTTATAAACTATTATCCAAACCAAAACTACTCTCATAAGGAAGATAGGGCTCAACCTTTTAGACCAATAATTACATGGAAATGTATGTGAAATGTTTGATCCTATAACCCACTTCAATTTCCTGATCATTTTTTTTTGTTCTCTCTCATAAGATTTGGCAGACATTTGTTGGTTTTGTGTTTGGATGAACTAATTTTAGAAGTTTACATTACAATATTTGTGAAATTATCCTTCCAAAATTGAGAAGGAATTCCATTTACAGGAGAGATTCTTGGGTGAATCTATCCACTTATTTACAGTAGCTATCTTTATCTAAAGGAATTTGGCAACAAAGAAAACTTGAGGAAATATCACCCTTGTATAAATGGCTTTATGTCTTTAATATGTTGATTTGATTGTACAAAAAGCTAAGTTATTAGTTTGGCACTCATAGTCCCTGGATCTGGGTTTGATATAAAGGTTATTTGAGATCCAGTTCGATGTAGTAATGCCTATGGGTTAAACCCAACAAACTCAAAATGCCTTTATATATCATCTTAAAATGAAAGGATGTTGTTTTGTTTGCCTAGAAAATCTTCTTTAACTCTCTGCTCATGCTTTTGTATAGACTATTTGTAAGGCATTCTTCCTTGGCCAGGCAGGAGCTAATAAAGCCCTACTGTATTCAGTTGTCTAATGTCAGAGAGTCTTCCCCAAATTAGGCCTTTTTCTGCTATGTGTCATCCAATTATTTTCATTGTAATTGTTTTTGTTTTTATATTTCAATATGTGCAAATGGAATATATATAGACATGATGCAACATAAAGTACTGCAAGAAAGATCTTGGTGGGCATTAGTATAGTAGGGTGTCAAATAGTGCTTGACAGGTTGTGATGTGTGCTGGAGAGTTAGAAAGTGCTTAAAACACTTTATGACCTCCTGAACTTCTTAGTCAAACCAAGAGCAGCTTTTTCAAAATTGGACCATTGAAAATAGGTAAATACAATGGAAGTTTGTATGAACCAATTTTAATTATATTTAGGATTATGAAACAGACAAAAAATGGTTGTGGGTGTCATTTATTAACCTTGTTATTAGAGTAGCAATAGTAGAGTTTTTTATCTTCCACTCACCATCAGGGTTTTAACTATCCAAGGGCAAATAGGCAAGAGAAGCCATTGAAAGAGATCATTCAAAAGCCTTGTAACATGGAAGGAGTAGATTGTGAAGACTTCTAGAAATTCTATTGGCTTACCAAATGACATACGTTGTTACTATCAGACATACTTTTCTTCAGTGGATGAGAAGTCAAAATCCTTAGGACATATCCTAAAGTTGGATCTCATCCGCTAGATCCAATATGGATGACAAAAAAGAGTCGGCTTCCCTTAGTAATGGCAATCCTCTCGTCACTTTCCCATATGCTCCTTGAGTTTTGTTTTCAAAGTGTTGCTTCTTAATAATTAGTAGGTAATTTTTCATGTTTTGATGGGAATTGTGCCATTTAACTAACAGTTCCCACATGAAGTAGTGCCTGCCGAACTGCATGCAGGCTTTTTATTTTCATCTTTTGAAGTTTTACCTATATGAGTGCATGTGTAGTTTTTAATGTGAATGAGAGTCCCTCATAGAAGACCTCAAGGGGATCATTTTTAAGTTTTTCAAGTTAGTAACTCTAAACTTTTGATCCTCTTTCTTCTCCTTATTATGTGACCATCTTATTCCATCAGCTTGTGTGTTGGTCTAGGTCACAAAAGCCTCGGGCTTATCATCAAAGTAGTATTCTAAATCTCAGATGAGGATTTTTTGTATTATAATCTAGTATTATAAACTAGTATAGGAGTAGTTATGCATATAATTTCATACATATGCACTATAATTTTATTTTTATGCATGGTTAGAACACTAGCTATAGTTTCTTAGTTTAGGAATTGAAGCATTATATAAACAAGTATGTACAATGTAAATAATATTGACAATTTTTCTGCAATAAAGCTTTATGCAATTGTTGCTTCACTCATGGTGTGGGAATGCTTATATCTATGTCATTTGATTTTTTTCAACATCTTATTCAAAACATATAATGCAATCTCATCTATGAAGCATATTAAAAGCTAAGGGTTTGGAGTGACTTGTATATAATTCATTTTTTGTTATTTCATTATATAGTTTGAACAAGTGTGGAAAAAAATCAAATTTTTATTACGAATTTTTTGTTCACCAATCTATGTTAAACTAATCAGCAAGGTCACTTTCCTAATACTTTATGAACTGGATGCTATTCGCAAGGTCAGTTTCCTAATACTCACTATAGTACTTGCTATTTAATTGAGATAGACACGGCTCATTAGTTTGTTTATATTCTCTTTGGATTTTGTTAAAGAAGATAGTTGAATGCTATATGAACTAAAATTTTTGTGGTGTCAATAGGCTTGTGCATCTCTTGAGCCAAATTACCAGCCCCAGTGACATTTGTTGTTTTTCAAAAGCGGCACCATACTAGACTATTTGCAAACAACCATGCAGATAGGCATTCTATAGATAGACTTGGGAACATCTTGCCAAGTATTCAATACATAATAAAGCAAATGAATTTCATAAATTGTTTTTTTGATAGTTGATTTGTTTAAATATTGCCCATCAAAAATTACTTAGTACATCTCATCTTTTTTCTGCACAGGAGCTTGCAGTTCTGAAGAATCTGATAGCGAAGAATTTGAAGAGGATATTGTAGCAAAGGTATATGTGGTGTTCTTTTTAAAGTGAAAATGTGATTGGAAATTTTGTATGTTGTCATATTTCACTTGTAGAAAGGTCAAATTGTAAATAGAGGTAAAGTTGTATGGATTTAAGTTTCTTCTTCATTATTTGTAATGCTCTTGATTCCTCCTTTGTAGCTGTAAAAATACTTGTTTATTTTCACCTTTCCAGATACCCTTTACCAGGTTCTTCAATATTCCAAAATATCTTGGGCTGACCCCGCTCCAGCATGTCCTAACTCCTACTTGGTTTAGAGACCTAACTGCTTTTTATATGTGTGTTCCTCTTACTACTCCATCTACAGGTTGCAAACAAATCATCCTTCTTCCACCAACGAGTCATTCCATTCAAGAAAGACCATGTCTGACAATATCAACGCACAAAGAAATAGGGAGACAATTGCTAGACTATGGTCTAACTTAAAAAGAAAAAGGTGATGGAAAATGTTATTGTCCTTGCAAAATGTGTAAGGGCTGAAAGACTCGAAGATATCTAATCACAATAGCTGAGCAACATTGTAGGCAACATGGTCACATTGAAGGGGGAAATGAGTATCACCCATTGGTATGTATTTTAATAGTTTATAAATTACATAAGACATGATTTGATGATGACACCGTGGTCATGGTTAATATAAGGTCATCATTTTCATAGAGGTCAACATCCCTGAGTTTCATGTTATGGACCATGACAATTCAGAGAATGCGGATTTCCAAACGAGGGAACATGGAGGTGTGAATATTGAAGTAGAAGGTAATGATACCATGGAAGAAGACCAAGATGATGAAGATCATGATGATAAAAATGATCACAATGATCAAGATGATGATGATGATGATGATGATGATGCAGAGCTTGATGTACCTTTACTTGAGAAGGCACAACAGTCCCTATATGAAGGCTCCAAAACAACTCTTCTTGCCGCTGTATTGCTATTTGTGAACTTGAAGGTTATGAATGGTTTATCCAACATAGCAATGACACATATGTTAAGGTATGCCATCGTCTTTCATTATTTTACTTGTAGTTCCCTTACAATTAACATTGGGTTCATGTAGCAATTAATATTCTTTAAATTAAGAAATTATATTTTTGGTCGTAGGTTGATAGGTGAGTGTTTGTTACCACCATCAAACATTCCACCTCACTCGTACTGAGAATTATCTGCCATTATGAAAGATATTGGAATGGAGTATCAAACAATACATGCATGTTTGAACGATCATATTATATATCATAAACAACATGAATTTGCAACACAATGCCCTACTTGTCATATCAGTAGATATCAACCAGATCGATTAACAAAAAAGGTTCCTCGCAAGGTTCTTCAGCATATTCCCATTATTCCACGTTTGCAACGATTATTCAAGTGCAATAGCTTGGCACAATTTATGGATTACCATGCACGCAATAGAAGTCAAGATGACATTATGTGAATGCCTATAGATGGTTCGACATTTAAGGAAATAGAGGAAAAATGGCCACACTTTAAAGAAGAACCTCGTAATCTCAAGCTTTCATTGGTAGTAGACGGTGTCAATCCTTATGGAGAGATGAGATCTACTTACTCGGTGTGGCCTGTTTTTGTTATCAAAAATAACATACCTCCTTGGTTGTCCATAAAGAGAGAGCACATAATGCTGACACTGATTGTTCCAGGTATTTTTTTATTTAGTGGTCATCTAAATTAATTTATTATTACTAATCCATCAAATGGTCAAAATAATTATTTAATGTTTTTGCTCATTCAACTAGGTAAGTACCAAGTTAAAGATATCAATGTATATATTGAACCCCTTATCAACGAGTTGGTGGTGTTATGGAATGGGGTTACTATGTATGACATTTGTAGACCAATAGGACAAAGACAATTTCTATTTCATGCAATGCTTGTATGGACAATACATGATGCCCTTGGGCTAACACATTTTTGTGCTATGTTCTCTTCTTGACACCTCTTTTTTGGTATGTCAAAGTAACACATTTAATCCAATTATACACGATCTTGTAGGTCTTCATACAAAGGGTAAATTTGCATGTCTAGTTTGTGGTCCAAAGACGAAATCTTGTCATTCAAAAAGTTTAAGAAAGCAAGTGTTTGATGAGAATAGACACTTTCTGCACAAAAATCATAAGTACCGAATTATCGAAAAAAATCTTTTCAATGGTCTAGAAGAGACTACGTTAAAGCCACAGAGAATGACACAAATAAATCATCGAGGTAATGTCATTCCATTTGATGGTTTTTGTTTCAAATTTATATTTCGATATTGTGTTTTGTTTACTGATGATGTGATTGATGCTTGTGAAGGTCGTCAAGACATCAATGACCAACTTCCAAAAGGACTAAAAATTTATCTTATGCAATTTAATAGGTTTTCGTACTATGAGAAACTCCTAATTGTGCATTTTTTTGATCCTATGAATATTGGAAAGAATGTAGCAGAGACATTATGGAAAATCTTGGATGGAAGGCGTGACAAAGATCAAAGTGTCAAAACTTGTAGTGACATTGAAGAATCCAACCATGCAATGAAAAATGGCATTCGATCAAATAAGTATGGAGACTAGATTGATACAAGTGCCTTAGTTGGTTATTGTTAGAGCAGTTGTCAGAGCAGCAGAGCAATGCTATAAAATAAGTCATAAAAAAATACGATTTCCCACAAGATTTGCTACGAACATAAACAATGTCGTATCAAATAAAAGTGAATTTGGGCCAGGGTTGAAAACACACGATTGGCATACATTTATTAAGCTAATTCATGTTATTTTGTATTCACTATATATTTATATACTGCATGTAGAATCAATTGCATTCTTTTATAAAATATTGACAAGATCATTTTACAAATATTGCATTACGTTCTACCTCTATCTCTCCCATGACACTTCGCCAACAATGTCAAACAGGTTATATATGATCTTGGAAAATACATGAGGTGGTTGTCATCTAAAGAAATCAATAAAGAAGATATAAAATATTGGAAGAGAAAAATTCCTCTTTTTATGTGTGAAATGCAAAAGTGTCTATCTCCAAGTTTTTTCAATGCACAAGAACACTACCTCATACATCAAGTTGAGGAGATTGAATTGTGTGGACCTGTACCAACCAGGTCAATATGGATGGTTGAGAGGCACTTGAAATTTTTGAAAGGCTTGGTTTGACAGAGAGCACATCCCAAGGGTTCTATGGTGGAGGGATATATGGTATATCAGACCATGGTGTACATTAGTGAATATCTTCCTAAGTTTGCAGCAAAGATCCATGTAGATTGTATTTAGGATCCCAACTCAATTAACAAATTCGAAGGGGAGTACTTGATGGGCAAAGGTAGATCGAGGAAAGTGAGAGGTAAATCTAAGATGTTATTGTAGCTAATTAATTCTTATAAATCTTCAATATAAGTTATTTTCAATTGGTGTATTTTTTTGAAACAGGTGATCGAGAGTGGGATGCAATACATTTGTATATTGCAAACAGTCTTGATTGGATTGAACGATGTCAACAAAATGGTTTCTCATTAACATGGGAAGGTGTTGCTTCATTGGTTACAGAAGCTCATCGTAATGGAGATTCCAATGTTATGCCGATGGTAGTTGATCTAGTAAAGGGTTTAAGAGGTGGAGAGGTACGTAGAAATTTATTAATGATCATAACTCGACATATGTTTTGTATCAACTCACGATGCAAATAATTTACACACACTTCAAAAATTGTAGGTCAAGCACCACAAAGCTATGTACTATCATGGCCACAAATTTTGCATAAAAAGGTTGGATGACACAAAGAAAACCTATAATTTTGGGATAACTACACTTTTCGAGGTCACCAATATATCATCTAGAAATGACATACATCCTCAACAATCTCAAAATCAATACTATGGAATCTTGAATGATATAATTGAGTGTGAATTTAACATCTTCAAAGTAGTTCTATTCGTTGTCAAATGGTACAGGTTACGATTAAATCAAAATGATCCAGATAGAACAGTTATTCAACATGATAATAGATTTACAATGATTAATACAAGGTCGTTTGAGCCAGTTCGAGATGAGCCCTATGTTCTTCCAAGCCAATGTGAGCGAGTGTTTTACTCAGAGGTTCAACATAAACAGGGTTGGTCATTTGTTGTTAGACATGATCCAAGAGGAAGGCCGATAAAGTATAATGTTATGGAAGAAGAAGATATTGAAGATGATGAAGAAGCAGATGATGAAGATCAAGATGTTGATGATGACGATGATGGTGATGGTGATGATGATGATGATGATGGTGGTGATGATGATGATGGCGATGGTGATGATGGTGATGATGATGGTGATGATGGCGATGATGGCCATGATGATGGTGATGATGGCGATGATGATGATGAAGAAGAAGAAGAAGAAGAAGATAATCAATGACTACAAACGTCATCACCCCTTCTATTGATGATCTTGCATTCCATATATAAGGTAAATTTATTCATGTTTACAATGTTGCATATTGTTCATGTTGTCTTCTAAGTTATTTGTAGCATACACGTATCATGTAACTTTTAGCTAACTTAAGATAAATGATTAACATATGCAGGAAATTTGATTACATATTTATTGTGTTCATTTATAATGATTAAAACATACGTTATTTATAGTTACCAATGTTTATGTTGTGTCTGATTATGACCCTTTTTGCAAATAGTCAATTGACTATAGGTACATCGTCACCCCTTCTATTGATGATCTTGCATTCCATATATAAGGGAAATTTTTTCATGTTTGTGATGTTGCCTATTGTTCATGTTGTCTTCTAAGTTAGTTGTAGCAAATGCGTATCATGTAATTTTTAGCTAACTTAAAGTAAATGATTAACATATTTAGGAAATTTGATTACATATTTATTGTGTTCATTTCTAATGATTACAACATATATTATTTATAATTACCAATGTTTATATTGTGTCTGATTGTCACCCTTTTTGCAAACAGTCAATTGACTACAGGAAATTTGACCCGTTTGGCATGGATTGTGCACAATGACATGGATCAGCAGGTATAAGTCAATAAATAGACATAATTTTCTTATATTCTTCTTGTTTATCATTGAGCACACATGTTATAAATAGACATATTATATAATCATATAAAGTATATATAGACAAAGAAGGTCCGTATAGAAATATAATTGTATAATCACTTTCAACTTACTACATTTTATATTTGTCACTTTCACTTTCCATTTGATGGATTACAGGACCCACCAAATAGGTACTTGTCGGATCTATCTACATCGAATGAGAGAAATGAGGAACTGGTAGATGAAAGCTCTACATGTAGTACGGCTAAAATAGGGAGATCAACTAGAGGTCAAAAGAATAGAAACAAAATTGATAAATGCATGCAATTTTTCCTTGCTAATGGGGGGTCATGTTCTTATGATGATGAGACCAAAGGCGACATCAAGGTGCCATTTTGGTACTCACACATTGAGAAAGAATGGGTACCCAATAAGCTACCTCCAATTAACACAGGTTTTTATGTTAATGAGAGGATATATCACATTGCTCCATCCTCATTACATGGTTTGGGCCTATTTTCCATGGATGGGATAAAGGTAGGTTACAACAAAGTTGTCAAATTGTTCAAGTATGTCGGTCCATGTTACAATTACAATGATTGGGTGCGGATTGTTTGGTATAAAAAAAGTATGCATAGGTATGGAGTATCAACTAATTATATACAACGGAAAGAAAATGATCAAAGTAAAAGATTTGCTATGTACATTGATGGGAGACCAAAAGCAATAGGTAATATTACAAGTTTTATAAATAGTACATGACCTTCTTCAACTAGTAAGCAACCCAATTGCATATTTGAGGCACGTGAGGGGAATGAAGTTTTTGTTTGTGCAATTAAATCAATAAGTGCAGGGAAAGAACTGCTAATTGATTACCATTTAAATCGCATAGATACAAACAGAGTTACTATCACAAGGGCTGTAAGTACTCTTTACCATTTTGTTAATAAGTTTTTTTTCTGCTGTCTATTGCTTTCAATTAGCTGAATTTTTTATGTTTAATCTTTGTGACAAGACGATATGGATCCGACAGATGATAGAGATCACCAGGATGCTACTCCCACCCCTTCTTCAGCGAGGGTAAACCTTTTTGAAATTGTACAAATTAGATAGTTGAAAATTGTTATATTATTACGTTATTTTATTTATGGTGTAAGTACTATTTACTATTATGTTAATAAGTTTTTTTTTGCTGTCTATTGCTTTTAGTTAGCTGAATTTTTTATGTTTAATCTTTGTGACAGGACGATATGGATCCGACAGATGATAGAGGTCACTAGGATGCTACTCCCACCCCTTCTTCAGTGAGGGTAAACCTTTTTGAAATTGTATAAATTAGATAGTTGAAAAATGTTATATTATTATGTTATTTTATTTATGATTTTTTAGTTTTTATGATAGTTTTATTGATATTCCTCTCACAATTTGATGTTTAGGATAAGGGTAAAGTAGCATCAGTAAGTGCCGAGCCACTAGCTATGCCTTCTAATGAGGATATTGCTGAAACTCTCGATTTCATAAAAATGTTGAAGAAAAAATTTTTAAAAATTAATTTAGAAGCAATGAAAATTTTGGATGAGGCAAATATGGAATCCAAGGAGATGATGAAGAGACTATCAGATTTGAGAGCACAAGCTCATCGTTATGAAGTAAGCTCCAATGAATATTTAGTTATAAGAAAAGTTTAATTAAGATTTGTATTTTATAATCTTTTATGTTGTGAAGTAAAATATGTAATATTGGTAAAAATACTTTATTGATGCAATTTTTTTATAGAGTTGTAAGAAACTTTAACTACTAAATTATTGTTTAATAGGAATTTTTGGCAACTGATCCACAACTTGGTCAAGGACAACACGGTGAGGCCAGTAGTACTAGAGCTCCGACTGCCACTGGTAAAATAATCTTTTAGTTAACAAGTTAGAAGGAATTTTTTATTTCAAACATTCAAAACTTCTTAACTCTTACTTTTATTATTTTAGAATGTCTTTGCTAACAATGTATTGTTTAAGTCATCTAGTGCAGGAGACTCTAAGAGGTTGACAGATGCCCGTACGAGATTACCGACTGCAATTTCGGCAACAAGGGGATGTCTAGCTGGTAAATCCTTGTTTTGCTATATTTGGTTTTATGCTAATTATGAGTTGATAATATGTACTTTAATCTTGGGTGCATCACATAGTGTATTGTGTTTTTTGTGGTAGGAGATGCACCGCCTGGTATGTTGCCAAATGTGGATCATAGTGCATGTATTGGTGATAATTCACTGTCATTTCTTGGAGCTACCCATATTTCTAGCATGGGAGCTATGCATACATCATTGTTGATTGACGATGATGAATCAATGCCTTTGAAATGTCCTAAGATTTGAGGTACTTTAAATAATATTGTTTTATATTGTAATAAGTATTTTCTTGCAAGACGTAAACATGATAGGAAGTGGTTTGGTAGGATCATCCGAATTATCAATGACTTTTTGTCTATACTAGTAATTCTCTAGTTTAGTAATTCGGTACATTGAAATTTCATGGTTTCAGTAGAAGATACTAACCAATTTTTCTATAGAGAACCAAAAGTGGGAGTCTTCTTTCATATTCAATGTTCAGTTTTCAATGATTTCCCACATCATTGCTATTGCTTGTTAGAGTTTTAGAGTGCTCGCTTTCAGCTTCACTATCTATTTTAGCAATATTTGTTTTTCGTAATATCCCAGGTATGATCACTGACAACATCAATTAAGAATGACAAAAAATGAAGGTCATGGCAAGTTATATGTATTATGCACTATATTTTTTTTTCAAGGTATACTGATTAATATAGTCACAAAACATTTTTTAGTTTCAAAACATCAACAACAGAACCCTGGTAGAGTTTGACTAGTTTTAGACATTTTAAATTTTTTTCCAAACTTCTTTTTTGGTCAATTTTGGTCAAGTTGATCCTCCAACCCTGAAATAGATCACTAAAAAGATGAAATGTATCTCATTTTATGTATTTGTTATTCACTATAAAAAGTATTCTTTACATGATTCATTTTAATGGTTCTTACTATTAATTATCCCATGACATTTTTTGCAGGAAACGATACATTTTATAGGAGGCTTTATGACCTCATGCTGCGAAAATTTGAGCCCACCATACGTAAAAGGTGGAACATCATAACTAAACTAATTTTATCCCACTATTTTTTTTCATATCATTAATTGGTGCAACATAAACCTTTCATTTGGGTCTTTTCTTATACTAGCTATATCTAACAATTTTGTGTTTTTTCTTAAAAGGTGGAACTACCAAGATCAAAAATTAAAAGATGAGCTCATCAAAGATATAGAGCATGAGTTTGGTAGTAATATTTTTGATCATAAGAAATTGTTACAAAAATCTTCCAGACATCTTAAGGTTGTGAGGGACACATATAGAAAGAGCCTTATCCTAAACTCGAAGTACGAGCGTCCTCCCTTTGTTTCAGTGAGGGACTATAATGAGTTTATTTTGGATGCAAAGGAGAAAATGAAACGTCCAAAAGAAAGTACACCAACAAATCCAAAAGAAAGTACACCAGAAAATTTGAAAAGGTATGCAATAGTATTAACTACTAGTACATTAATGAGCAAATTTAGGGTTCAACTTTAGTATCAACAATTTCAACTAGCTCAATTTAATCTATCTATTGATGAAAGGTATGTAATTCATATGCTGACACAATTGCTTATAAATCTCAATCTCAATCTGGGCATAAATCCTACATAACATATAACTGGCACAACTGCTTATAAATCCTAAATTCATATGCTGACACAATTGCTTACAAATCTCAATCTCAATGCTGACACAACTATATATATCTCAATCTGGGCATAAATTCTACATAAGATATAAATAGTGTGCTTATAACTTCACATATAGCTATATTATGTCTTAAAAATATAGTAATGCTCAACTACATGTACCATAGTTGTATGTGTTAGTAGTATAGGTGATAAATGATATTCAGTAATTGTAATGACAAGTACAATTTTTTTGAAAAACTTTGCAAGAATTTTACTAATGGTTAGTCTCCTAAAAGTAATAAGCATCACGTTCAATGCCAGAAACACAAGTTAATGACAACAATCACGTTCCTATCTTTGAGGACTAACAACAACCCTTGTAGATTTATATTTATTGGTATTGTGAAGAGATGATCCAACCTACACTAGGTAAGACAAACTATTTGAGACTTCATTTGGATGACATGATGTATGTTACCTATAGACTATGGCTAGGCATAGAGCCATAAGATGATGTCTTCTCCTAGCTAGGATTCATGTTGGTATCTTAGCCACTGAATGGCCATTCTTCATTGAAGATAGAGAGATTTCTGCTAACCCATGTCTAGAGATAGTTCAACTATCAATACAGTATATCACAGGAGTACTGTAGTTACACCTGCTTCACCAAGGAGGTAAAGAAAGGTTGTTCTCCTAGATTGGACCCAATTAGATGTATGGAAGATGTTAGTGGCCTTACCATTTATAGGTGGGACTACTTTCTAGATGTAGTGAATGATGGTGTCACTTCCTAGTACATAGAGCATTTGGGCACACATTCATTTCCTCATATAACTGATCCTATAGGGGTAGTTAGTCAGGCACCACACCCTAATGTTTAGCAACCACAAGAACATCCTTTGAGGGAGAAGAGACCATTATAATGGCCATTGGTAGTTCTTGTTACAATTCCTTCTCATACTATTAGATTGGATCTTAGATCGAGCAACAATGAATAGGCACATAGGCCTACTCATGTGGGAACTCATAGAGAGATGAGCACCATGGGTGTAGTAGGAGGTGATGCTAGGAGACATAGGGTAGAGGAGCCACCACAATAGGATGTGGATGGAGGAGGGGATGATGACATGCCAAATTAGCCTCCACAGGTTTAACCCATAGGAGATGTATTAGCACAAACTCAAGATTCTCTATGACATGTGAGGGTGAGATTGAGGACTTCTCAGAGGTAGGTGGGCAAGTTACAGGTGCAAGTTATAGTTAGAGACGCATGACTAGCTAGAAGAGGGGAACTGTGAGCTAGTAGATCTATGGTCTGAGATCATAGAGCTAAAGAGATAGATAGAGTTAGAGTGATATGAGACCTATCATCATACCTCTCGGCTGCTCATGTCAATGATATATATATGACATTGGATGTGAATTGTCAATGATATATAACTTCACATATAGCTATAGTATGTCTTGAAAATATAGTAATGCTCAACTACATGTACCATAGTTGTATGTGTTAGCAGTATAGGTGATAAATGATATTCACTAATTGTAATATATAATGATATATAATATAGTAATCATACCTGAGACCTGTAGTTAGAGCAAGATGAGACCTATCATCATACCTCTCGGGCTACTCATTATTATGTAGTATATGAAAATGCAGTACCTTTAGCTCAACATGTCTCAAGGTTCTTTGATTATGCTTGAGCTTTTGATGGTGTAGTGCCTCCTACACATGCAGATGTTACTCCTCCTCCTCCTCCTGGTGATGAGGGGGAAGGCTGTAGTTAGGTTCATGCTATCTTTTGTTCCTTTTTGTATCTTTATATTGATCATGAGATTCATTGTATATTTGATGTATCATTTTGAGACTTGAGATATTGATAGTGCTCTGATTAGCACTTAGTTTTGATCTTTTGATTGTATCACCCTTCTGACATGTCAATGATATATATATGACATTGGATGTGAATTGTCCACTCTTAGAAAGCATTAGAATTATTGATTGCAGTTTGCCCAATAAGATAATGGTGAGCTTCTGTTTACCTAAATGTCTCTATTTGGAAATTGACACTCAACTTCTGGAACATTTTGCAAAAGTGAAATCGATCAGGAAAATCACCTATTCTGATGATGAAGATTTTGCTAATGTCAAAGTTATACAATGCTTTCCTTATTTGGAGGAGTTGTGCATGCATTCTCCATTATTGGCTGTGTCCCCTACAAGTGTAAGAATTTATGTTATTTTAATCTTCATGAAAGCATTTGTTTGCAAGCATTTAAAGCTATGAATTTTTTTTTGGAAAACTCTAACCCAAATTTCATTCTTATAAATAATGCTGATAATTTCTACTATTTCTTTCCACTCTATGAAATTTATTGTTTCTTAAAATTTTATACCTTATTTATAGGATCAAAATTATGCGGCATTATTAAAGTGAATGGTTTAAACATGATCACATACTACTTTTCTTAATTTCTACAGTAAAAGTGTTAAAGTTGACTTTTTATTTTTTTCTATCCTTAATTCTTCTTTTACTGTGTGACTTTTAAGAATAGTTGAAGCTTATTGTTGTGGATGTAGACTATACGAAACATCCTCCAAACTATGATGTAACATTTCTGATCTTCTCAAACATTCTGAATGGTGCTCCACTACTAGAAGCAATCAAAATAAACATAGATTAAGACAAGTCTTAAGTCGTGAGTCTTCTGCTAGAACAATGCTAGCTAGTTCCTGTTAGTTGCTAGTTATCTTAGCAAATTAGTGGGGATTTTGTTTCAATTACAACCACCATTTATAAAATCAGTTCCATGCAGTGTGGAGGCTAAAGAAGCACTTGATGCACAAAGGTGATGTCTTTTAAATTGAAAACAAAAAATTACTTACTTTTCAGCTACCGGTAAAAAGGAATGCTACTAAAACAATCTAAAATCTGACATTCACCCTCAAGTTTATACCTATTGTAGCCTTGGGGATAAAAACACTTTGAGTGTGGAATGTAGGGATAAAAATTTAATCTATAAAATCTACTAGTTGTTTCAACTTTTAGCTTATCATTTACTTTGTGTGACAATGGATAATATTGACTGTCGAAAGTGATGTGTAATTTTATGGAGAGGCATGTCAGAATATGGATAAATACTTAGCATGAACTCCATGGATAAATAGCATGATTACACATGTCAATTAAAGGTATGATGTTATAATTTCTTCCCTTTTTTCATATTTTTGGTGGAACATGCTACTTTATGCTAAAACCTTCATACCATATAATAATCCACTATTTAGTATTGATCCTTATATCTATATCATCTAACATATTTCAAACTTTTCATAGGTTGCAGGACACATCAAAGGCAACAAAGGTGAGGCTAGAAAAGGTTGGGCAGCACAAACTTGGCTCTGGGGGATATTCAAAAAATCAAAGCAAGCATTGTAAGTAGCAATAAATGAATTGCAAATAAAAATGATTTATAAAATGCAAATAATTTTGTTAATTAATAAAAAAATGCAGGGCACTAATTTTAATCTGGAGGCCACATAAGAACACAAAAAAATTGCCTTCAAGCAAGGTTATGCAGTGGTGGTTGAATGCCTATGGCAAACTTCCATTGCCCCAATCGAACAGTCTCTTGCATCATGTGCACAGGTAAATATGCCAACATATATATTAGAAATTGAATACTTGAGCAACAATTTATTTGATAATAATGTGCATGACATTGCAATGTAGCCTATTAATCGTGACATAGATCATACGAAGCATCATGAAGCCCCTGATGTGCATTGTACTATCGATGGAGGTGATCATTTGTTATTTAAAGGGAATTATATAATTATTAATACAATTTAAAATCTTTAACTGAACTTGGTGTAACCTTTTTGTGTTGAGGATATAGAATCATGTCATGCTAAATGAGTGCTGAAGGATGTTCAAACTGATCAGCAGGTAGATCATGTCGCACATTTAGGTAAAGAAAATCTATGTTTTGTTCTTTTAAATTAATTTTTTGATTTATAGTTCTTTTACTTAAATAAAAACTCATAATTCACTCATATAAAATGGTGTGAATTTAACTCATGGATTACTTGTTATTGCAGCAGACCTCCCTTTGGTGCAATGGCCTCATGATGTTCCTGAACGGATGAGGAGGAGACATGTGTTAGAACTAGTAGAGGAGGGGGATGATGAGGACATTGATATTCCTCTTAGAAATTTTATGAAAAAAAGAAACGGCAAGAGAGCAAAAAAGAAATGATTATTCATGAATGACTTACTCTTGAATATTGTTAATGAATATTATTCATTAATGTTGGGTGTTAATGAATTATTTAGGAATGACTGACTCTTGAATGTTGCGTGTTAATGAATTATTCACGAATGTTGTGTGTTTATGAATTTTACATGTTAATGAATGTTATCATGTGATTATAATGATTGAATGCTATATTTAAAAAATGGATGAATTGAATGTTATTAAATGTTAATGGGGATGACGAGGACATTGATATTCCTCTTAGAAATTTTATGAAAAAAAGAAATGGCAAGAAATTAAAAAAGATATGATTATTCATGAATGACTTACTCTTGAATATTGTTGATGAATATTGTGTTAATGAATATTATTCATTAATATTGGGTGTTAATGAATATTGTGTTAATGAATTATTCATGAATGACTTACTTTTGAATTATTCATGAATGTTGTGTGTTTATGAATTTTACGTGTTAATGAATGTTATCATGTGATTATAATGATTGAATGTTATATTTCAAAAATGGATGAATTGAATGTTATTAAATGTTAATAGGGAATTTAGAGTGATGTTGGGGGCGGGGGGGGGGGGGGGAAGGGGCCAAATGAGCTTCCACCTTCACGTGGTTGGCCCTGTTAAGTAGAGAATATTTAACTATTCTCGAAACCAAGTGAAGCTCAAACTCTAAAGATAAGCTTATAGTTAATAGTGACAACCAATTAGCAAGTCAAAATGAAGTTCTTTGTTACAAGTACCTTTTTAGTTTTTAAAGCACAATATCATGTTTTAATATTGTATAGTTTTTTTTCTTAAGTTAAAGTATTCTTTTACCATAACAACATAATTTATGACCATTTTAGTAACTATTCTAACATCGCTTTATCACAAATCCTATTTGGGCAAAGATGGTGATACGTGGCGATGTCTATTCCTTGGGAGATTGGATTGCATAGGTCTGTATCTCAACATCAACATGGCAAATGGTGTGAAATTGCACTTTCTTTAGTCGTGGTTGCATACCTACTACACTCTTTCATTTGAAAAATGAATAAAAATACCATATCTAGTAGCTTCTCTATGTTGTATTCATTTATAGGTAGTGATTCAATGTCATGCCATTTGATGGTAGCTTCTAGAGTTTCATTTAGTTGTAAGGTGTGTCTTATCTTTTCAAGTTTGTATACTCCATTTGGTAGTTTGGTATTAATTGATGATGTCTGGGATCTTCTACCTTCACTGTAGTCTTCATCATCATCCAACTTGTTATTTGGTATTTTCCATGTTATCCTCTATTTCCATGGTCTTCGGCATGGTTGTGTATGTTATCTATCTAGTTCAAAGACTCTATGCGCCTAAGGTGGAAGCCATTTAGAACTAATAGTTGGAGAGATCGTGTTTCCCCCCGTAAAACTAGAAAATGTCATGAGTTTAAGGTCAAGAAGGAAGAAGTTGTAACATTTTGAGTAGCAAAATATGCTTAAAATTACATATTTAGTTGATTCTTTAGTGAATTTTCTTATTTCAATTCAATTGATTTTGGTTGTCAACCAAATTCCTAACTCCAATGTATATTGTATTTCAGTGCTACATTTTCATAGGGATCTAAGTAAAATGACAGTTGACTATTATTTATATTTGAGAATTTGTGTTGTGTCTTACTATGATCCTCTGATAATAAAGGACAAATCAATCTGAATTTGTTTCTCATGTCCCATGTTCAATGCTTCTTCTTGTGTAACTAACCACTTTTGATGTGGGTTATGAACTCTGATGCTAGTATGCTATTACACTACCATTTATTATAGAGTAGATATAATAAGTATCTCTGAATATACTATAAGGGTCTCTAAACATGAGTAAAGTAGTATTACATAACGTAGATCTGAACTCAAAATTCATGATGTTTTCCACTCTGGAGAAAGAGGGGAACTTGATATACTCATAACACACCCCATCAGAAGAGATCCATTGGTTGGTTTTTGTTGGGGTTTGACTCTCCTAGTGTAGCCCTAAGCTAGGCTTCTATGTGCTAGGATATTTGCTCTTGTTGGTGGTTCTAGACCCACTGAATGCTCTAGATAATTGTCTGTCAAATTTTGGTTGAAGGAGCTATGCTTGGGCTGTCAAGTCTTATGCAAAGTTTGTCCTATTTTGTGGTGATAACATGGACTTTTAGCAATGCAGAAGTATGGTCTATAAATTCTTAGAGTCTCTGGTGCCTTTAAGATTTACACCATTGGGTGAATAATTCTTTGAAGTCCCTAATGTTTGGTGACATTGAGCTATACCTATGTGAGTTATGTTTGGGTTTCCTTCCTCATCTTCATTTCACTTTTTTGAGTTGTTTTTCCAGAGGCCATTGGAAATTCCCTTTGCTAGTTCCTAAAATTGGATGGATCTACTACAATTTTGGGCTATTCTATGTTTGTATTGTAGTTGAAATAGAGATCTCTCCACTTTAATCATGGTTGATGAGAGGCCATGGGTGAAGCATTGAATATGAGGTTTTTCCATTTTGTTGTAGAGATTGCATCTCTATAGGATACATGCCTAATGATTGCCATTTTGTGTTTGATAGGTGTTGTCACTTGATGGAGGGCTGTGAAAAATGACCATTTGACAATTAGAGCTTTTGATTTTGTTTTAGATTTTCCTTTTGAGGACTTTTTTTCTAATGAAGAAGATTTTTTTTTTTATTATATTGATGCTTCTCATGCGGTTGGTCTGAGCTAGACTTCTATCGCTTCCATTCTTGTCACAATTTTGGATGTTAGACCGTATTTCAGGTGCGATGCCCGCTAGCCTTGTGGCCTATGTTGTTGAAGTTGTTGCTTCCACTTCTATTTTTAACAAAATTCTACTGATAATGCTGACTCTTAAATAATCACCCTTGGGCCTTGTTGACAGGTTGTAGTGGGGTTTCCTTTGTTACAATCCTAACAATAGCGTTGCTTAGACTTTTGTCTAAGTGCATAGGAAAAGGTTTATTTTGTTGTGTTGTTGATGCCCTATGTTTATGCTTTCATCCCTTGTTTGTGTAAAGGTTAACAACCCCTTGTTTTGGCTATTATAGAAAAACAACATATCAATATCATCCTTTCAGATTGAACAATACTAGACGAGTAATGATACTATCTTGAAAAATACAAGAAGTCAAGACTACAATATACACTCGTTTGATGAAGCAAATAAAATCCTTCCAACAATAATTAGTTAGAACTATCAAAGTAAATTTTTAGGATTGTATAAACACAATTGGAAAATGGATCAAGAAGATTTCATGTCTTTCTCATGGAAACTTTGGTTAGTATGTGTAATATTGGCCTCATTCTTTTAACAATTATTTTCATGTTATCCGTAGAGTTTTTTTTTATCATTTAGGTTTCTTGTTCTTGCAAGATGAACTACGAGATGTAGTGTTACTGGTGTTTGCAAATAAGTAGGATATTCCCAATGCAATGAATGTTGCAGAGATCATGATAAACTTGGGTTGCATTCTCTTAGGCAGTGACACTTGTGAGTATTACATTCTTTATAATTTTCAGTATTAAAAATTGTAGATACTAATCATCTATTATGCTAAACTATTTCTACTTTGCATATAGTTTATCATCACTCTAGTAAATGAGAAAAAAATTGGAATGTTTAGTGTTACTTGTGAAATAGCTTGTATCATGTCCTAAGGTATATATAAAGCATCTGTGATAGTTTGTTAGAAATAAATCCTTTTATTTTAGTTCTTATGGCTTTTGTTTTATTTTGCAGGTTTGAAAGATTACAGTCGAATAAGGTTCAAGAATTTTGTATTACAAAAAAAATGTCTTATTTCTTTATTGATATAGATAGATTGAGGAGGTAAAAATTCAGTTTTGATGCATACTCATATGTAAGATGCAAAATTATTTTGATGTGACATTATGTGTGTTCTCTTTCACATTTTACTATCAATTTTCTATCCAATTTAATGACCCAAAACTACTAAGAAAAATTGTGAAGGTCACAATTGCTATTAAAATCTTGTACTACCTTTTTATGTTTATCGCTTACCTATCTGAAACTCCACAATTGATATTGACAGTCTCTTGCCCTCACCATGCAACTAAACTACTTTAGTTTTATTGATGTAGCTGAACTACGAGTGCCTTTTGTGTTCTTGACAAATCATAAGCTTTCAACTTTTGTGAAGCCATTACGGATGCAAATGAACAACTAGTGAGGTGTCAATTTTAAGGCAATTTTTTGTTTCTATAATGTACAATTCAATTGCTAGAAATATTTCATCTAGATTGTTAATTGATAGATTGTTAACTTTTCATGTCATTTTCTACTTTGGTTGGGTAGTTCTCCTTGCATTTGTAAATCGTAAACCTTGCTATAGTCTTTAGCTTAATGACAGTTTGGTATTACATCCAAGGTGATAACATAGTTGACTTAAAACTTTGCATTAAAGAAAACATCAAAGGATAATATTTGAATTGTGGATATTTGTAAATTATGTTGGTTTTAGACATAGTTATAGTTATATATGCACTCTTATGATGATGTGATTGGGACTATAAGTTTTTTTGTCATGTTTATCTGTTTGAAAAATAGATTAAATTACTGGCTTTCATTGCTGATAAATAATTCTTTCTAATTTTATTCTTCCCTGTAGGAACCAAAATTTAGACGTGTTGTGCCAATTATTGCAAAGGATTTTCTCTCATAGGAGCCTTTTAAACTGCACAAAATTTGAGTTGTAAGCATAATTGCTCGGTGGAGACTCAGGATATCATGCACATTTCTTCCTCCTTCTCATTTTTTTGTATGAAATAAATCATGTGATGAATGAAACAATGGTGTGGAGGTAGAAATGTGCATGATACCCTGACTCTCATGCACCAAGCAATTACACTTTAGAATCAAGTTTTGTGCAGTTTAGAAGGCTCCTATGAAAGCAAAGCTTTTACAATAAATGGGATAGCTTGTTGAAATTTCTACATATCTTGGTCTCAATTTTGACACAAATGCAATATTTTGGTTGAAATTTTGATGCAAAACTGGTCCACTTTGGCGTTGCTTGTATGGCACTGACAGAGAAATGTAAATTGCTTTCGTCACAATTTTGATGCAAAATTATGAAGGTTTACATCGAAATTTTGACCAGTGCCACTCACAAATGAGGAAATACTAGTTCAACTTGGACTAGGGAAATTGACAAAATTTGCATCAGTAAGCCCACCTTTACGTAGTTGAAATTTTGACGTAGAATGTATGTGGCGAAAAACTGACCAAAAAAAATCAACAACAAGCTTGGTTGCCTTATCGACCTACTCTTGTCAAAATTTTGACCTTGTTGCGTCAAAATTTAAGCCTAAATTTACTAGTGTGCCATTGAACATGTTTATAGTTAGGGTGTAAAAAAGGGCTCCAAGATATAAGTTTGCATCTTCCTTATTTCTCTGATGCATTCGAGTTCTCAAGAACATTGTAACTACTACAAATGCTAGAAAAGTAATATGCATAATCAAGAAGGCTCCATGAGGCCTATTTACAACAAGGATAATCTCTTATTAGGTGTAGCATAGCACTGGACATAAAAAGCTTACTTGTAAAGTCTTGATAATGTAAATGAACGCATTACATTTGCGAAGAAGCCACTCTTTATCAAAGTAGGCCTTGAATAGCCCCATTTTTTAGACTGAGTATTTATTATAAACCAATGATAGTTTGTGGCTTTTAAGCTTGTTGTATGGAGTTACTAATGCACTGGAGAGTGTTGTTCCTAAATGAAATCTCTTATATGTCTCCCCAAATTCTGCCACAAAGATATAGCGATATGGTATATCTCTGTCTGCCCAATATTGCTCTTGGTCCTTTATTGAAGTTACCTGAAAAGTTCATGTATGTCATATATGCACACCTTGGAGAAAGATAATGGAAGTGGAAACCTTGCAAAGGTTCAATTTGATCTTTTGATTAAGCATCCATATCAATAGTGAAAAAGGCATACAATCCATAAACAAAGAAAATTTGATCTAGGATACGAAAATCCATCACCAAATTAGATAGAATCAGATCTTTAAAAAATCTATTCTTTATGAAGTTCAAATTTTACTATACTGAAGTTCTAAAAATATGTATACCTCTTGTAAAAAGTTTTCTATACCCTTTCTTTCAGGACATTTAAATCCACAACTTTCAAAAACCTGAAGCACATTTTCTCTTGGTCCATAATAGACAATTTTTCTTTCTGAAAGGAGGATAATGTCATCAGATAATTCATATGTTTCTAGAGCAGGCTGAAGCAAAGACATGAGAATAGTTGAATCCATACCTTGTTTTTCACTTGATGGTTCTATGTACATTTGTAAATCTGGAAGTTCTCAATACCATTATATGCGTCCATTATTATTGATAGTTCTATGTATGATTGCTTGTATAAGGTTGTCTCCCAATGCAGACTGGATATTGTAATGGATATCATCAATTCTTTTCAAAGAAGAACCAATGCTCTGTAATTTTCAAATGATAAGGAATTTTCTATTGTATTTTCTTCCTTGTATAATACTGATATCTTTTGATATGCTATTGATAGTTATGTTGAATTTATTTCTTTGCATAGATACATTGAGCATTCACTGCAGATATGTTTGATTAGCAAACTTGAGGCTAGCATAATCCGTAATTAATCTATGTGATCATTTTTTTAGTCTTATAAGGTAGTTTGGCTAGCTTGGGTCACACCCATGGCCTGAGTATGATATATTTACTTTCAAAGGTTTTCCCTCTCAAGTGGCCCATTATTATGATGGACTATCAATCATTTATTTGAGCTTCCCGAAGCTTTTACTTCATAAACACAATCTAATATTTGAATTATTTGACCTCTAAATTTTGGTTAACAAACATGAAAATAATATTTTTTCTATTTTTGCTGCTTAGACGGATTCACCAAATTGACCGAACTTAAAACAAGTATGTGGTGAGTGACCATGTCATTTTGTTGGAGATATGGTATTGTCTGCTTGTACGTTTTTGCCCTTTGCAAAATGTCTTGATAAAATGGTCTAAAGGAGCATAATTTATTGGTTCAACTTGTGTATATAATTCTATCTCCTATTATTTTCAATGAGACCCTCAAAGCTTTAGGTATTCAATGTTGACTAATAGTTAAATAAAAATGGGACAGTTGTTTTAGAATATTTGTACTATCAACCAAGTGTATTTAGTTTACTAACATTGGGTGACATCATAGCTATAAATAATGGACAAAGATGACATGAAGCAATGATATAAGTTGCTTGTGCCATAAAAATTTTTGTGCTATCAATCCTTGACTTATTTTGATGTCTCACACTAAGGGAATGTGTTGAGAAGTTGCAGATGCCAAGCAGCCCTGATGAGTGTGCTAAAAAATTATAGGAAATTCTAGAGGTGATTATTGATCCAAATGTAGATCCAGATTATGATTGGGATGATAAAGAGGACATGCCAAAAGGAAGGAATTAAGGTTTCTCAATTCTTTTTCTTTAAAATTTTTCTTTTTAATTTTATGCTAGATACTTTTTAGGGAAATTAGGATGATGAACTGTTAAATTGGTTGTTCAGCTATGGATTCTTATCAATGGGATAATTCAAAGGGAAGGTGGGATGGTGTCCAACAAATATAAGGGAATACTTAGGAAAATAGAAAGATTAGTACATCCTCACATGGACAATCAGGATGGAAGAGAAGTCAATATAGTATGCAGAATCATGGCTAGTCTCATGATCACCTGGAGAACAATGTACAAAATACTAATAGTACAAATTGGAGCTGGGGAAAAGAGAAATCTAGAGATGAACAATCTTTAGGTTGGGATTCCCCAAAGATTTTTGCAAGGGATGATCGAAGCAAAATCAAAAAAAGTTTGAGTGAGAAAAACGTAACTAGATCAAATTGGTGTGGATCATATTCCAAAATTGGCAGCTTGCATTCAAGTTTAGAGTGGCAGCAAGAGAAGGATCAAACACACAAATCGACTGTTATGGTAGATCTCTTAACCAAGCCTCCAACTATGGAAGGTGTTAGTGAAACAAGGAAGATCTAGCACTATAAGGACCCTACTGGCACTATACAAGGACCCTTTTCTATGTTGCAACTAAGGAAATGGAATATGAAAGGATTTTTCCCAAATGATCTATGAATTTGGAGGACACATGAAGTGCAAGAGGCTTCAATACTGTTAACTAATGCTATTACAAGTAATTTTTAGAAAAAACCTAATGACTTGGAGGCTAATAGGCATTTTTATCAAACCTTTACACCAAATACACTAGTTACGATGAATGAAAATCTAGGGACTAGCTAAATCGAAAATGGTGCATCATTGACAGGCTTAAAACAAAACTATATCTCTAAGATGTCAAATTGGAAGCCAGATGGTGGGCTGGTTTCTTCTACTAATGATGGAATACTCATGAAGAATTTAAATCACGAGTCTATTGGATGGTGTAGTAGCAATGACATACTACTTGGACAGTCAGAAAAAAATGGATGGGCTATGCCAGCTGTGCCTCAAAGTTCTGGGCATATGTTGGCAACTATTGAAACTCCAATATCAGAAAAAGAATGATTAAATTGTGAATCGACAGACCCCATGACAGTTCAATCTCATAAATCTTTGAGTGCAAGTTGGAATGCCAATTTCGATGAGGTGTGGGGTGCATCTAAAAGTTTTGAAGGTACGTTGTTAGGATCTTTAACTATTGAAAATCACAAGTCTTTAGGAGGTTGGGGTGGAGATTCAAATGAAGGTAATGGTGTACTTAAAAGTTCTAAGTTAAGCCATTATCATAAGTTTTCAAAAAGAGAAAGATGAATGCTCTCTATGATTATAATGACAAACAGTGTTTGTGGCAACACAGTTCATTGTTTATATAGATTATTAAAAGCATATGACATACTCAATATATGCATGGAAAGTAAGTCTTGAAATGAAACTTGATCTTGTATGTGTTTCACTTCATACATCTCCTTGTTTATATTGAAACTATATTAGATTCTTAACTGTAAAGTTTACTTATAGATTTCCTTTTCACTACTGAATTATGTATATTTCCTGTCGGTATAGTCAATGCCAATGAAGTATACAAGTGTTGTATAGTATATATTAAACTCAATGCAAAATGATAATAAATATTATTCAAGATTGACATCTGAGATGCCTTCGATCTATTACTATGTTGCAATATCGGGTGACATATACATTATATATGATGTGGATGGGTACATGGGTGAATGGGCATGTCTCCATTTGGAGACATGTCCATTCACTGATGTGTCTAATCGGTGGAATGGTCACACCCGATGACTAGTCATAACAAGAACTAATTCCATTTAAGACTTAATTAAGTCTATTTTCAATTGATAACAATCAGTATAAATACAATTGTTTCCAGAATTCAAATCTGAGATATTATTTCAATAGTAATATGCATCGGCAGTTCTAAATGCTGTGATATTCATTAAAATATTTAGACGATCAATGCAATTTTTTGAACCAATGCTATTTGGCTCAACACTGACAACCTATATTTTTCAAAGCATAACAACTTGGGGACCGATGAGATGGTTACCTTTGAAATTGTCTCTTGTTATTGGCATCCTTTTGATATTCTCATCACCATTCACATAAAAAAAAAAATCTTATTGTTTACCTATTTTGTGTCATTGCAATTTGGTTTCTCTATCTCACCACAACCCTTTTGGTAGGAAATACCAAAGTCCTTTTGAATACAGATATTCTCTAAAGCAATAGTAGTGGCACCAACAGAAGGTTAAGTCTATTGTTTATAATATGGCAATGGTCTTTACTAATATACAGTTGTGGTATGCTTCATCCTTGATAACCTTAGCACTGCATATATGTTCTCATTCAACTTTGAAATCTCTGTTTGGGGACCTTCCACTAGTTAGTGCATGGTGCCATACCATACATTAATTATTATTTATCAAATAATAGAAACACTATGAGGCTACAATAAAACATATGTTATCTATAATAGGTATAAAAAGGCTACAATGCATAAGGGGGCTAGAGTGACATGACATGAAAGAATAACTTGTTTGTGGATGATTCTAATTTTCACGAGTCACATGTTCAAAAAAATGAAATGGACATGTAATATCTTGGATAACATTATTTGTTAGTATTAAAAATATTAGAGTAAACATTTGCCTTTGGTGGGGATAGCCTATGACCTATTCTGTCTTTATTGTAGCTGACAGTCGTGCATAATTTGAGAAGCTAGAATATATTGAAGAAGACTACTAGAAGGAGCTAGAACAGATTGAGAAGGTAAGATAGATATTTGTATTTCATCTCTCTCTCTCTCTCTCTCTCTCTCTCTCTCTCTCTCTCTCTCTCTCTCTCTCTCTCTCTCTCTCTCTCTCACACACACACACACACACACACACACACACACACACACACACTCACTCACTCACTCACTCTCTCATATTAGTTTTACAATAGTGAGTAACAAGTGTAGTTTGAGAGATTTGCTTGACATGGATTAAAATGTTTTAACTTTGAGCATTTTACATATATTGTAATTTGTTGTAGGTTTTTGTTCCTCTAGTAGAGAAATGCAAGAAATATGGAAGGGCGATCCACATTGACACAAACCATGGAAGTCTTCCTAATCAGATCATGAGTTATTATGGTGATTCTCCTAGGGGAATGTTAAGTTCATATGCTATTTATATTTCTATTAAGTTGGGTGTATAGATTGTATGTTTAAGTAAATTTTATTACTCTGCTAAAAAATTGTTTTATGTGCATAAGTAATGTTAGTTATATTTTTTTGAACATACTAATGTCCATTTTCTTAAAACAAGTAGAATCAATATTTGAATTTGCATGCATTTGTCAGAAGCTAGATTTCCAGATCTTTGTCTTCTCAATGAAAGAAAGCAACCCAGTAATTATGGTCCATGCATCTCATTTTCTTTTTTTAGAGATGAATGTCCTAGGATGGGATTATCCATTGAATTTGGGAATTACTGAAGCTGGTGAAGGTGAAGATGGGTGAATAAAATCTATAATTGGCATTGGAACACTTTTACAGGTTTCTTCTAATGATTTTCTTCCTCATTTTTGTGTCAAGATATCACAATTTTTCTTGTACCTTATCATGATATATGTTGAAACTTGTCAATTTTCTATGCAGGATGGTTTGGTGATACAATTCTAGTTTCCCTAATGGAAGCTCCAGAAGAGTAGATAGATCCATGTAGAAGACATGCAAATCTTAGAATGCAAGCTACCAAGCTCAAGAAAGGAGTGGTAAGCTTGCAACTAGCTTCTTTGTACATGTATGGTGTTGATGTTTTTCTAAATCATCATTTTACTTTTGAATTAAGTATTGATATTTTAGAAGCTATTCTTTTGATATGCTCATTTTGAGGAGAAGCACTGCCACTACTTTGATTTCCAAAGGAGAACCAACCAACTTCTCATTCAGAAGGAGGTGTGTTACACTTTATTCTTGCAGGCTTGATTTTTGTAGAATCTTTATACTTCCCTTTTCCCATTTGTTTGACATTCTCCATTTCAAATTATATTAGTGTTTATTTTTTCACAGTGCAAGTCTTGTTTAATTATTTCTTTTTGTACTTCTACTTAGTCAATGTCTCGATTGAAGGAATTCAATTTTGTGTTGTTTGAACTTGTTAATTAATTCATTAAATTTTATCATTCTTATTTGTAGTCATTTAAAATCTTGATACTTGATCTAGGATGCTCAAATTGTAAAAGTGAGCTAGTCTTGATGTCAATACATTTTAAAGAAAATTACATTATGTTTTTGTATCTCTTTCTACAGACGATTTTCATGCTTATCACTAATTGAATTCATTTCACATGTACAGGGTGATGAGGTAGATTATAGGGGTGTTCTTCATCAAGATGGTTCAGTTTTAATGTTTTCCACTCTTGATCAGTTGAAAGTAAATTTTGGATATTATTTTTTGTTCTATTCAATGATAGTTGCTATAATGTCTCTATGGCCCCAAATAGTTGCCGAGGTGTAAAATTTCATTTGATTATTCTTAAATTCCTAGTACATGAAATGTGAATTTCTTATCTTTGACTCTTTGTTATATAACCTTTTTGGGTGCTATATTGAGAATGAAATGAAACAAATAATAATTTATTATGTATTCTTTAAAGGGTGCCAGCTCAATGGAAGAGCACCTGCTTTACAAGCAGGAGGGTGGTGGTTCGATTCCATCATGCCCTATTATGACCAAGTACACTACCAAATATGTGACTAAATATACTATTTAATATGCTACTAAATACACTATCAAATATATGCCAAATATGTGACTAAATATGCTATTGAATATGCTACTAAATATGAGACCAAATATAATATTAAATATGCTACTAAATACACTATCAAATATGTGAGTAAATATACTAAATATGCGATAAAATATTCTACTAAATATACCACTAAATATGTGACAAAATCAACTATCAAATATACGACTAAATATGTGATTAAATCAATGATCAAAATTAGTGATCAAATAAGTGACTAAAATCATTTAGTAGTATATTTAGTAGTGTTATAAATGACTAGATATTAACTACTATTAGTCACATGACTGATTTTAGTCACATATATACAAATTTTTGTGGTTTTTTTAGTCACATATTGCTATTTTTGTACTAGTGATTGTTGAACTGACATATGGCTTTAAATGTTTCATCTTTAAACTTGAAGAATTGTTTAGAATTGCATGAACATGATTTTTTGAGAAAAAAAACTTTGTGTTCCTATAATCTCCCTTGGAATCCTCTCAAGGTTTTTTGTCATTGATTTTTGTTAAGCATCTCATTCTTTGTTATAATCCAATTGTGTAAACTAGGGGTTGAATCTAGCACTTTTTGACTTGTAATAAGTTTACCACATACCAACTATTACAATGAAAAAAATGAAGCAAAACCATAAAAGAAAGAACAAAAACATCTCAAATCCCCATTTAGTGTCTTTTCAGGATCTAAGGTGACATCTGAATGCATTTCATTTTTGTTATGATACATGGTATCAGAATAAACAAAATGCTACTTTGTGTTGTTGTGGTAGTTCATCGGTTGGTCTAACTTCTTATACTTGTACATAATGGACTTACCGCTGCAATGGTTTACCGACACTGACAACCATACTCCATAAACTTCATCATCAATGTCAACATTATGATTCTACAATCAATATTGTCCCCCTTTGCCATTGATGACAAAAACATGTGAAAATTTCAAAATTGTAAAACACTTTGAATACTCACATTTTGAAGTTAACCTTTCAATTTTACATGTCACCTTTCACACTACTCCTGTACAATACAATCCTCCTTTATTATTACTCCTTTTTGTGTTTGCAAGTATATATCATACTAAACATCTCCCCATTTTTTGGCAACAATGTTGAAGACTATAAGAAAAACTTTATTTACAAGGGTACTTACAACTTGTAGTTTGTCAAATACAAACTTGAATTTCTCCTTTGCACTAGTCAGTACTTTATTTGATGACTCATTCAGTGCCTTCAATTCAATACAATATGTTGACCATTTAGGTCAGATGCAAGTTCCTCCATGCTATCCATGGTGCTCATCTTAGGTGTATCAATCAACTATTTATCTTTCTTCATATATGCTTGCATGAGATCTATAAGTGGAATTAGAAAACCTTGTAACTCTAGCAAAGTCATTTGTATTCAATCTTTTCTAGCCTTTAACTCTCTTTCTCTGAATCTCAATTCCCTCATCTTTGTTTTTGTTCCATCATTGATGTATTCAAAGGGTCTAGTTGACTGAAAAGCATAGCCAATTCAATTTCATGCTTTGCTAGCTTCACCTTTATATCTACAGTAAAGCTTGTAAGAATAGATATCTAACCAAAAATCTTGTCAACATCTATTATAGAATCCTTCATGATTTCTTCTCCTTAACCATCTCAAAAAATGAAACTTTGATCAATGCAATCTTTTGTAAGAGTTTTCCATCATTTCTTATTCTAACATTTTCTTGACTCTCTTTCCCATTTCAGCTTCTAGGTCATGTTAAGAGCTATTGATTGCATCAACTAGACACTTCAAGTGATCAATCAATAAATCCTCTTCATTAGGGTGTACACTAGGAATCAAATTGGAAAGTAAAGAAATTGTTTTCTCAAACACTCTTTTAGTTTTCTTCTTCCTCTTAATTATTTCCTTTGCTGCTTTCTTAACTAATTTCTGAGAGTATTATATATTTTATTTGTATTTCATCTTCTTTGGATACTTATTTAAAATTACAAACTCAGGATTATCCTCTTCTTCTTCCTTCTCATCTTCATCATCTTCATCAATCCTTTTCCTCTTCTTTATAGCACTAGTATCCTATGCAACAACTAATGAAGTGCTAGGGATGTTCTTTGTTGTGGTAATCACTTCATCACCAAGAATTTTGTCTTTGTCTTCATATTTCTCTACAATTTTATCTTTCTTATTTTCGTCTCCTTGTTCTATTTGGACTATGGTATACTCATGTGTAGTGGTTAGGACCTATTGTGCACTTGTATTAGTAACACTTGTGCTCTACTCCCTTGATTTAGTATTACTTGTACCTATTTCCTTCTCTTATTTTTTAGGTTTCTCCTTGATATTGTTTTTTCTCAATTTGTTATTTTATATTTCCATCATTTTGATATGTATCCTTTTGTTTCTCATTTGCATCTTGTGGTTGTTCAGTTGTCTCCTTGGTTTTCTTAGTGGCATCATTTTGTTTCTTAGTGGTGACCTCAACCTATTCAACTTCTTTGTTCTTTTAAACTTGTTAACCTTATTTACCTCTGTATGAACAAAACCATTTTGAATTTAAATTGGATTTATTTCTAGTGTTGATTATAATGGTGCATCTTCAAATTCAACTACATTGGTTGTTGTAAGGAAATCATGATTAGTAGTTATATTCTTAATTACCTTATCAATTTGATCTCGTGTCAAGTCAATATGTATCAAGAATCCTTTTGGTTGTGACTTGACATGTCTCCTACTAGCTCATCCACACTAAAAGCATCATCAACCTATGATGTTCCTACAACCTAATGTGCTTTTGTTTGGCCAATGTCAAAGATCCCTTTCCAAATAACCACTGATTCATTCTTCACTTCTTGTTCAAGATCTACCAATATTTTCGTAGTCCTACTTCTAACACTAAACTTGTTCTTATACTTTTCAATAACTTCATCAAATTCCTTAATAGTTAACAATGACATGGCATACATTAGAGTTATTTCGCTAACTTTCTTCTAAAGTTGGGATGTTGTTTCCCATCTTATTTTTATTACTTCAAATAATTCAGCAGTCGTGTATCCTTTGATGTCATTAGGGCATCTTTAAAAACTTGTGAAAATGAAATGCAATGGTGTCTTCAATAATGTTTTTGTCTTCATTTAGACAATATTGAAAAAATAAAATTACTAATGTTGCCAGCAAGTCCACATTCCCTTATTGTCTCTACAATTTCAATAGTTGTCTTTGGTATATTGACATTATACTTGCTCGAATTGTCAATGTTTTTTATTTCTCTCTTAGAGTCAGTCTTCTTTGCATCTGCTTCTACTTTCTTTTTCTTGTTGTTGTGTGATTTCTTAGTTTGGATTATTGTTTTTCTCTTTTGGTATGTCCTAGTTTTCTTTGATTCTTTCACTTCAACTGATTTTACTTGAACTACTTGTCCTTCATCTATTCTTCAAATTTTGTTTCACTGATTGTTGATGGAGTAGGGATTTTAGTTTGTTTTGCATTTTTATTTCCCTTTCTCTTGGCATAAGTATCAATTATGGTCTTTGGTTTCTTAGTAGTGGAACTTGTAAGAATTTGCCTTAGGGCAAAATTCACCCAAGACCAAGGAACTCAAACACAAGCACAACAGTAGACCAAAGAGAGTATGATCAGAATGATGATATAATATTCATTTAATATGGATTCAAGTACACTAGGAGTGCCTGTATATTAAGGTCTCTAGAATGCTTCTAGAATGCATAGAATTCAAAAACACAATAAGTCATACAACCAGGCACATGTCCACCAAATATGGGTTATCCTCCATTAAGCATAGGAGTAAGTGCGATGATGAGAGGATAAGCCTACAATGGTGTAGCATGCAAAATGATGTTGTAGCTAGACACCATGTGCTAAATTAGAAGTATGAATAATTGTGTTGTCTACATGACAACTCAGTTAATGATGCAAACTCTAGTGTTCTAGACACCATGTGCTGAATTAGAGTTGCTTACTCTAGTGTTGTCAACATGACAACTCACAAGAGTACGCAAACTCCTAAGTGACTCACCTAAATAAATAATAAAATAATGCATTAACCTAAGTAAACTTAAGTAAAGTGTAAATAATAAATACTTATTTACACCAACACCATCCCTTAAGTGCAACTTAGGGGAATGTACTTAAGCTTACGAAAGCTAGAATGAAATGCATGATGGGTCTCGACTACTAGGCGATGTTAGGTACCCATGTACATAATGAAATGCATTCTATCATAAAGCGGAGAAAGAGGGAAAAACCCTCCCTCAATAAGAGAGAAAAAAAAAACTAGATGCATGGATGGATGGAGTAATCAAAACCCCCCCATTATGACATACATCAAGTATATACAATAGAGAAATGTGAGAAGAACACTATCCCAAAAGAGGAAAAGGTCCCTCCCACAAGAGAGAAGAAGAAGAGAGAAAAGGTAGTCTCCCCCCCCCCAAAAAAAAAAAATGAAGAGTGTTGATCAGTGATAGTTTCTCTGACGTAGAAGATGATTCAGGAATGTTGAATAGTGTTCCTCCCCTTTGGAAGAAATAATACCATAAGTACAAGGGAGATGCTTCCACTGTGTGTAGAAAGAATCTCGATGATCACTAATGCATTTGAAACTAGTTCAACTGTCCCTGTGAAGGATGAATGTAGAGCATGTCCCAAAGAATTTATTGTCTCCTCAGATGATAAAGAGACCTCCTACAACTGTTGTACATAAGTATCCACAATCACATCAATCTGTGAAGATCAATCATGTAGAGAATGAACATGAGGGTTAGAGTGAGCCCTCACAACAACTGAAGAAGGATCTTCTCCATCAAAGAGAAGATGTATATCATCAATGATGTCTTCAAAATACACTATGTATGACTCCACAAAACAAACTTGAAATATATGTTATGTAGTCGTCCTCTATTGCTGGAGCTGGAAGACTAGATGTACCCTGCTTTGCTGGACCTATCACTGTGGAAATATATGCATGTGGAGTATGCTGATGTCATGACCTCTTGCTACAACTATTGATAGAACCCCATGTATCTGAATCTATTGAAGCACTATTTCTGGTGTCATTATTAGTTTCCACAATGTATGAAGTGCAGAGAAGATTAGAGGATAAGCTTGGTGAACTTTCCTCAAAGTGTACATCCTTCTCCACAAAGATCTCATGTGTCTCAAGATCCATAAGTTTGTATGCCTTAACACTGTCTTCATATCCATTGAAAGTACAAGGCCTAGGTGATGGTGCCTTGCATCCCCTAGAAGATATGTTTGCCCATGTTGGACAACTAAAGACTCTGAAGTGTGTCACAATTGGTTTTCTACCACACCATACCTGAAAAGCAGTCTTTCTATCTAAGGCAGGATGAGGAGACCTATTAAGTATGTGATTGGCACTGTTGATTACTTCAACTTCAAGTGATGGATCTAAGACTTGACTTGTATCATGCAACGTGTCATTGACTTAAGAGTTTGTATCCTTAGTGCTGCAACATCTGTCTTATGTAGAATGAATGTTGGTGGATTCTGAAGATCAATACCCTAAAGTGTGTAAAATTCTTTAAGTCATTTTTTCACATATCTACTTTCATTGTCCATCCTTAGAAATTTGATGGCTTTCCTTGATTTATGTTCAACATGAGTCTTGAAGGCTAGAAACTTGTCCAATACTTCATTGTTACTATGAAGAAAGTAGACCCAAGTGTAGCATAAAAATTCATCAATGAAAGTAAGTATGTAGGGACCCTAGCTGACTGATGTCACTGCAAAAGGACTTGCTAGTACCATGTGAACCAACTAAAGAACAATTGGTGCTCTTGAAGACTTCCCTTTATGTAACTTCTCCTCTGGATGCATATCCACTAAACATGTTGAACAGTCACCATGGGAAAAGTTGATTGTAGGTAGACCTTTGACCATTTTGTTTGAGCAAAGTTGTTGAAGATAACGAAAGGAAAGATGACCAAACCTTTCATGCCATAATTGGATGTGTGAATTGGATTGAGTCAAAAAGGCTTGCGAACGAGAGTTGGGCATATAAGTGGGAGAAAAAATACAACCTTTTGTCATTATTAACTTTCCCCACTACAACCACTAAATCATATTTTAGACTGCACACCTTTACTGAGTTAGGAAGGAACTCAACTTTATGACCATCTCCAAGGTGAGTGATTTGGTAAATTGAGAGGAGATTAGAACTTAGGTTTGGGACATAAAGAACATCTTTCAACTCTCCATTTTCCATCTTCACATTTCCTTTCCCATCTTCCATTTTTGTATCATCTCCTACAAAGATGTGCGGTAACTTAGACTACTTCAATGAAGAAAATTCTCCTTTTGAAGAACCAATATGATATGAGGCACCTAAGTCAAGAACCCATTCCATTGAAGAGCTTGAATTTTCCATGAGTGCTTGCCCTTTGCCTTTTGAATCTGAAGAAGAGGATCCTTTGTAAGCATTAGGTAGTGGAACATTATGTTTCTTCATGATGTTCGTTAACTCATCAATCTTTTTATGATAACACTCATGCTCTTCATGACCCAATTTCTTGCAATAAGCACACTTTTCTTGTCCTTGCTATTGTCTCCCTTCTTATTTGAATTCGAGGAAGACTTGCCTTGTTGATTTGATTGTGGTGTTGTTTTTTCTATATCCTCTAATTTGTGATTCTTCCATTTGTTATTCTTTCCCTTTCCTTTATTTGAAGATTGACTAGTTGAATTTTGAGAACCCTCATTATTGGCCACCAATGCCTTAAAATTGGCGAATTGAGAATCCCCATTGATTTCAACTTCTTTTATTCTTTATCCAATAGCTCAACATAATGATCAAAAGATACTTTTTGATAGGCAGACCCTAATGTAGTCTTTGAGGTGTTATAAGTAGAAATAAATGTGGAGTACTCAGATGGCAGCTTATTATGAATGAGATAGATTAACCTATCATCTTTAATAGGACTACCACAATCATCTAGTTTCATTCTTAATTCATTCACCTTTATGATAAAATCTTGTATGGAATCAAATGCCTTTGGATCTAAGGAGACAAGCTCATCTTCAATTTTGAAAACATCTTCCTTAGACACTTTACCATATAGGTTTTAGAGGGTACCCCAAGCTTTCTTGGATGTACAAGACTTCTGAATCTAATATATGATCTTGTCTTCAACCCCCAAACAAATATCACCTAGGGCTTTCCTATCCATTTTTTACCAATCAGTGATTTCACTGGCAAATACTTGATCACATGTTGGTTTAGGAAGGGTACCATCTACATCTTGAGAAACTCCTTTATGCATTAAATAACACCACATTTTAATGGGCCATGTAGCATAGTTATGTGATGTTAATTTTGGAAACTTAAAATTTCCCATGATGCAAAAAATGAAAGAAAAAATCAGAAAAGAGGAAAGCAACACCAAGAACACCCCCCCTTTTCAATCAATCAAGGAACCCCCACAAAAAAATGCTTTTGGCACTTTATATCTAATGCATTTACAATGGCCACTTGCCAATTTTGGCCTTAGCAAGCTTCTAATTTTTCTTTTTAGAACCTCCTTATAGAGTTCAAAATTGGAACATTACAATGTATCTCATACAGACAACAATTCTGAAGATATATCAAAGTATTACAATGTAGAAAAGGACCTAATTCTGAAAGTGATACTTTTGTCCACATAACTCTATAATTTGATTGTAGATCTAGAAAGTAGACAAAAAATAATGCACTTTCAAAAACATAGAACCTATTTTCGTGTCCAGATGAGCCCATACGGAGCATTTGAAGTTGCAAAATGCATGATTGGACAGGTATAGTCACCAAAAGATGCAAATTATGACAATTACATGCACCAAAACTAGAAAATAAATACACCACTAAAAATTTCAGGAAATTTTACCCAAAATTAAAAAAAATTGCACCTGATTTGGAGTCCATATGACTAAGATATGGCCTTCCAAAGTTGGACTACAAAATCAAAAATCAATCTAGAGAGGGGTTGTCTCAGCAAAAGACAGGGTTAAGTTTGATGGTCATACAACAATTGTAGCAATTCTAATTTTGCCCTAGACGATGATCAAACAATCGTCAAATTTAGGCTCATGAACTTGATGATGTTAGTGTACTCTATCCATGTGATGACATCAATGTGACATAATGATGACATCACCTTGTATGGAACCATATAGACTAGGATGATGTGTCCTAGTTGACGTGGCATACAAAGCTGACTGGCAGTATGACCGAACACTGATGCGGCTACCAACGTGTCAATATAGTCACTTGTTGAGGGGGTGGATACATGGCAACACATGTCCCTAACTATGAGGTGATGTGGCAGATCTATTTTGTGTTGCATGTTGCTATCTAACTTGTCTAAAAAATGGATGCGTAGCCGAGAATTTAGTGCCACCAGTTGGTTCCTTATCATCAGTAGTTGGTTCTTCATCATCGCCAGTTGTAGGCACCGACCAAGAGTTCCTCGTAATGCCAAGAAATGGCTTTTTGTGAGCTGGATTATATTGATGACCGGTGGGGGATACGTCTTTTATCCCACATTTTTCATGGGGTGAAACCCTGTGGTGTTTAAAAACACCAACACCTCTACTTTAAATAAAGTGTCGCAGACTGCCGGTGGCTTGACCTCAGCCGGTGTGGTTGTGTGCTTGCCAAATTTGGTAAAAGCTGATGATCTCATCAGAGATTTGTAGCTCGTTGATTAGTAAATAAAGAATATTCTAATTGATAAGGAATATTATCTACAAGAGTCGGGGTATTACTGTCCGGTTCCTACCAAAAAAAATTCTCTATAGGGGCCTGTAGGGCTGAATTTTTTTCGAAATGAAAAATAATAGAGAATAAATTAATTATAGATCTGAAGAATAAATTAGTAGATCAAATAAATGACCATACCCATTTTGCAAATTGGGCCTTTGGGTGCCGATTTGCAAAAAAAATTGCCTCACAATTGACTTTGGGCTAGTATAGTTGAATTTATAGCCAATTTTTATTGAATCGATGTTCTGAATGCAATGGTGAGGTCTGATTTGGCTCTAGATGCTCCCAATTTCTGAAAATTCTTCAAATCTAGGTCAAGGTGCTAAAGAAAAAATGGTCTCAAATGACTATGTGAAGAGAATCTCCCCGAGCTCTAATACCATATAAGAATTTACCTTATGGCAAAATCCACCCAAGACCAAGGAACTCAAACACAAGCACAATAGTAGACCAGAGAGAGTATGATTAGAATGACGATATAATATTCATTCAATATGGATTCAAGTACACTAGGAGTGCCTATATATAAAGGCCTCTGGAATGCTTTTAGAATGTATAGAAGTCATTAACATGATAATTCATACAACTAGGCACATGTCCACCAGATATGGGTTATCCTCCATTAAGCACATGACTAAGTGTGATGATGAGAGGATAAGCCTACAATGGTGTAACATGCAAAATGACGTTGTAGATACCATGTGCTAAATTAGAAGTGCAAACAATTGTGTTTTGTACATGACAACTCAGTTAATGATGCAAAATCCAGTGTTGTAGACACCATGTGTTGAATTAGAGTTTCTTACTCCAGTGTTGTCAACACGACAACTCACAAGAGTATGCAAACTCCTAAGTGTCTCACCTAAATAAATAATAAAATAATACAATATAATAAAACAATGCATTAACCTAAGTAAACTTAAGTAAAATGTAAATAGTAAATACTTATTTACACCAACAAAACTACTTTCTTTTCCTGTTCCATATTTCTTGTCCAAATTATCTATCATTTTTCTATCTTTCCTCTCAATTCTATGTTTCTTGAGATCTAAACTTATCCTTTTATGTTCCTCCTCAAAGGTTCCAAACATCTTGACATTCTTATCATGAGGTAGATTCAACAAATAATCAATGTTTATTGTAAGTATTATTTCCTCAGTTTCATAATCCATAGGGGGTATCCATTATGTTCAAAGTTCTATCATTTGTATCTTGCATGTATCAGTGTCCATTAAGGAACATATGGTATCTCTATATTTTTCAACAATGTGAGGTGGAATCATATGCCTCTTATGCATTCTTTCTTGAAATTCTTTAAAGTATCCCCACATAAATATGTTAAAGTTTTCTCCTAACTCACTTATGTATTCATTCATTTGATATAATGCAGGCCTATCGGTGTTCCACATAACTTTACCTTTACTAGGAAAGAAAATTTGCACATAGAAGAACACACATACCAATAAAGCAACATACTTTAGTTCTTGCTTCTTAACTAGTTGTATCCTCTTCAAATTCACCATCAATTGAGTCCTCCACATCTCTACTAGGTCACACCGCTTGCCTTCCTTAACAATTTTATGTGCAACATGGATCGCTCTATATGATATGGTATTCAATCATTGAGCTTGATAACTTTGTATCCAATGATCATCAATGCAAAGCTCATTTCTTGATCTTCAATATCATTTATAGTCACCTCTTTGTAATCTCTCCTCAACTTCATCAATTCTTCAACTAATTCTCATGATATTATTCTCAAAGTACACTACTCACCATCTATTGACACTCTAATTACCAAATGAATCATCTCCTTTGTAATTTTGATAGGGTGTTTCAAACATATAAATTGACCATGGAATCGACTAAGTACATAGAGAATCCACCCATCTATCAAAACCTTCAGTAGGTTAACCATGTGGTTTAAAATATTTGTTTCTAAATTCTTGAACTCTTCCTTTAACTTCCCATCTTTGCACATTTTCAAATACTATACTTAGTGTTGGAAATATTCAAGATATGACAAGTTACTGAGAGGGGAGGGGTGAATCAGTAACTTCTAAAATTTCAAACAATAAAACTGCATACTGATATATTTATCATTCATCCAAGTAACCTACTGTAAGCATGAAACAAAATCATTTGCAACATTTGAACACACAGATTTTGGTGACCCAGAAACCTTCCAAATAGAAAGTAAAACTGGGGTGGGGATGAAACCCACAAAGCTTCGTTACTGCAGTATGAAGTTGGCCGGTTAAGGCTTACAATGACCACTTCTGGTGATCTTCCCTGTTAGGAGCACAAAGGATTGCTAGATCCACCTTGTTAGAGGATTTCCAAACATACAATAAAGTATGCACTATGTTAGGAGATTTACAAAAGACTGTTAAGTCTACCTTGTTAAAGGATTTACTAAAACTGATTCACCTGTTAGAATGAAACAGTGGATCTGATTACAACTGATTGCTGATAAGATCCGCTATGCTCTGATTCACCTTGATGTGATAGATAAAACTTTTCTGCTCCAAAACTCGATTTTGTTGAATACCTTCACAACTCAGCACACATACTTTCGCATTTTCATTACTCTACTTTTCTTCTTACTTGCTTTCTTCCTTTTTTTTTTACTTACTTCCTTACATCTGAATGATACAATACATTACATATATATACCATCCAAATAAACAATACATGCAAGGTCGGCCAAAACAACAAGTGCAAATCTCTATACAAAGTCGGCCCAAGGTAAAAACTCGGGTTCACTGAACTGACTCGGTGTCCTTCTGATACTCGACGTCCACTACGTTACTCGGCATCATCATGCACTCGGTAGAAGTGAAGGCACGGTTCATACTAAACACTTCGAGTAGTTTTGAACTCGGTAACCACTGGAGACTCGGTAGAAGAGATGTCACTCGGTGAATACTTCTATCTGAACTGTAGCTCGGTGATCAAAGGAAACACTCGATGGAACCTTGTGACTCGGTGATAGTTGGTTTCCTTGATAACCGTCTGAGCTTGGTAAAATTAATTTCCTTGATGACCGTCTGAGCTCGGTAAAATTAATTTCCTTGATAACCGTCTGAGCTCGGTAAAATTAATTTCCTTGATAACCGTCTGAGCTTGGTAAAATTAATTTCCTTGATAACCGTCTGAGCTTGGTAAAATTATTTTCCTTGATAACCTCAGGAGCTCGGTTATCACGAAGTTCTCGTTCAATACCAAGTACATCTTCACTCGATAAAATTGATTCCTTTCTTTACCTCGAACACTCGGTAAGCACTGGCTGCTTTGTTCACCTTGATCACTCGGTAAACACTGACTTCTTTGTTCACCTTGATCACTCGGTAAACTCTGATAACTAGGTAAAGCTTGACTTCCGGTGAGAGCTCGGTAAGCATTCAGAATCCAATAAGTGTTGTAACTAATGACAAAAATGTATCATAATGCCAACAACTTAGATATGTGTATTTTCAAATACTATGCCTGGATATGTGTATTTCATTCGTATCAAAGTATGCTCAATAATAGCTCTTCAAAATGGAAAGTGAGAAATGAATAGTGCAAATTTCTATTTATTTCCCAAAAATTTCTGAACACGACTAGATATTAAAAGTCAATTAATGTAGTTTACCAATAACTTTTATCTTATTGATAGTATACTCCTTACCAAAGCTATCTCCACTACTTGTTAACTGATAGATATATAAATTTTCCAAATGATAAAATAATGTTGACCAAAGACATTCAACTCCATGTAATACAATCAACATTATCACTGGTGCATCTTAGCATGCTAATAGGTGTTACAACTCACAAAAATGAGGGTTTGATTAGATATTATAACTAGTGCTTGCACCTTCGAAGGGTGCAAGGTTTAAGCCGATAGTCTTGTATATATTTTATGGTTTTCTTGAATAGTTATTCATAAAATCACTTTTTTACTTCCCTATCTGTATCTTTATACTTTCTTGTTCACACTTATAAACACTTCTTTCTCCCTCCCTATTTCTATCTTATCTTACCCCTCCTTACATTTCACCCCTGTCTGTTTATATCCTTTTTCATCTATTTCTCTTTGATTTATTCTATGTATGTGCTTTACATCTATCTATCCAATATCACTCTATCACCTTATATATCTTTATCATTCCTTATCTTTATCTCCCTCATATGCTCTTCATATTTCTATCCTCCCACTCCCCTCCTCTTTTTTTGTCCGTTCATAACTATCCTCCATTTTGATATTTGATTTTGATCCATCTATCTATACATCATCTCTCCTTATGTTTCCCTATATCATTTTATATCTATCAATATTTTCACCTCTCGACCCCTCTTTTTTCTTTGTATTATTCATCTGAATTAGCCACCCCCCCCGCCCCCCCCCCCCAACCAACTCTCCCATTGTCTCTCATTATAGTTATCTATCTCTCTAACTATTATTTCTTATATGAAAAGAACAACCTAGCTATTTGAAATAAAAATTCAAAATTGTCTATATCTTATCATCTCTATCTCTTCCTCTCCATCTTACTTTATATTTATACATCTCTCTATTATTATATACATATGACTCTCTCTAATTTTCACATTCTCCCTATCTACCTGCTTATCCTTTCCTTTACATCTTTCTTATAAAAACATATAGTTCTTTCTTTGTCCCTATCTCTATCTTATCCTACCTCTCTCTTTACCATTATCCTCTCACTATCTATATTATATTTTCTCTATTTCTCTTTGATCTTCTATACATAACCATCTATATACTATTTATCACCTCAAATATCTTTATTTTATGTTTTTCATATCCACACTCTCCTCTCTCCTCTTACTATTTCTCTCCCTCTTGCTTCCTTCTTTTTTCCTTTTCCTTTAGATTTATCTCCCGCATATGTGCACAATCTCTCTCACTATTTTTCATCAATACCAATATTTTCCCCTCTACTCCTCTTATCTATAGGGTTGACATTTTCCATAGGTGGACATGCCATACATTCACATTAGATGTGTCAAGTCACACCACAATTACACTTCATATTTATATCCTCCCACTCCCCTCCTCTCTTTTTTGTTGCTTCATAACTATCCTCCATTTTGATATTCAATTTGGATCCATCTATTTATACATTGTCTCTCCTTATGTTTCCCTATCTCATTTTATCTCTATCAATATTTTCACCTCTCTACCCCTCTTTTTTCTCTATACTATTAATCTTAATCAGTCTCCCCCCGTACCCCCCATCTCTCTCCTTGTCTCTCATTATAGTTATCTATCTCTCTAACAATTATTTCCTATATGAAATGAACAACCTAGCTATTTGAAATAAAAATTAAAAATTTTCTATATCTTATCACCTCTATCTCTTGCTCTCCATCTTATTTTATATTTATACATATCTCTATTATTATATCCATATGACTCTCCAATTTTCACATTCTCCCTATCTACCTACTTATCCTTTACTTTACATCTTTCTTATACACACATAGAGTTCTTTCTCCGTCCCTATCTCTATCTTATCCTACCCCTCTCTTTACCATTTACCTCTCACTATCTATATTATATTTTCTCTATTTCTCTTTGATCTTCTATATGTATCCATATATATACTATTTGTCACCTCAAATATCTTTATTTTATCTCTTCATATCAACACTCTCCTCTCTCCTCTTACTATTTCTCTCCCTCTTGGTTCCTTTTTATCTTCCTTTTCCTTTAGATTTATCTCCCTAATATGTGTACATTGTCTCTCACTATTTTTCCTTCCCTATTTTTTATCAATACCAATATTTTCCCCTCTACTTCTCTTCTCTATAGGGTTCACATGTTTCCTAGGTGGACATGGCATACATTCACATCAGATGTGTCAAGTCACACCACAATTACACTTCATATTTATATCCTCCCACTCCCCTCCTCTTGTTATGTCCCTTCATTAATGTCCTCCATTTTGAATTTCTATATCTATTGAACACAATTAAATCTATTGAACAATTCATTATGTCCTAAAATATGTTAGAGGACCCTTCCGAGTAAGTTTACTTGTTTCTTATAAACAATAAAAAATAATTGTCTATGAAAAATACTATAAAAATATGAAGATGTTGATAAATTTTTCTTTTAACTTACAAAATTTAATTATATGAATTATGTGTTCACCTTTTATCCTTCTTTTTCTTCTTCATTTTCCTTCTTCTTCTTAGCATTCTAATTCAAATTCTTCTCCTTTTTCACTTTCTCTTTTTAATCCTCTTCATCCTTTTCTTCTTTGTGTCCACCTTCTCTATCATATTCCATCCTCCTCTTCTGTTGGCTCCTTCTCATTTTGTCCATTTTCATCATCTCCTTCTTATTTGTCTCCTCTTGCTTTTTTATTTTCTTCATTTTGTTCTTCTACTGCTCTCCTTTCCATCTCATCTCCATATTCTCCATATTTTCATTATTCTTCCTCTCCATAACCTCCTTCCTCATCCCTCTCCTATCTTCATTCTTCTTCACCTTCATCTTCTTCTCCTTCAATGATTGAACAACTAATCTATAATGTCATTTGCATCCTTCTTTGGTAGGAGAATGTCTCGTTACTTAGTGTTGTGGTCTCACAACACACACCCCATTCCTAGTCAGGAATGGGGGCCCCCTACTTTTTTCAAAACTCCCAAACTCATGGTTCGAGAGTAGAGAGAAAAATTTCAAAATTAGAAAATCAAAAAAATCAAAAAAATCAAAAATTAAAAATTAAAAAAATCAAGAAATTGAAAAAAGCGAAAAATTAAGAAATTGGAAAAGTATAAAAATTATAAAATTTATAAAACAAAAATCATCCGCGCAAGCGTGTGCACACGGGGGTGAAGTGCACGCCATGCATTGGAGCCAAAGTGCGTCGAGCACTCTGCCCAATGTAGGGGTTATAAAACTGCCCAAACCCTTTACACTTCATCTTTTTTCTTTCCATTTTTTGTTCTTTCGAGTGACTACAAAGATAAGGTATGATATTGCTGCACATCTTTTCCTTTGGCATCGCGTAACGTGCAAGCGCCTCAGGCCTTATGGCATGTGCGCCACGCACAACGTGCAAGCACCCCCCTCACCTTCACCACTGTGTTCTCTAAAATGGCACCGTGCATGCCCTATTGCGTGGGTGCCCCCACCAATGGTATCGCACACCACTGTATTTTGTACACAGTAAAAACAGACCAAGTGTTGTGTAAGAGCACCACCAGCACCGTGTCAAGCAAGCGCTAGAAGTGCCATCGACACCACGTGCACCTCACAAATGGTGTTGCGTGCCACTATACACCGCACATCAAAAGCCCCACCAACATCGTGCCAAGTGCCAAAAGCACCATCAGTGCTACGTCAAGTGCCAAAAGTGCCACCAACACTGTGCGTGCTAAGGCTTGGCACCACACCTCATGCCCTTGGAATTTTTTTTCCTTTTTCATAAATTTTAAATGTTTAAAAATAAGAAAAAAAATATAAAATGTTAAAATATATATATATATATATATATATATATATATATATATATATATATATATATATATATATATATAAAGTGTTTAAAAAATAAAAAATGTTAAAAAAAATAAAAAAAGATAGAATAGAATGATGACAAAAATAAAAGTACAAAAATTCACAAATTGGGCATTTTTCTCTTTCCTTTATGTTTTTTTCAATTCATAGTTTTTATGTTTTATCTTTGGATTAATAAACTTTTTTCTCACAATGTGTAGGTGATTAAATGGCATCCATGTCCAGAGTAGCACCCAAACTTGTAGTCTTCAAATTCTAAGGTGTACCTTCAAAGTTGAGATTCCACGATGATTACACAAAAATCAGAGATACCAACCTCTGACACATGAATCTAGGAGAATTCCTAAGAATTTGCAACAAGCCAACAGAGAGGCTAGCCTTGGTATCTGTGTCAATATAATTAGCTGAACTAATCATGGCCCTATCATAGCATTTTGTTCCTGATGAAAGAGTAGTCAAGAGCATCATGGGAGAGGTTGTGTTGGACCTACAACTCAACAACATTGAAAGGGCCTTCCATCTCCCAAGAGTGGACTGGTTCATTAGACTCTCGTATGAAGCAGCTAAGAGATGGTATAGAGAGCATCAGCAAGAAGTGATTAACATCATTCAATCCTCCTACCTCTTTGAGAAGCCACCTCGAGGAAAGATAACAAGAAAAGTGGATATGAACTGAGGATACATGAAGGAGGATATCAATTATTCCATCATTCTCTCGAGCAGAGTCATGGGCTTACTCACAATGGGTCACCTCAAACCCTTCATGGTCAACTTCATTGAGACCATCAAACAGGCAAAGATACCATTGGACTAGGACACCACATTGAGTGAAAACTTGTGTGAACAACTGAGGATAGTGAAGGACAAGAAGAAGTTTTACATGACTTCTTACATGGTATACCTACTTGCGACGAGGGCAACAAAATATCCAAATTTGTATAGGAGAGGCAGTATGCAGGACCCCAATGCCTGGCCATACATAGTCTACCCTCAGCTAGTGAAGAAGAAGCTCTCAACACAAAGCAAAGAATACACAATCGTGAATGATGCATTCATCTTTGCAATCATTTGATTCATTGAGGAAGACTATAGGAAGAGGTTATCAGATGAAGCCAAACCACAGATCACTGCTCTTGGAGCTTACTTCATATAATTCAAAACATTCACATATCTTTGGGTAGTCGATGCCTCTATCAATCCTAAGAAGCTCCCAAGATACCCAAGTGACAAACTGGTTCTATTGGAGATTTCCTAACAAATTGAGTTGTCCTATGAGAAGATAAAGAGACAATGAAGTCCTTGCTAGGCATGGCCATTGGTCATTGGACCATATCAGGTGAAGAGGAAGCAAGACATTTTGTCCTTCAAGTGGGAGTGGGAGAATTATCCCTTGGAAGAATACAACTCTCCTCAGCCCAATTTTGATAATGTCAGGAGAGTGGAGAGTTTGCCAGGAAAGGACTTCCATCATGAGGATGTTGTTGAGGATCACTGGATGAATGCCACAAATGACTATGATGTCTGCATTAGGGACTATTGTAGGATGACTTTGTATCTAGCTAAAAAGGCTTTCCAATTGAACATCCCTGAAGATATAAGGCAACATGATTTGAAGGAGTTACTGGATCCCCTATTCAATGCTAAAAATATTGGTGAAAGACCCATTATGAATGCCGAGGTTGATAGGGAGGAGGTTGGTGATATTAATCATTGAGCAAGGCATGTCATCAGAATGACAAAGGATTGGATCAAGAAACCTTTTCCACTTGATCCAATTCCTAACATAGTGATCTTCCACGCACATGCTATTCCTACCTTCGTATCTTAGTCTCCTATTAGGCCATAGATAGTGTACTAGCTTGATCATCCAGTTGGATATTATCACCCTCCTGAGAGGAGGGGAAAGAATTAAAAAAAGAGGACCTCCCCTCAGAGGATTCAGATAGAAGAGGTGGCTCCCCAACACTAGGAATAGAGTCCACAAGGGTCCCAAGATACTGGAGCTACTCAGGTCTAGGATGAACATAGTTGCCTCCCATTGTGTCTAGCCAACCAAAAGAGGGAGAGATTCCACAAGTCTCCATTCCTCTTGCACAAGATGAGCCAACTTCTCCTTCTACTTATAAGAAACATAAGAAAAGGATTAAGATTTAGATGAAGAAAAGGAAAAGGATTAGTAGAAGATTAGTGCCTAATCCATCTATTCCTAAAAGCATTCTAGAAGGAGATAAAGAGGAGGAAGAGGAACAAGTGCCCCTATAGGGAAGAACCCAACTAGCTAGAACCATAGATTTGCAAAGGAGAAAGAGTGTCATGGGTACCCCACCACCAACTCAAACAGAACCCTTAGAGATCTCTTGTTTGGAAGATGAATTACAATAGTGGGTGGATGAGAAAAGTAAAGAGGGCGATGATGTTTTCTCAATGTTAGATTTTGATTTCATGCCTGTAGGTACAAAGTTGATTGGGGATAAGATCAAGGACACCCCTATAGGTGAACCTCAACAAGAAGATTGGATGCAAATGCCACTAGATATACAGGGTTCTGATCTTACTCCTTCATCTCTACCACAAGTTATAGTGGTAGAACAGGGCTCAGTGACCCCTCCACCTTAAGGTTCAGAGGAAGAGCAAGTTCAGAAATAGTTATCATCATAGGAGAGACTAGAGAAAATGGTGATTGGTGAAGTTTCAGAGGGACAAATGGTAGAATATTCTCAACCACTTTCCCAAGACACTGAGGTTCAGGCTACAGGGTCTACTAAGATTGAGGCTACAAAAGAAGAGCCCTCCCAATAGGATAGAACTCCTAGTAGGAGTGACAAAGGGAAGGAAATTGTAGAACATACTCCTTTGTCATCAAGAGCTAGTTCCTCAATAGGATGCATACCTAGATGGGTCCAAAAGGAAATAATGAGGAGTACTAAGCCTCAATTTTTTCCTTTAGAAGAAGACATTTGTGATATTGCAGAGATTTTAAGCAAACCTGACTCTCCATCACACGATGCAATGTCATTGGCATTTGTCACCAACATAAGGAACCAAGATTTATTTGCACAAGTGGCTCTCCCTCTTGAAGGCATATATGTAGAAGGCCTTAGCCTCCAGGATTATGAATTAAAGGATGTTATGTTGGGAAGGCCTACATGGGATTTAGCCCAAAAAATGATGGCTATGGGATTCAAAGAGGTTCTTAAGCAAATGGAGTAGCATGAGATTGAACTCCAAGTGCTTCAAAGGTAGGTTGAGATCCTAAAAGGATATCTAGCTGAAGTTGTTGGTCCTCTTGATCCTGAGCACCCCGAGCAAACTCTGAATACCATACTTAGAGAAGGGGGAGGTGTGAAACTTGACCCATTTTTGAAGGCTTGTTAGGAGTGGCAATAAATTTTTGAGTAGAAAGGCATTACAATCATCACAGGGAATTTGAAGTTACTGCATGCTATGTAGGAGAACGTGAATAAGATCATAGCAATTTTGAAGCAGGACTTTAGTATCATGGATGAGGTACGAGCCTAGAGTAAGGATTTGTAAACTCTACAAGCCATAAAGGGACAAAGATATCAGGTTTTGATTGATGTATATACCAGAGAAGAATTAGACATGATTGATGATTGGATAGAGGAAATAGTGGATAGCAATGAAGTAATGGATACATTACATGAGGAGATTCATCAACTCAAGGAACATGCCCGAGAGCAAATTTTGGAAGTAAAGGGACATTATAGTGATGCATGCTTGGATAGTTTTGAAGATGAGGAATGTGAAAAGTTGTTACCTGTAAAGAATTTTAGGAAGATTTTTGTGGAGACTATTGATGATGAGGACATCCAACAAGCCTTTAGGATAGAAGAAGCCTTGTTAGAATTGGATAAAAAACTAGAGGATTTTGCTGACACCCAAATTGACGTAGACAATTACAGACAAAAGGTAAAAGATAAGTATGAGGCTTTAGATCTTTTAGATGTGGCTAAGATTACTAAGATGGTAGAGAAATTCAAGGGAAAACATCCAAACATAGCTTTGGGATGAAGAAGAACAAAACCAAGATGCCAAAATTTCAATTTTGACACTTAGTAAAATTTTGAGATTTTTGACCATGTCAAGGTCCACAGCTTCGTATGTTTGAAGCTCTACAATTTAGGGGTGCGCCAAAAGTTAACTGCTTGTTCCAAAAATAAAACTTTCCATAATGGTAGTTTAACTTTGACACATGCCTAGTAAAGGACCAACTTCTATTTTTGGCATCTCTAGACACTCCTACTTCGACTGAAGGGTTCCTCCTACTTTCTCTCTCATAATTTCTTTGTTTTTGACATGTAAAGGGCTCATGCATCCAATTAATGAATAAAATATGGATGGAGTCCCTCTAAGCACTAGATTAATTGTTAGTCTATATGTGTTTAGTTTTTTTTAATGTTTTAAAAATGTTTTATTGCATAAAGATATCTCTCACTCTCAACACAAATTGAGGAGACAATTTATTATAAATACCCCATTGTAAAATGTAACAAGGGCTGCCATTATTATGCAATAAAATTATGCTTTTGGTGCTCGCATTTGGAGTGTAGTTAGTTTTTCCTAAATGTGTCATTGTTTTATGAATTTTGTTAATAGAATTGTGATTGAGCCAAAGGTTTATTGTTTATTGCATTGTTTTTAGTTGTGTGATCTTTTAGCTTTGGTGTTTGCTATAGATTTACAAATTTCACTAATGTAACGAGCTTGAGAAGAGATCATCAAATTGTGTCTACATAGCTTTTTTTTCTCACATGAGCACACTTTCCATGGCCTTGCGATTTGATGAAAGGTGAAATATCATACGATTGTTAAAGTTTCTCACCGATGATTGCATCAGTGGATTCTAGGAAGCGCTGCTCCTATTTACATTGGTTTCCTACCGATTTCTTCAAAAGTTTAAATCATAGCATGTTGTTTATTGTAGCTTATGTCCATTAGGATTTCAATTTCATGTTATTTTCTTTTAGTTTCATTATTTTCTTTGCTAACCCCTTGCTAGAATAGTAACTCATTTTAGTTGCATTGTTAGATTGCATTCATTGAAAAACCAAAAAATACAAAAACATTGTTCTTTTGTGTATTATTTTGAGACAGGGAACATATTTACTTCATTCTGAGATCATAATAGAACCAAAAAAGGCCTCCTCATGAACAATCACATTTATCTTCAACTGAAAGGATTTTGGTATGTCACAAGAAAAATACTGAACCTTGGAGTTGATCCCCAAAAGATTAGCTTTTCAAGAGAGGAATTATGCAATGAATTCCTGTCATTGACCACATGCATAATGATCGCCCAATAGAAGTGACGCTAGAAGGAGGGCCCCTTGAGACTCCCAGAAAGGGAGAAAATTTGTCAAAGTTTCAAAAAAAATTCACTTCTACAAAGATCTGCGCTTCACATAAGTTCAAAAAAATTCTAAGTTTTTTGAGAAATTTAGGTTCGTAGCTTCGTAGCTCCACAGATCTGCAACCTTGTAGGTGTACAAAACTCTGTGATGTGCAAAATTCAAAGAGGTGAGAAAGTGTACTTCTACAGAGGTGCATTTTTTCTAGAATTGATGCAAGCTAGAGGATATTGATCCAAAATTCCCATTTCAATTAGCACTAAGGTCTATGCCAAGTGCACATGAGTTTCTCAAGCTTACTCGCTTCTGTAAACCATGTAGTGACAAGGGAACATTCCGAATTCAACCACTTCAATTTGAACTTTCATCATCTTCTTCAACTCCACCTCCACTCTAACTACTTGGTGGACCACCACATATTCCAATAGCTACTCCTCAACAACCATCGTTAGGTCTACCAAACCCTCCAATGGAAATTTTGTCAAATGTTATAGACTCACCAATAAACTTGAGAGGTGAACTCCATGACCTCCCTAGGAATCCTGAGAAGTTTTGCCCCAGATTCATGTATGGTGAAACACGAACTGCTGAAGATCATGTCAAATTTTTCAAGGAAATTTGCAATCGAAAGTAGATTGCTAATGAGGATGTGGTTCTTCATTTATTCCCCTACTCTTTGGGGGAAATTATGTTCAATTGGTATATCAATTTACCACTTGGATGCATTAGAGATTGGGACACATTCGAAAAATTGTTCTTGGAACAATTCAAAACATTCATCAACCCAGCTATGATACATCAACAATTCATATCAATCAAAAGTGACCCAACTAAGATAGTTTCCCACTTCAACCATTGCTTTCATATGACCTACCACAAGTTGGAAATTCCATACACTATACCGGTTGAAGCCGCTATTTAGATTTATCTAAATGCTATGGACCATCTTATTGCAATTTTCCTGAGAAGACTTCTTGTAGCAAATATCGACACATTGGATAAAGTCTTCACAGAAGCAATCATGTTTACAAAGAAAACCAATCCTAATGGAGGAGGAATGATGCTTCCAACGCAAGCAGTCACTACAATACCAACATACCCCATGGGAGCACCCATGTTTCCTATCCAGTTCATACCTATGAATCTAGTTCTATTACAGCAGGCACCCACTCCACAAAATCATGCGATAACATATCTGGGGTATGAGCCTCCAAAAATAGCTTTCTTTGAATAGAAGGTCATAGTTCCCATGGAAACGAACAATAACCTTATTTCAGAAGTTGGTAAAATGAAGAAGACTATGTCACAGATGAAAAATCAATTAACATGTCTTAGATTATCACAAGGACAAAATGACAACTTCCAAAGTAACAATGCTAGCCCCTACAAAAACAATTTTGGTTAGAATTACAATAGGAACTTCAATGGGAATAATAACAACAACAATGCAGGAAACAACAATAAAGGAAACAACTTCAATCCTACTAATCACAACAATGGCTTCCAAACGTAGAACCGACAATGGAACACCCGTCTAAATAATGGAAGCATTCCTACTGATAACAACAACAACATTCAATATGCTAATATCAATCAGTATGATGATAGCCAAAATGCACTTAACAATGATGGTTCGTACTATAATGGCAATTAGGAGGTGAATCAAAATTCACAGGTAAATGAGAATCCTCCTCCTGTACAATTCAATGCTATGCTATTGGAATCTTATGATTCTGCATAGAAGACACAAGTGGAACAACCAGTGAGTGAGGAATTCTCATTCCCATTTAGCCAAGAATCAAACCTTCAACATGATGAGATATTTTCCTTTCATAATGATAATCAGAATACATACAACCTCAAAAATAGAAAGGATCCCTTGACAAATGGAATTCCTCCAAGTTTACAACCAACTCCACCTGATCCAAGAGCAAGTAATAATCCACCATCGATAAGACTAGTGTATGGAGGACAACATAATTAGAATCAAGTGAATGTACCAACAATATTGAAGAATCTCGCTTGGTCTACTAAAAAATATAATGCAATAGAGGATTTGAAAAGGACTAAGGCCAATATGTCCATGTTTGACATGTTACAAAATTGTCCACAACAAAGAGAAGCTCTTATGAAGATATTGGATCATACAAAGGTTTCCCATAATGCAAATAATGTTCCTCAAAAGACAGTATCTCAACAAGTGAATGCTACAGAAGAAATGCCCACTATGTTCAAAGACAAAGTTGAGGTACCCTTGTTTCTACTTAGCATCAAGATATGGAAGAATCTTCACAATTTCCTCATTGATTCAGGAGCTTCATGTAACGTAATGCCATTATCAATAGCTCAAAGGCTAGGAGTTCGTACTCAACCCTCTAATCGAGTGGTGATACAGTTGGATAAAATGAAGGTAAAAGTCATTGGTGTATTGAAAGATGTGCGGATACAGTTAATAGTTGACCCTCAGATTCAGGATGTTATTGACATACATGTGGTTGATATCCTAGAAACATATGGTTTTATTCTAAGAAGAGAATGAATGAAATATTTGAGAGGATGGTTTTCTATAGACTTCACTCAATTGTGGTTGCCATGGAAAGAATTCAACAATCAAATCAAGATAGATGTTGAGCCCAAATTGAAAACAATGATTACAAATTAGAATGCCCTAAATGAGATAACATTCTTACAATTAGATTTGGGTTCATACAAAGTAATGGTATTGGATATGGTTCCAACCAATACACCTCAAGATCAGAATGAAGAACCTAAGATGCTAGTACCCAAAAGTGAAACCATGACATAGTTCATAGATAGTATGGTGACTAATTTACAATGTTTAGGAGAGGAAGCTGATCCCAACATCCTCCTCCTTCTAGGATTTTTTTAGTTGCACAAAGTTAGTCACTTTGAGTTTAAATGCTCATCATGCCAAGAAGCAATAGTGAAGGTGTTGACACACATAATGGAAAACAAGGATAAAAGGACCTCAACAGTTGATTTGACAAAAAGCCAAAATTTATGAACTCATCCAACCTTGTTGAAAAGATTGAAGAAGAAACTAAAGATTTAAATGTGTCACACAGTGATACCTCATCAAATGGGGGAGGTTTGTCTTCTCCTCCTCCAGGGATGATCAAAATTCAAAGAAGAAGATGATAGGTGAAAGGTAAAGGATGGAGTTCAATAGTCATTCATCCTGAACCTAAAGTTGAGGATATCAAAGAACTGATAGGAGAAATTCAAGATAAACAAGAAAAACATACACTTCCTCTATCCACAAATTATGAAGGGGAATCATCGAGTCCTACGCAAGGAAAGTTACAATGGATTCCTAAGAAACAGTCATTCAAGGCTCAAGTGAAAGAGAAGTTATGGATGAATAAGTATAAAGTCAAAAAACCCAAGGAAAATGCAATTTGGACATTTTTCTTTGATGGTTCCAGGTGCAAGATGGGAGTTGATGTAGTTATTGAATTGGTCAACCCAAAAAGTAGGTCTTCCTATGTTGCATATCGATTACAATTTAGATGTACTAACAATGCTATAGAATACAAAGCATTAATTCGAGGACTTCTCTTTGCACTAGAGAAAGGATTCACAGATCTCATAATTGAAGGAGACTTTCAATTGGTCATACGACAAGTAAAATCCATATACTCTTGCAACGATAAAAGATTACTTGCTTACAGAAAAAGGGTATGGGATATAATGGATGACTATGAACCTTTAAACATCAAATCCATTCCAAGAAGAAAGAACATGGTAGTGGATGTTCTCACCATTTCAGCAAGTGCTTTACAACTAGTTGAAAGAGCTAAGTTGAAAATATTTATAGTGGAATTGGTTGTGGTTCTGTCCATTCCTGATAATATCACAAACTTTTAGGTCTTTCAAGATGATCAACATATACTTGAGCTTATCATGTGCAGTCGCCATTTTGAGGGACAAGAAATTGATGATACACCAGATGACAAGCCTAAAGATGATGAGCTTAGGGATGAGGATGGGATTCTGAATTTAAAAACTAACACTATTCTAAAAGGAACGGTTGAACTAGAATGCATCTTTGATTGTGATGAATCAGCACTCACTAGAAGGGTAACCCAAGAAAAGGGAATCAAAGAATGTGACTCATACAATTTGGGTACTGATGAAGAACCACAAATGGTACAAATAGGAAAAGTGTGTGATCAACAAGAAAGAGAAGACATGCTCAAATTACTCACCGAGTATAAGGATGTTATTGCTTGGAGCTATGAAGAGCTGAAAACTTATGATCCTAAGATTATCACACATGACATCTCGCTGAAACCAGACACCAAACCATTCTGGCAAAGACAAAGACTTGTAAATCCTATCATTGAACCACTGATCATGAAAGAAGTAAAGAAGCTACTAGATGCTAAGATCATATTTCCTATCTACCATTCCACATGGGTGGAAAATTTGGTTCCTGTATGGAAGAAGACTAGAGAGATTCATCTTTGTGTTGACTTTCGTAACTTGAATCTAGCATCTCAGAAAGACAACTATCCTTTTCCCTCACTAGATGAGGTCTTATAGATTGTAAATGGTTCAAACATGATGTCATTCTTGGACAGTTACTCAGGATATAATCAAGTGATGGTCAATGAAGAAGATAGACTAAAGATGACTTTCACAGCAAAGTGGGGAACTTTTGCTTACAACAGAATGCCCTTTGGATTGATTAGTGTGGGAGCTACATTTCAATGAGTGATGGATGAAACTTTTAAAGGACTGATTAACAAATTTATAGTCATCTACATGGATGACTTGACTATCTTTTCAAAAGATCAAAGTACCCACATTGTTGATCTAAGATAGGTATTCAACAGATGTCGTAAATACGACATATCTCTTAATACCAAGAAATGTTCATTTGGCGTTACTAAAGGAAAGATCCTGGGACATTTTATTTCTGAAGCCGAAATCTCCATTAATCTGGATTGAGTTGAATCTATTCTAAAATTAGCACCTCCACACAATCATAAGGAATTGAAGTCTTTCTTCAAAAAGATAAACTTTGTGCAAAAATTCATAAGTGGATTTGCAGAGATAGTTCATCCCCTTAATGATTTACTCAAAAAGGGGGCTAAGATAAAATGGGTGCCAGAGATAAAGAAATAATTTGAAGATATCAAGGTTTCCATTTCTATGGCCCTAGTCTTGGTGAGTCTTGATTACGAGTTACCTTTTAAGATCTATTCTTTTGCTTCTGAATACTCTTGTGCAGGGATTCTAACACAAAAAAGGGAAAAGGAAGATGAAAGACCAATTGCTTATATGAGTTACCCTCTGAAGAACGCAAAGTTCAATTATTCAAACCTTGATAAACAATCCTTTGCATTAATCAGCAGTAAAGAAGTTTTGTCACTACATACTAAGAAGTAAGGTGTATGCAATTGTACCTGATCCAACAATAAAGACACTTTTCATGCAGAATGAATTGGGTGAAAGAAGGGGAAAGTGGATGGCCATATTTCAAGAATTTGATCTCAAAATTCAATCTATGAGATAAGTCAGAGGTCAGGGGTTGTCAAAAATTATAGCTGATAACCAGGATGGAAACGAAAAGGAATTCAAGTTTGACAATGAAACAAATGAAGATGATCAAAAGAAGATGGTTGTGTCACAAATTGATATTAATCAAGGTGTGGTGATAGACTTTTGATATCAAGACATTGTTTATTATCTCCTACAAGACCAGTGTCCCAAGTGGATGAATAGTTCACAATGTAGGGGACTTAAAATGAAATGTGAGTCCTACATGTTACATGACAACAAGTTGTACAAGAGAAACTATAAAGGGATTTATCTGAAGTGTTTAGGCCGTGAGGAAGCAAAATAAGTCTTGGAACACTTTCATGATAAGTATGGTACATGACATGGTTTGGCAGAAGTAACGACCCACATAATTCTAAGATTAAGTTATTTTAGCCCTCTATATTCATAGACACTTTTGAACATGTTCATTCTTGCCATATATGTCAAGCCAATGCTAACAGAGAAAGGAATTTGACAATACCCTTATAGCTCGTGTATGAGATACACCCCTTCGCAAAGTGGGGGTTGGATTTCATTGGTCCGATCAACCCACCATCATCAACTAGACATGCATTTATTCTCACAGCTACAGATTATTGCAAGTGATGGATGGAAGCAGAAATGTTTAGAAATTGCACTACTAAGATGGTGACAGACTTTTTGGAAGAACATATTGTTACTAGATTCAGAATGCCATTCGCCCTTGTATGTGATAACGGGTCTGCTTTTGCATCAACATTCTTGACTGAGTGGGCATTTGAAAATCAAGTCATTATTAAGTTCTCTTTGAATTACTACCCACAAGGAAATGGGGTAGCAAAATCTACAAACAAGAACTTGATCATGGTAATAAGATTATTATTGAAAGAAAATCCTAGGGATTGGCATATGGAACTCAAATATGCCTTATGGATAGATCGATTGAGAGTCAAAAATGCTTTGGGAACTTCTCCCTACTTGTTTGTTTATGGACAAGAGCCAGTGTTCCCACTTAATCTCAAAATTCCTATTTTGAAATTCATCAGTGAGTATGTTGAAGATGTTGACAAAGTACAAATCAGATTGATGAATTTTTTAGACATGGATGAAAAATTAATAGCTACATTGGAGCACATGGCTAAACATCAAGCTATTGTGAAAAGATGGTTTGACAAGAGAGCCACAATAAATTCAATCAGGATTTTTGACCTTGTTCTACTCTGGGATAAGGTGAAAGAAAAGTTGGGCAGCCATACCAAGTTTCAACACTTGTGGATAGGCCCTTATCAAATTGCAAAAATTCTTGGAGAAAACACTTTTAGGCTCAGTTCCTTACAGGGGGAATTTCTTCCCTTGCCTATAAATGGGCAATTTTTGAAGCATTATTTTGAAGCCTAAAAGACAAAAAATAAAATTAGTTAGATTTCATTTCTACATTTAGCTTAGATTTGTATGCCTGCAAGTGTATTTATTTCTTCAAGTGTGTTTGCTTTCATGTTGCGTGTTTATTTTCAATCGTGTGTTTCTTTTCAAAGTTCTGTCAGTCATAGGGGGTAAGGTGTACCTGAGATTTTCTCTCAAAATTTTACTAACCACTTATTGGTTCCAATTTCAAGAAGAGATTTTTTTTGTCAAAACATTTCAACGATTATGTGTCTTATACAAACTGAGAAATTGACATTTCTAGTGAAAATAAGGGACTTTCAGTCTAGAAATCAAAAGCCTAGACCAACAAGTTCTCAACACGTTGCAAATTTAAAAATTTGATTGTTTTAGATGTTGTTGAATTGAAGTCAAAAATGATGAGGGACAATCCAAACTTCAACTAGTTCAAACAGGAGGGGTCTCCCAAGAGGTTGCTAAGATCATTGCTCGGCATGAGAGTTTCTAAAAAGTTCTAAAAGAGGAATGCAAGGGATGTTCACAAGAGATCGAATCCAAGAAAGGAAAAGAAAAGGAAATAAAAGAGAAAATACGGTGTTAAGATAGAAGGATTCTAAAAATCTGAAATGGCAAAAGATACATCTTCAAAATAAAGTATCTTGTATTCAAAATATTGCTTCACCAAAAGTAACATTCTAAACGACATGGAGTGACTATTTTTTTTTTTAGAAAGTTAAAAGAATGTGTCATCCTACCAAGATCCCTCAAACTGATTCTCTCATTTGGTCAAGTAGTTGATCAGTGAATACCCTTCATCAAGATTCTGAATGAATGAGCCAGGAGGAGTGTAAGATTGTTTTGAGTTGACAGAAAACATTGATAAGATTGCATCCTGAGATCTCAAAGGGAACAAATATGCACACACACACACACACACACACACACACAGAGCTTAAAGGTTTTAAATTCTAAGATTTTGATTGTAAAGTCATCCAAAAGATGCTCGAGGTGTTCAAAGTTCGACTGGTGTTTGACACAAATTGAAAGAATGTTTGCTGATGAAGAAATGCTTTAGTCATTTCTTCCTTTTTTCAGGGCTATTTTTTGTGGTCTCACAACACACGCCCCATTCCTAGTCAAGAATGGGGACCCCCTACTTTTTTCAAAACTCCTAAACTCATGGTTTTAGAGTTGAGAGAAAATTTTGAAAATTAGAAAATTTTAAAAATTTTAAAAATTAGAAAATCAAAAAAAATAAAGAAATTGAAAAAAGAAAAAAATCAAGAAATTGGAAGACTATAAAAATTATAAAATTTTCAAAAAAAAAAATTTCATCTGCACAAGTGCGCACGCAGGCGAAGTGCACGTTGTGCACCTGCACTGCTCACTCTGCCCAGTGTGAGGGTTATAAAACCCCCCCACACCCTTTACACTTTGTCTTTTTTCTTTCCATTTTGTGTTCTTTCAAGTGACTATAGAGATAAGGTATGCTATTGCCGCACACCTTCACCTTTGGCATTACGTGTTGTGCAGGTGCCACACACCTTATGGCGCGTGCACTGCGTGCAATGTGTGGGTGCCCCTCATCTTTGCCACTATGTTCTCTAAAATGGTGTCGTGCACACCCTACTGCGTGGATGCCCCCACCAATTCCATCGCACACCATTGTATTTTACATGCAATAAAAATGGACCAAGCATTGTGCAAGAGTGCCACCAATGTCGTGCCAATAAAGCGCCAGAAGTGCCACCGGTGTTGCACGTGCCTCACAAACAGTGTCGCGCACCACTATACACTGCACGTCAAAAGAACCACCAGTGTCGTACCAAGTGCCAAAAGTGCCACCGGTACCGCGCACGCTAAGGCTTGGCACTACGCCTCATGCCCTTGACATTATTTTTTTCCTTTTTCATAAATTTTAAATGTTTAAACATAAGAAAAAAAATATAAAAATGTTTAAAAAATAAACAATAAAAAATGTCTAAAAAATAAAAAAAATTTAAAAAATTTTTAAAAATAATTTATTTATTTTTAAAGATAAAAAAAGATAGAATAAAATGATGACAAAAATAAAAGTATAAAAATACCCAAATTGGGCATTTTTTTCCTTTATGTTTTTTTTTCAATTCATAGTTTTTTAAATCTTTTGATTAATAAATGTTTTTCTCACAATGTGCAGGTGATTAAATGGCATCCACGTGTGGAGTAGCACCCAAAACTATAGTCTTCAAATTCCAAGGTGTACCTTTGAAGCCGAGATTTCACGATGATTACGCAGAAATAAGAGATACTAACCTCGGACACATGGATTTAGGAGAATTCCTAAGAATTTGCAACAAGTGAATAGAGAGGTTAGCCTTGGTATCTTTTTTGATCCATTCTAGATTGGTAAATGCAATGTCTCACCCCGTGTTGGTACAATTAGCTAAACTAATCATGGCCCTATCACAACATTTTGTTCCTGATGAAAGAGTAGTCAAGAGTGTCATAGGAGAGGTTGTGTTGGACCTATGACCTGACAACATTGAAAAGGTCTTCCATCTCCTGAGAGTAGACCAGTTCATTAGACTCTCATATGAAGTAGCTGAAAGATGGTACAGGGAGCATTGGCAAGAAGTGATTGACATTATTCAATCCTTTTACCTCATTAAGAAGCCTCCTTGAGGAAAGATAATAGGTAGAGTGGATATAACCCAAGGATATATGAAGGAGCATATCAGTTATTCCATCATTCTCTTGAGTAGATTCATGGGCTTACTAGCATCGGGTCACCTCAGCACCTTCATGGTCAACTTCATTGAGACCATTCAACAGGAAAAGATACCATTGGACTGGGCCACCACACTGAGTGAAGACTTGTGTGAACAACTAAGGATGGTGAAGGAGAAGAAGAAGTTTTACATGACTTCTTACATGGTATACCTGCTTGCAGCAAGGGAAACAAACTATCCCAGTTTGTATAGGAGAGGCAGTATGTATGACCCCAATGCCTGGCCATACATAGTCTACCCTCAGCTAGTGAAGAAGAAACTCTTAGCATAGAGCAAAGAATACATAATCATGAATGATGCGTTCATCTTTGTGATCATTCAATTCATTGAGGGAGACTATGAGAAGAGGTTATCCAATGAAGCCAAGGCACATATCACTACTCTTGGAGCGTAATTCATACAATTCAAGATGTTCACATGTCTTCGGGTAGCTGGTGCCTCTATCAATCCTAAGAAGCTCCCAAGATACCCAAGTGAAAAACTAGTGCTATTGGAGATTTCCTGACAAATTCAGTCAACCTATGAGAAGATAAAGAGACAATGAAGACCTTGTTAGGCATGGCCATTGGTCATTGGACCATATTAGGTGAAGAGGAAGCAAGACATTCTGTCCTTCAAGTGGGAGTGGGAGAATTATCTCTTGGGAGAATACAACTCTCCTCGGCCCAATTTTGATAATGTCAAGCGAGTGGAAAGTCTGGCAGGAAAGGACTTCCATCATGAGGATGTTGTTGAGGATCACTAGATGAATGCCACAAATGACTACGATGTTCACATTAGGGACTATTGTAGGATGACTTTATATCTAGCTAAAAAGGCTCTCCAGTTGAACATCCTTGAAGAGATAAGGCAATGAAATTGAAAGGAGTTAATGGATCCCCTATTCAATGCTTAAAAAATTGGTGAAAGACCCATTATGAATGCCGAGGTTGACAGGGAGGAGGCTGGTGATATTAATCATCGAGTAAGATATGTCATCAAAATGACAAAGGATTGGATCAAGAAACCTTTTCCACTTGATCAAATTCTTGACATACTGATATTCCACACACGTGCTCATCCAAAAAGAGGTAGAGGGAAGAAAATAACAATTCCTACCTTCACAGCTCAATCTCCTATCAGGCTAGAGATGGTGTACCAGATTGATCACATAGTTGGATATTATCACCCTCTTGAGAGGAGGGGAAAGATTAAAAGAAAAAGGACCTCCCCTCAGAGGATTCAGATAGAACAAGTGCCTCCCCAGCAGAAGGAATAGAGTCCACAAGGGTCCCAAGATACTGGAGTTACCCAGGTCCAGGATGAACCGCAGTTGCCTCCAATTGTGTATAGCCAAGCAGAAGTGGGAAAGTTTCCACAAGTCTCCATTCCTCCTGTGCAAGATGAGCCAACTTCTCCTTTTACTTCCAAGAAACATAAGAAAAGGATTAAGATCAAATGAAGAAAAGGAAAAGGATCAGTAGAAGATTAATGCCTAATCCATCTATTCCTGAAAGCATTATGAAAGGAGATGAAGAGGAGGAAGAGGAACAAGTGCCCCTATAAGGAAGATCTTGGCTAGCTAGAACCATATAGTTGTAAAGGAGAAAGAGTGCCATAGGTACCCCACCATCCACTCAAGCAAAACCCTTAGAGATCTCTTCTTTAGAAGATGAAGTACACCAGTGGGTGGGTGAGCAAAGTGAAGAGGGTGATGATGTTTTCTCAATGTCATATTTTGATTTCATGCCCATAGGTACAAAGTTGATTGGGGATAAGATTAGGGACACCCCTATAGGTGAACCTCAAAAAGAAGAATAGATGCAAATGTCGCCAGATACATAGGGTCCTAATCTTACTCCTCCATCTCCACCATGAGTTACAGTGGTAGAACAGGACTCGGTGACCCCTCCACCTCAAAGTTCAGAGGAAGAGAAAGTTTAGAAGGACTTATCATTAGAGGAGAGACTAGAGCAAATGGTGATCGGTGAAGTGTTAGAGGGACAAATGGTAGAATATTCTCAACTACTTTCCAAAGACATCAAGGTTTAGGCTACAAGGTCTACTGATATTGAGGCTACAAAAGAAGAGCCCTCCCAACAGAATACAACTCCTAGTAGGAGCAACAAAGGGAAGGAAATTGTAGACCATACTCCTTAATCATCAAGAGCTAGGTCCTCAACAGGACACATCCCTAGATGGGTTCGAAAGGAAATAATGAGGAGTACTAAGCCTCAATTCCGTGCTTCAGAAGAAGACATTTGTGATATTGTAGAGATTTTAAGAAAACCTGAGTCTCCATCACACAAGGCAACACCATTGGCATTTGTCACCAGCATAAGGAACTGGAATTTATTTGCACAAATGGCTCTCGCTCCTGAAGGCACAGATGTAGAAGGCCTTAGCCTCCAGGATTATGAATTAAAGGATGTTATGTTGGGAAGGCCTACATGGGATTCAACCCAAAAAATGATGATTATGGGAGTCAAAGAGGTTCTTAAGCACATGGAGCAGGATGAGATTGAACTCTAAGCACTTCGAAGGGAGGTTGAGATCCTAAAAGGATATCTAGCCGAAGTTGTTGGTCCTCTTGATCCTAAGCACCCCAAGTAAACTTTGAATACCATACTTGTATATGAGAAAATGTTAGTATGCTAATAGAAACCAAATTTAAATAAAGCTTCTACAAACTAAACAAAATTCATAAACTTCAAGATAGACTAAGATGAGCTCTCAATTGAGAATATGAGCCATTAATGGACTCTCTCAATAAGAAGCTCTCTTGTTGAGTAGCTTTGTCTAAAAAGATAGGATGTATGCTCAATATGCTTCCAAAGGCTTCAATGGATGATTGTGGATTTTTGTTGTGGATAGATGGCTTTAGTATGGATTTGGATCTCAAAATAGCATTATAACTTTACTTCATGGATTGTGTTATTTTGCAAAGGGGAAGGATCCAATTTATAGGCAAGAGGCTTCAGGGATTGAGGGCTAAGATGCAAGGATGAGAAAAAGCTTATGGAGGGCTCAGATTGCATGAGAGGAGAGCACATGGATTGTGCTTCCTTATAGCCAATCAAGGAGTGACACATGTCACATGGTGAGAGGATGGAGGAAAGGGGAAGGATGAGTCAACAAAGGAGGCTCAAGGGATAAAATCTTCATAAAGACCCTCATAATGACTTGTAAGAGCAATAAAAGGGCTTGTAAGAGCCATTTATGACCTAGTGGACTTCATAAAGTTTTATGGTTGAGATATTTTGAAGGTGATGAGAGCAATTTCGACTTGGACTTGATTAGAAAGGTTTTAAGCTTGTTTAGGCTTGTGCAAATGATTAGAGGATGGATTAGGATGGTTTAGGATTAGCTTAGGGATAGGCAAGTGGATGGCATTTAATGAGGGTGGGTGAAGGAGGAGATATTTGTTAACTTTGGCTTGGGTTAGTAAGTCTTAACCCATGTTTAGGGAATGTGACAAGGTTAGGAGGGGATTAGGATTAGGTTTAAAGACATCTTCTGGAAGAGTCTAGACTTTGGATGAGGATAAAGACTTTCTAGAATAGTCTAGAATTTCCTAAGATGAGGATGAAGACTTTCTAGAAGAGTCTAGAACTTCTTAGGATGAGGATAAATTAGATTTTTAGGAAATAAATAAAGTTTTATTTATTTCAAGGGTTTGGGTTGAGGAGATATTTATTAAAACTTTTTTAATAAACATGAGGATTAATATTTAATCTTAATTAAATATTTTGAGTTGGGATTAGGGGTAGGAAAGGATGGGATTAGCCTTTAATCGAAATTAAAGAAGGATTAGAAGATTTTGGAAGAGGTTATTGGTCATAAGAAAATTGGCCAAATTTTGGGCAAAAAATAAATTTTTTATTTATTTTAGGATTTTTGGTCAATTTATTAATTAAATAATTAATAAATAAGAAAATAATGTTTAAATAAGATTTAAACATTTTTGGGAGGGATTCCTTAATTAAATATTTTTAATTAAGATAAAGGGATTTAATGGCATAAAAATTAATTAATTAATTAATTAATAAATGATGATGTCATCAGGGATTTTTTCAAAAAATAAAAATACTTTATTTTTTAAAGGATTTTTAGGTGTCTACAGATGTAGAAGGCCTTAGCCTCCAGGATTATGAATTAAAGGATGTTATGTTGGGAAGGCCTACATGGGATTCAACCCAAAAAATGATGATTATGGGAGTCAAAGAGGTTCTTAAGCACATGGAGCAGGATGAGATTGAACTCTAAGCACTTCGAAGGGAGGTTGAGATCCTAAAAGGATATCTAGCCGAAGTTGTTGGTCCTCTTGATCCTAAGCACCCCAAGTAAACTTTGAATACCATACTTAGAAAAGGGGGAGGTGCACAACTTGACCCATTTTTGAAGGCTTGTTAGGAGTGGTGAGAAAGTTTTGAGGAGAAAGGTGTTACAATCATCATAGGGAATTTGAAGTTACGACATGCTATATAGGAGAACATGAATAAGATCATAGCAATTTTGAAGTAGAACTTCAATATCATGGATGAGGTATGAACCTGGAGTAAGGATTTGCAAACTCTACTAGCCATAAAGGGCCAAAGATATTGGGTTTTGATTGATGTATATAAACTATTAAAATGGAATAGATGATAAAAAGAAAATAATCTAATTATTTATATGATTAAAAAATCTCTTTTTTATGTTATGTATATTTTTAGATGTGTTAAATTCACTTTTAGATACTTGTTTACATATATGAATTTTAGTTTTATTTTAGCTATGTCGATTGTAACATACAAATTTTCTCAACCTAATTATACAATCTTAAATATCTAAATTCAAAGGAAATTTCAAAAGTAATTGAATTCATTTCAGCTAACATTGATTTCAACCATCTGATTATAACTGAAGGAAATTAAAGTATTGCTAACATTTTAACTTTTTCTAATTATTCAACTGAAATTAAATTAACGATTAATTATATAAATTGAAATTCTCATAAAGTAAATGTTTTCTCTATCTTGAAAATGAATTAAGCATCTAATCATTTGAAGGTAAAAAGTGAAAGAAACATTCTATATAAATGAAAGAATTTCTTAATCTTGTTGTCCAAGCCTCGACATTGGTGAGAGGAGAAACATTGACACAGGCTTAACCTCCCATCTGTGGACCATTACTTATCCCCACATATTCTAATTTAATAGAATTGCCCTCCCTTCCTCGAGATCGTGCTTGGGATGTTCATGAGTCTAGCCATTAGAGAAACTCAATGGGTTGAAGTCCCGACAGTTATTTTCTAAAATAATTGAAGCGTTTGGACATTAAAAAAAGATCACATGTTTGACACATTTGCCTAAATTCTACGTTGGCAAAGAATTTCTAATTGGGTCTACGTACTCGATCTCCACCACTCGGCTTGACAACTTATACATATCTAGAACATGCATGAGCTTTATAGGTTTTTAACTTCTTATTTATTATATCTGATGTCATTCCTCATTATGCAGATTATATACACCTCCTCACCATTTTCAGGCTACCAAGCTGGTGATTCCTAGGTGCTTGCAAGTTTATATTCACATAATTGATTTACACCTTCTTCACCTTTAATGGCACAACTACCTAGTGAATTCCTCAATCTTCATAATATTATCTTATAAAAAGGATGCATTTACATCTTGAACTAACATAATTGATTGTACAGGATTGGTATACTTTGATGGCTAGGAAAATCATCAATATAATGCAGACTCCATATTTAAAAATCTATTAAATACTTTCTTGAACTTGAATCAATGCATATATAGTAGTGTTATGGTTACTATGTGTTATTAATATAAGGGAAGTATGACTTATTTTCAAATGGGAATAAAAAAACTCAGAATGAAACACTACATATAGAAAGTGGTATTCTTATACTACAGACATAGCATAATAAATGCAAGGAAAACCATTTATAATAGAGGTCTCATGTGACACATCTACTGCAAACCGGTTGCCATGTTGTCGAGAATATGTCTTATCCTTCTATTCGATGAACCAAGGTAGAGATTATGTTGGAGTATTAGGGACAGATGTGTGATTAGTAAGTATATTGATTTCTAGGCTCAGTTGTTCTAAGAGCTTTTGATAGCAAGGAATGTTATGGAAAAGGGAAGAATGAATTGATTATGATTATGAGACTCTAATAAAAGGAAGAGCTTGACTGTTTGGCTCCCTTAAGCTACAAGAACCCATTCGAATACCATTCAAATTGATTTAAAAAGAAAAGAAGAAGGAGGGAAATAAAAGAAAGAAAAATAAGAAGTTAAAGGGTTATTATTATAATATATTCTTATTCTATGTTCACGTTTATGTATTGATAAGGTGGCATCATTAGATTATGATTTATAATGTATTGGTGTCACCTTATTTTTATGTACATATGTTCGTATTAGAGAATGTTTAATAATAATTAAATAATATTATTATTATTTGATATTTCTTTTAAAGGTAATAATTTATGTTTATTTTATATTATTTATCATAATGTTTTTTTTAGCTCATGAGGTTCCATCATGTAATATGTTGTCAAGTCCTAGTAACCTTGCCAAGATAGTTTTTAGGTCAACCTGTCAATTCTGATGACTAGACTATTCAACCATCCCCTTTCGATGACCCCGTTTAGCAATGCTTCCCCTCTCTCTTTCGTCTTCTTTTTGCAATCAATCAAAACAACATTCTCACCAAGACATCAATTCAATATTTATAAATTGTTAATTCAAAATCATCTAGTGACCGTTAGATATTTCATCAATGTCAAAATAACTAACTCTCTTCACATATTCATGAAAATATCTCATCGTCATACATGTACTTCAACTAACTCATATCACATGATCAGAAAGAATTAAATTGATACAATGGCTATAATTAACTAACTCACTTTCACATAGTCAAGAAAGAATAGATTGATACAATGGCTATAATTAACTAACTTGCTTCACATGATCAAGAGAGAATAGATTGATACAATGGCTATAATTAACTAACTCACTTTACATGATCAAGAAAGAATAGATTGATACAATGACTATAACTAACTAATTTTTTTCATATGATCAAGAGAGAATAGATTGATACAATGGCTATAATTAACTAAATTGCTTCACATGATCAAAAATAAATTGTTTCAATGACTATAATCAGTTTTAAATTTAGGGAAAAAATTGGGATGTAACATACCCACTCCCTTAGATTTTCATTGTCCTAGATGAAAATAATAGCAAATTTAAGTAATACTTAATCAATTCTATGAAAGAAAAGAATACTCAGTTTTCAATCTTAGAGAAAAGATAGGGATATCTTTGAAAAATATCATGATAATCCTCCCAGGTGGCATTATCTTCAGTATACTAGTCCCACTAGACCTTGCACTACATTACTTCTCAATTTTGTAAGTGTAGCTTACACACCTTGAGTATTTTGAGTGGTCTTACCTCTATCACTCTTGGCTCTTGCACCTGTAGTAATTTCCAATCAATCATATGTTCATGGTGGGTAATATACTTTTTAAGATAAGATACATGGAAGACATCATGCATCCTGGCAAGGGCTGGTGGTAAAGTGATCCTATATGCTACTAGGTTAAGAATCTCCAAAACTTCAAAGGGTCCTACATATCTCGGGGCTAACTTAGCATTCTTGCCAAACTTGATAGTACTTTTCTGAGGTTTAACCCTTAGTAACACCTTGTCCCCTATTGAGAATTCTTTGGCTGTTCTTTTAGCATCAACATAACTCTTCTGTCTGTCATTTTCCTCCTTCAACATCTGACGAATTTGCAGCACCTATTCTTCCATCTCTTGTAGCATTTTAGGCCCAATAATGATTCTTTCTTCCAATCAATTCCAAATCACTCAAGTTCTAAGCTTATGACCATACAAAGCCTCAAAAGGAGCCATGCAAATTCTACCAGAGGTAAGTATGTTTCCCATGGGTATTGTCGATCTAGACAGTATACTCTTAGGAGATCCTCTAATACTTGATTTATTCATTCGGTCTGACCATCTGTCTCAGGATGATAGGCTGAACTAATATTTAGTTTGGTGCCCAATGCTGTAAATAATGTTTGCCAGAATCTAGAAGTTATCCTAGCGTCCCTATTTGAAATTTTTTTTTCTAAAATCCCGTGTAATCTGAAATTCTCTTTTATGAACTTATGAGCAATTTCGGGTGCTCCATTAGATAAATTCCCTAGTATGAAATGAGCAACCTTAGTCAATTTTTCAACCACAACCAAGATAGTGTTGTGTCGATTCTAGGTCATAGGTAACCCTTGCACAAAATCCATGGATATTACCTGCCACTTCCACTCAGGCACTTCATTTGGATGCAACAAACCTGCTGGGTACCAGTGCTATGCCTTTTAGTTTTACATTCTAAGAATCCTGCTACAAACTCAATTATTTTCCTTTTCATCCCCTTCCAAAAATATAAAGGTTTTATATCAGATAACATTTTTGTTACTCCCAGATGTCCTGAGTATGGAGCTAAGTGATATTCACCTAAAATCAATCTTCAAAGTTTAGGGTTGTTAGGCACATAGATTCTATGGTGATATCTTAACAATCCATCCCCTTCTAAGCTAAACTCTAAATACTTAGGATCCTATATGTCTCTAATAAGATCCATGCTGATTTTTGTACAAAACTCATCATTTTTTGGATGTTGTAAAATTTGGACTCTCAACCTGAAGTTTACCATAGTCATTGCCGAGATGTGTCTTCTCTGGCCTAGGGCATTAGCCACCTTGTTTTCCTTACCTTTAATGTAGCTTATGTCGAACTCATAATCTGCTAAAAATTCTAGCCATCTCCTTTGTCTAGCATTAAGGTTCTATTGAGTGAAAATATATTTCAAACTTTGATGATCAGATCTAAGCTCAAAAGGTTTTCCAAGTAAATAATGTCTCCACATTTGCAATGCATGCACTATTGCTACTAATTCAAAATCATGGGGTGTGTAATGTCATTCATAATTTTTCAGTTTCCTAGACTCATAAGCAATGACTTGTTCATCTTGCATTAACACACCTCCTAAACCTTCTCTTGATGCATTAGTTATAACTACGAACTATTTTTGTGGATTAGGTACCCTCAGAATAGGTGCATTAGTCAATTTTTCTTTCAAAAACTCAAAAGCTGATTGAAGCTTTTTTGTCCAAAAAAAAAATTTTCCCTTTATCTCAAGTGAAGTGATTGGATAGGCTATCCTCAAGAAATCTCTGACAAACTTTCTGTGGAATCCAGCTAATCCCATGAAGCTCCTAACTTTGGATACATTTCTAGGTATGGACCATTCCTTAATCACTTTTATCTTAGATGGATCCACTACTATACCCTGCACTAAAATAATGTGCCCTAGATAATAAATTTATTTTTGGTAAAAAGCACACTTAGATAGTTTTCCATATAGCTTGTGTTCTCTTAGTCTTTTCAAAACTATTTCTAAGTGCCTCGAATGTTCTTCTTCATTCTTAGAATATATTAAAATGTCATTAATGAAGACTAATACAAATTTATCCAAACAATCTTGGAATATACTATTCATTAAATTCATGAAAATCGCTGGGGCATTAGTTAATCCGAAAGGCAATACTATAAACTCATAATGTCCATACCTAGTCGTGAATGTGGTTTTATGTATATCCTCATCTTTAATTCGTAGTTGATGGTATCCTGATCTTAAATCAATTTTTGAAAATATAGTTGCACCCTTCATTTGGTCAAAAAGATCATCTATCCTTGGCAATGGGTACCAATTTCTAATGGTGACTTTATTAAAAATCCTTTAATCTATACATAGTCTCATGGTTCCATTCTTCTTCCTTACAAATAGTACTGGGGATCCCCATGGTGAGACACTAGGTCAAATCATCTTCTTATCTAGCATATCCTATAATTGAATCTGTAACTCCATTAACTCTGTGGTTGTCATTCTATATGGGGCTCTGGATATGGGTTCTACTCTTGGTATCAAGTCTATGGTAAAATCAAATGCCTAGGAAGGGAGTAATCCAGGAAATTCCTCAGGAAACACATCTTAAAAATTCTTCAAATAGGGGTATTTTTCTTCAAAGGATTCTTTTAACTTTTTCCTGATTTCTCCATCTTCATAAATACAATCATCCCCATATGTGGTTGTTTTAGACTCCCTGGTATCCTAAATTCTAACTATGAAAATTTCATAGCCTTTCCTCCCATATCTCTTGAATTGCATTGCAGAAATTTGTTTTGATCTAATCTCGTGTTTAATCCTTGAAATGCTTGTTGGTCTGCTTTGATCATCCACATAGTTTATAGTTTTGGAAAGACAATCTACCTTACCCTTATGTTCATTGAGCCAATTAATCCCTATGATAATGTCATATGACCCCAACAGTGCTACATATAAGTTCAATTCTGTAGAGAAATTCAAAAAGTCAACCCGAGCTTCAAATAGGCATTGCTCCACCTTAGCCCTTGATTGGTTTGCATACTCGATTGTCCATGGTTTTTCCATAAAACTAGATCTTGTCGAGAATTTACTTAATAGCTTAGGTGATATAAAACATTCAGATGCTCTAGTATCAATTAAGATGGACACAAGGTTCCCGTAAATCTTACCCGAAGTTTCAATGGGGCATATTTGTTGCTCTGCTTGCCTAATATCCAAGGCTACATGAATCCTTTGTTGAAAGGCTTGTTGCTGCTGCGGAAAAGATGAATGCTATGGCTGGCTATTATTGGGTTTATTAGGGCACTATCTCATGAAATGATTCCCTCCGCAGTTAAAACATCCTCCTGATGGTCCCTTCTTCTCATTATTTTTGTCATTTTTATTCACATAAAAATTTCTTTTGACATATTTTTCTCCATTCTTTCTAAATTTAGGTTTATTATTCTTATAATCCTTAAATTGCTTTTTCTGTGGTCCAAAATCAACACCCTCTAAATTCCAAGTAGTTTTCCTTTTGTTATCTCAGATGGAGTTATCCTTTCTGATCTTATGCTCTTGTTGAACAACCTTTTCCAGAGCCTCTTCCATTATACGAGGAGCAAGAACATCAACAACTCCTCCTATCCAGTTGTTCAACCCCATGATATATTTTCTCACCTTCAGATTGGTGTCTTGCTGATAAGGTGGCACATATTTAAGTAATTGTGTGAACCTCTCCCAATACTTATGTACTGACATGTCTCCTTGTTTTAAGTTTTGAAAATCTAAAAGCTTTTGACCATGGAAGGTATGAGGTAGCCAACACCTCTTAAATATGCTCACAAATTTCTCCTAGGTGATATTAGTGGTTCTAATATTTTGCTCAAGCTTAGTGTTTCCCCACCAAGTTCCAACTTCTCTCATGGAATGATATATTCCCCATACTACCTTTGAGGTCTTAGAGAAATTTTTAATCTCAAAATATTGCTCCATCTCAGTCAACCATGCTTCTGCTTCTTCTTTGGACTCAGAACCAAAAAATTTAGGTGGTTTTATTTTCTTTGTCTACTGATAAATCAGCCACTATTTCTTTCTTCTTTTGCCTTTTTGTTTGCTTGGGAGGGGAGGTTTTGTTACATTCAGAGACTTTTTTCTCCGCTCTAAAAGTGGATGTGGTTTGTACTTCCTTACGATTCTGCCCATCTGGGCTGCCATTTCACTCATCCTTCTTTCCATGGTTTCTAACTTTAATTGTGTTTCTTGCAAAATTTGGAGTAACAGTTCATTGGAAGATTGTGGATTCTCACGTATTATTTCTTGGTTCTCTATATTCTCGTTGTTATTCATTTTTATGTTTATGATTCCCACTTGTTAATTTGCAATCGTGTTATTATGCGGAAAGAAGAAATTTATTAAATAAAAAGTCTTACAACACATTTCAAATAACTTAATTTTATTTTCATTGCTCAACTAAGCAATCTTATTTACAAAATTTCCTCTATTGAGGAAGTCTACATTCACACAACATTTAATCTTGCTTTGTACCATTACATTTTGTTCAAACTGGTACATATCTCATACCATCCAGGATCTATGAAACTGTAAAAGGGGATTGCTCTGCTGAGCATTCCAGTTTTGTATCAACTTGTTTCTATATGCCACCTTCTTGGTAGGAGTCCACCTAATTCTTTCCTTCTTCATTCGCTAAATTTCCTGGTTCAAGGTTTCATTGTCTCAAGGTTCAAAACAATAGGAGTAGTCATATTTAGTCATGTTTCTAATAAGATAGGGAAAGATGGGATGCAGAGTTTTCTTGCGAGGAGTTTTACCTACTAACATCCTATAGTCAATTCAAATTTTCCATCAAGTTTTAAGAAGGTAGGGTGCCCTAGGTTCAGTGTCGAACCTAGAACTTTGATACTATATGTAACATACAAATTTTCTCAACCTAATTATACAATCTTAAATATCTAAATTCAAAGGAAATTTCAAATGTAACTGAATTCATTTCAGTTGACATTGATTTCAACCATCTAATTATAACTAAAGGAAATTAAAGTATTGCTAACATTTTAACTACTTCTAATTATTCAACTAAAATTAAATTAACAGCTAATTATATCAATTGAAATTCTAATAAAGTAAATGTTTTCTCTATCTTGAAAATGAATTAACCATCTAATCATTTGAAGGTAAAAATTAAAAGAAACATACTGTATAAATGAAAGAATTTCTTAATCTTGTTGTCCAAGCCTCAACATTGGTAAGAGGAGAAGCATTAACATAAGGTTAACCTCCCAACCATAGACCATTACTTATCCCCACATATTCTAATTTAATAGAACGACCCTCCCTACCTCTAGATTGGGCTTGGGATGTTCATGAGTCCAACCATCAGAGAAAGCTAGTGGGTTGAAGTCCCAACAACTATTCTCCAAAATAACTGAAGTGTTTGGACATTCAACAAAGATCAAATGTTCAACACATCTGCCTAAATTCTACCTTGGCCAAGGATTTCAAATGGGGTCTACAAACATGATCTCCACCACTTGACTTGACAACTTATACATATCTGGAATATGCATGAGCTTTATAGGTTTTTAACCTCTTATTTATTATATCCAATGTCATTCCTTCTTATGCAAATTATATACACCTTCTCACCATTTTTAGACTACCAAGCTATTCTAGGTGCTTGTAAGTTTATATTCAAAGAATTGATTTACACCTTCTTCACCTTTAATGGCACAACTACCTGGTGAATTCCTTAGTGTTCATAATATCATCTTATAAAAAGGATGCATTTACATCTTGAACTAAGACAATTGTTTGTACAGGAATGGTATACTTTCATGGCTAGGAAAATCATCAATATAATGCAGACTCCATATTTTAAAATCTATTAAATACTATCTTGAACTTGAATCAATTCATATACAATAGTGTTATGGATTCTATGTGTTATTGACATAAGGGAAGTACAACTAATTTTTAAATGGGAATAAAAAAAACTCAGAATGAACCAATGCATATAGAAAGCGGTATTCTTATACTACAAACATAGCATAATAAATGCAAGGAAAACCATGTATAACAGAGGTCTTACGTGACACCTACTACAAATTGGTTGCTATGTTTTCGAGAATATGTCTTATCCTTCTATCTAGCGACCTATGGCAAAGATTATGCTGGAGTATTTGGGATGAACATGTGATCAGTAAGTAAATCGATTTATAGGCTTAGTATTTTCGAGAGCTTTTGATAGCAAGGAATGTTATGGATAAGGGAAGAATGAATCAATTATGATTATGTGACTCTAATAAAAGGAAGAGCTTGACTATTTGGCTCCCTTTAGCTACAAGAACCCATTCGAATACCATTCAAATTGATTTAAAAAGAAAACAAGAAAGAGGGAAAGAAAAATAAGAAGTTAAAGGGTTATTATTATTATATATTCTTGTTCTACGTTCATGTGTACGTATTGATAAGATGGCATCATTAGATTATGATTTATAATGTATTGGTGTCACCTTATTTTTATCTACATATGTTCGTATTAGAGAATGTTTAACAATATTATTATTATTTGATAATTATTTTAAATATAAGAATTTATGTTTATTTTATATTATTTATTATAATGTTTTTTTTTAGCTCATGTGGTTCCATCATGTAATATGTTGTCAAGTCCTAGTAACCTTGCCAAGATAGTTTTTAAGTCAAACCTGCCGATTTTGATGACTAGACTATTCAACCATCCCCTTCTAATGACCACGTTTAGCAATGCTTCCCCTCTCTCTTTCTTCTTCTTCCTGCAATCAATCAAAACAACATTCTTGACAAGACACCAATTCAAGATTTATAAATTGTTAATTCAAAATCATCTAGTGATTGTTAGAGATTTCATCAATGTCAAAATAACTAACTCTCTTCACATATTCATGAAAATATCTCATCATCATACATGTACTTCAACTAACTCATTTCACATGATCAGAAAGAATTAAATTGATACAATGGCTATAATTAACTAACTCACTTTCACATGATCAAGAAAGAATAGATTGATACAATAGCTATAATTAACTAACTCACTTCACATGATTAAGAGATAATAGATTGATACAACAACTATAATTAAATAACTCACTTCACATGATCAAGAAAGAATAGATTGATACAACGACTATAATTAACTAACTCACTTCATATGATTAAGAAAGAATAGATTGATACAACAACTATAATTAACTAAATTGCTTCACATGATCAAAAGTAAATTGTTTCAACGGCTATAATCAGTTTAAAATTTAGGGCAAAAATTGGGATGTAACACTAATAGTGTTTTTGATGGTGTTCTTAAATTTATTTTTTTCTCTTCAATACACACACTTTACTTGTCTACCTCCCTATACTTTCCTTTATATATTTCTAAACTAAAAACATAGATTCATTTCCCCCTTCCTATATTCATTTCTCCCTCCCTATCCCTATTTATCTTACCCCTCTTTACTATTTATCTCCCATTATCTATATTATATTTTCTCCATTTCTCTTTGATCTTCTCTATGCATCTATCTATATACTATCTATCACCTCATATGTCTTTGTCATCCTATCTCTTATGCCCTCCACTCCCCTCTCCCCTCTTCCTATTTCTTTCTCTCCCACTACCCTTTTTTCCTTTCCCTTCATATTTATCTCCTCTCAAACACAAACACACACTCTGTCTCTCTCTCTCTCACACACACAACTTTTCCATCCCTATTTTTTTTATCAATATCAATCTTCTCACTTCTAAATATCTCTCTTCTATCTTCATATTATTCGTCTTATTCACTCCCACAACCATTCTCTCTTTATCCCTTCTTATATCGCCTTACCCCTCTAATTATTAGTACTTATACAAAATGTATAACCTAGCCTTTTTAAATGCACACAATTATTGTAAAATTTTAAAAGAATAAATAACTACAAATCTATGGACTGATATAGGTTAGAGTAGTTGACAAATGCATTAAATATATAAAAGGACTTTAAATTTATAATGAAACTTTAAATTGAATCCACAATCACTTAGAGTTAATAAACATATTATTTGTATATAAAATATAAGACTTTAAATTTTTCTATTATCACTAATATTATATCAAAATCACAATATTATTAGATTTTACACAATGTTATATTATTAACTCATGATTTCATATTAAAAATATCTTTGATATATGTTAATTTTGCACCCACTCATTAAAATTATAATATATTTTTTATTTTTCAATTCATTCCTAAATATATTGCCTAGTTTTTTTCTTAATTGATTATTCTCAGACCAAAATTTAATAGAAAGACAACATAGATCAACAATTCTGAAGCATTTAGCATGCCAACATTCTCAAAAGTAAGCACAATGCTTTCCATAGTGCTAGGGATGCATTGGCAAATGATCACGAATGGACACAATTAAATATTTCTCAAAAGTTTGTAGCATTGGATATCTCCTTCCAGGCATCTGACAACACTGGAAAATCAAAAAAATCCAATGCAAGTCTCCTATGGAAAAAGCCTATCGGCTTAATTAGTTTTAAGTTCCTAAGAAAATACTTACTTTTTTAGTTAGAATATGAATCTGTTGAACCAAAGGATGGTTAATTACTTGTAGATGTATTTCTTTCTTCTTTCTTCACCCATTCCTTATTCATTTCATTTCTAACTTCTTCATGGTTGACAATTCTTTTTCCTTTCCTATCTTCATTGCTAGGTGATTGGCACCTATAATTGTTGTCAATTAGGATTGCGCCTATAGCAAGATGTAGAATCTACCTATCCTGTTGAAACATTGAAACTCTCTCGGGTGGTGGGTTGTCCTAAAATGAGAGATGAATCTCTAGAAGCTAGGTTGGTTCCTAAATAGTGATCACCTACAACCTAAATTATATGCAGGAAAAGGGATGAGAAGTGAATGACGAATACTGAATACTAACCTAAATGAGGTGATACACTGATGATTTTTATGTAACTTCAATTTATTTAACACCAATTTCCCAAGATACAAATTATTCACAATACTCAGACAAACATGCAACTACAAAAGTGATTCAATGCAAGGACCCAAAATCTTCTGCTTTGAAAGGAAAACCTAGGCTTTACAAATTTATTGCAAAAAGAATAAGGAAACAAACAAAGACCTACAACCACATGTATCAAGATTCTAACATGCAATAAGGATATAACTTTAATGAACGACAAACACAAAATTAAAGTAAAGAATCCACAATATTACACAAGAATCAATGAGAACGAACCTTTGAATCTATATAGCCAATGCTAAAAAACCTCTACTACAAAATGCTCGTAAAATCAACTAAAAATTTGCAATTTGCAACAAATTTGAGCTTGAAAGAAGATCCCTCATAATGAGGTGAATGTACAATAAATAGAGCTCAAAACCCTAATTCGGATATCAAAAATATGCATAGAAAAAATAAGTCAAAACTATGAAGAAACCCCTAAAAAATACTCTCAACCACCTGTCCAATTGATAGCTAACTGGAAAACTGCTTCTAACTCCTCAAAATCATGCATAAAACCCAAAATCAGATTTCAAAATCAACCCAAAAATATAGCATGTGAAACTCATCAATAACCATGCAAAATTGTCTAAACTAGTCTCCCAAAGTGAACTACATGCAAAAATGGCCTTAACTGCTCCATATTTAGCCACGAATAGTACTAAAAGTGCTCCATCATTGCATGAAAAACTCAAATTACCCTTAACAGAGAATGAACTTTATGTAACATCTAGTTGACTAAAAAGTCTTCCTTTGCTAAAAATAGAACTCCTGAACGAACTAAAAGTTACCTCTTATTCTCAATCATATCCCTTTCATCTTGCACTTTAAAATAATTGATAAATGTCAAGTATTTTATAAATTTAACACTTGATACTATCAATTTTACAATCATATTATGCAAGGAATTTATTTTACATTTTATTTTATTAATATTAATCTATTTAATATATATTAAAAAATGATGTATCATTTAATCTATATTAAGTATATTAATATTAAAAAATTAAAAATAATAATAAATTATTAAAAGAGTAATGAAGTTTACATGATATATGATTATTAATATCTCATACATGGATCCAAAAGTTTATGAAATATCATAAAGGAATGTTAAAAGGGAGGCATAAGGTTATTTTTTTTTACATTTGCATGCTATTTTGAAAACAAATAAAGGAAGGAGTAGGGTTTTGAGAACCCTAGCTGACATGAGAAACTCTGCAATTTCTTCTTGCTCCATCATATTGGACACCATGTTTCTTACTCTCTATCATTTTGTTTTCTCTGCTATTTTGAGGGTTATTGTGGTTGTGAGTGCTCCCAAAAAATTGTGAGTTATTGTTACCTTGTTCTTTATGGTGTGGGTTCGTTTCTTCTCCTTGCAAGTTTATGGCATGAGCTATGGAGGTCTTGGGTTGATGCTACTAGCCATGGGTTGGTTCTTGCATTTCATGGCTCTTGATAGTTACGACTGGTCTCCTCTTATGGATGGATGTCATGAGCTTATGTTGGATGCTTTTCATGCCTCATTTCTTTACTAGTTTAAGGCTTACTTTCTTGTAAGTTATTTTGAACACAATGAATGGTTGGTATATGTCATGGACTTCATCTCCATTTCATAGTTCTGCATTTCTTCTTCTTCACTTGCCATTTCTTGATGTAAGTCATTTCCTAATGTAAGTCATTTTCTCTCCATTATTTTGCTGGTATTTCTTTTCAATGAGCTATTTGTTGTAGATGAATTTTTATGTATTTGATGTCATGATCTTCTTTCTCTCTAACTCATGAATCCTCATCCATTTTTTAATACTTATCTATTGGTTGCCTTGAGGGTATATTTGATAGTTCTGCTATTTTAGTATCAGACTGGTATTATCCTTACTAGATTAGATCTATAGTTCCTTTAATATGGATTACATTACTTGTATTTTACAGTTGCTTACACAGAACCACTCCTCTATTCTAGCTTGTTTTACTATGATTTGGCTCAAAACCTCATTCCATGAACTACAACAAGATATGCATCATAGACGACTCCAACAAGCTCTATATTCCATAGGGTTTTCCTCCTTTTGGGAAGCTTAGTATCCCTCGCTAGCTCCCAATATCTTTTTATAATAGACCCATCCTTTGCTCTTTGATATCCTGGACCCCTCCTATGTTGTCTTTCATGAAGTGACAAGGAGAGACTTTGTCACATTGATTGATGCTTGAGGAAGCAGTTCTGATATTTCTAGCACATCATGATGCCCACTTGAATTCAAGGCTTAGTACACAACATTACTTTCCTTAAAAGTATCAACTTCGACTACCACAACATATTTTATTGCATTTGACTAGAAACAATTGTTCATTATATCTTTAATTGTAGTATTCTTTTGGTATCTCATGCACACATATGTTGTTATCTTTCATTGTTTTGATTGTTAAAAATTATTGCTCTTTGAAAACTTCTCCTATAGATACTCAATTTACTAGCATCCTGTAGCATCTTACACTTCAAACTCTGGAAATCATCGAGTTTGACTCAAAATCACACAGTTAAATCCTGATATTCACATCACAATCTGGAAATCATGTTTACCTTTAAGCTCTTGTTAACTGCATAATAAAAAACCTGTAACTGGTACTCCTTGTTTGAACAATTAGAATTGAATTTGGAGATTACTAATTCTACATTTTAATTTCAACTTGCAAAATAATGATTACAAAATAGTTATGAACAATATCTTTCTTGCTTGATTGTAATAAATTTTGGTCTTTATTAGCTTCTGAATCAACTCTCATGACTTCATGAATGAACATTTATTTGAGCATCTTCCTTGTTGGTTTAGCTTGTGGCTTTACTTAGTTTCATTACATATTTTGATTAGTGGATCTATATGGTTTGATATATCCTTTTTTCTAATTTTCTTTGTTATAAAATCTGATATTTGACACATCTTTTAATTTTTATGCAATAAAGATGTTCTTTTACAAATATTTTCTTAACTTTGACTGGCAGATTTCTCTATTCAATGCCTGCTCTTTTCCCTCAGCTTGTAGACTAAGAATTCCATATGCCCTCCATGACTCAATTGAAAGGTTTCATACCTATAATTTATGTATGTCCCTTTGAAAATCTCCTCGTGTCTTCAATCTTCTGCTATGGTTCAACTAGAAGGTCCTATACTTGTAATATATGTATGCCCCCTCAACAGTCTTTACATGTCTTTAGTCTTTGCCTCTACATGATTTGAGCAGAAGGTTTCACGTTTGTAATTCATGTGTGTCCCTTTGATAGCCTCATTATTCCTTTAGTCTTGGCCTCTACAAATCTCAGTTGAAAGGCTTCATGCATGTAACTTATGCAAGATCCTTCAATAATCTCAAACTTCATACCTATATCTGCACATGAAACAAACTTATTAGCATAAAACCTACTTTGCTTTTAGATATTTCTCTTGTCTTCACAACTTTTAATGCAATTATCTGAATAATTACATTTTAGGAACATTAAGTAGTGTAGAGATAATTGGAATGGTTTACATTGCTTAGTTTGTATGAACTGACTCTCCTCTTTTACATTTTTGTAGATCTATTCCTAGATGGAGATGCAGGCTCAAACCTTCTTCAACATTCAGATCAACGATCCTTCCATTTAGGCAATGGAGGCCTTTCCCCTTATATTTTCAATACTTTTATGTTTATGCAGTGTATTTGTTCAGATATTATATTAGGAAATGAGAATGCTTGTGTTGTATCTAAATGCATTGTATTAAGTATTATTTAAAATTTGAACACTTTGTACCTTATCAAAATAGTTCTAAATATCTCAATAAAGTGTACTATTTTGGTACTTGTATTGTATCTTGAATAAAAAATTATCAATTTCTCTTGTTTATTGAGTTTTTTACTTTACATTTTGCATCCAAACCATTATGTAATATGTATGCTCAACAAACTTAAAACACCTAGTGCAATATATAGGCAAGCATAACATAGCAATTTAGGAGGTAGGCTAAATTGGTAACAAAAATCATTGCAGGATGTCCAACCTTATGACATATGAAACAAGCCATGCTTATTGACCTCCATGATCCAGCCATGCTTATTGACCTCCATGATCCAACACTTCCTCTAGGGTTTATTAATCTACATTTCACTATCATGTGTCCATAATTACCACAAATATTGCATGTAAGATTCATATTACCTTCTCTTCTTATAGTACTTGCCATTTTTTAGGTGTCCTTGACCTATAATGTTCATCCTTTTGTCCATAATGGTTTCATGTGTAATAGTGGCCATAAAAACTTTCTCCAGATTATCTTCTACTAGGTCTTGATTTGCAATCATAAGATTTATGGTCATATTTATTGAAATTGTAACAATGACCACTAAAGAATGTGGTTCTTGGAACATTCATCAATCTTCTTCTAGATACATTTTTTGTGCATCCAAACTTTCCACAATTATAACAAGTAGGTCTAGTAGGCTTCTTACCTTGTATGCTTGTATGATCTTTAGGAATCTATGAATTTTTTTCAGCACCATAATTTGGGAGATTCATCGTTTTCAAATTTGTTGTCACCAATATATCTTAGGCCAATGGTGTCCCTAGGTCTTCTTTGATTCTTCAACAATTCATCAATTTTTTGCATGCTTCACTCATACCTCTTAAATTTTTCATTAGCATCTTTCTCAATCTTTAGGTCATTCTTTAATTGTTCATTCTCATGTCTCATTATTTCATTCTCAGCTACCAATTGCAAGTTCTCATCACCCATATCACTAATTTGTTCATTCAATGCATGATTCTAGTATTGTAATATTTGCATAATAGCATCCTTATCTTTGATAAGTTCTTTACCATTTCTCTTTTTAGTTTCCAAGGTTCTTTTTACATCTTTAGTTTCTCTAATTCTTTGAAGTACTTCACTCATTTTTAGGGCTTTACTTTCTTGTTCCCTTTTCATCTTGGTCATCTCTTCATTCAAGACATTGTTCTTTTCCATTAGATTTGTTATTGTTGCATCACCATCCTTAGAGTTAACATTGCCTTCTGATAGTTCATCAATACTGATTAGGGTTTCCCTCAATTTCTCCAACACTTCCTTCCTCTTTTCAAATTAAACTTTTGGTTGATCTTTCATTTCTCTGATTGTCTCTACATTAGCTACCACCAAGGCTTCTTCCAATTGTCTCTCATGCCTATACCTTTCCATCTCCTCAAATCTACTTTCAAGTTGATAAAATTCCACCCTATACAATCAATGGTATAATACCAATTGTTGGAAATGATAGGTGATGAGGCGGGTGGGGGGGAAGGGTGGGGATCAATACTTATAACGATTCACCTATTTAAACTTGAAACCTTAAACTTGCAGCATAATAAACTATCAACACTTATGAAAATATAAAACTAAAATGTAAAGTAACAATGAAATGAACAAGTCAACAATGCATCCATACACATCACACATTGGTTTTAGTTAGAGGGAAAAATTGTGGTGCGGATGACACCCACAACTTTTCACTATGGTAGAAAAGATTACCCTATTAGGAGCTAAAAATATCACTGTTTGAGTGACTCACCTTGTTAAGAGTGGTTGATACTTAGTTAGAAGTATCTAAATTTACAGACTACCATGTTAAAGGATTGTATCCCACTAATACAGTGTTGACCCTGTTAAGGAAGTTACAAACAAGTCATTAAATAACTACCTTGCTTAAATGATTTTACACAACTTATTGAAATTATTAGGAATACAACAAGAAAGTGACTAGTAATTTTCACTCCTCAAATGTTGATCAAATCCATTAACCTTTGTACTTGTCCACTCAACATTGGTGTAGCTTGTTTGCAACTCAATTGGTTATCGCAATTTGATTCTCCAACACTTTTCAATAGAAGCAACTCTCACATTCATCACATTCTTCATAACACATCCTTTGAAAATCTTCACTTTCAAATAGAAAACCTAATTAGGGTTTTGATTTCCATCTAAACATGTTTAACAATCCATAACTAACTCATGCAAACTTGAAATCTTGATTGCATCAGTTGGATCTCCATCCTTCTATCATTCACAATGTAAATTATTCATTTATTTCTATTCACCAAAACATTCCTTGAATTCACCAAAAAAAAAAAATTACAATTCCCTATAAATCATTCCATTTAACTAGTTGATCAATGTAATACATTTTACTAATTGACTAGGTTCAATGAATTTCACTTATTCGTGATCAATTTTCTATTTACACAAAATTGGTTATATTTTAGCTCTTTTTTGCTATGACCTATTGGTCATATTCACATTTGTTCTTACCAATAATTTCATGTTCACCACTTGCTTTCTATTCACCGCTCATTGTCTAATTTATCACTCAATGATGACTTTCTTGTTTATCACTCAAGACACTATCTATTTTTTCCACTTGACCTTTATTGCTCATTATATTTTTTTACCACTCAACCATATTCATTGATTGCCTTAGCAACTTCCTTTCACCACTAAGTACACTTCTTATCGGTTGGTAATGATAGTTCAACATTTACTCTAACTTCTTATACTTGTACAAAATAGACTTACCATTGCAATTGTTTGCCAACAATGACAATTATACTCCATTAATTTTATCAATGTCAACATTTTGATTCTAAAATAAAAAATTACATGCTTTACAGTCTAAACATATCCAATACATGCCCTATGGGATAAAATATTAACATATTCTAAACAAAAAACCTTCTCACAGTACCTTCTCCCAAACTCCCTCAAAACGTGTCTTTTCACTACAAGGATGGGCCTTAAATAGCCTATTTTAGGGTTAGGGAGAATAATAAATTTACATTATGACATTTCATGGTCAGGTTCCAAAATATAAAATATATATTTCAAATTAGAAGTAGGTGTGAAAATAACTTTTGATCTAGGACTTTGATTGAAAAATCATTTACATTGCTGAAAATATCTCTATGTGCTTTGCAACCCAATGGATTTCCTATGGTCATCTCCCATTTTTTGAGGCTACACGAGGTTGTTTACTACCTCAAATCTAACTCGAAATAGTTTCTAGGAGGTCTTTGGGCAAGTTAGAATTGTAATAACTTTCAAATGATGAAACATTTTGACCTAATTCTTTTTCCAGAGTGCTTAAATTTTCATTTACAACCTTCCCTTGAACTCACATCCTTTATTTATTCATAATTATGGCCCTCCAACAAAAGAGCTTATTTTCCTACATGTCACTTTTGCCAAAAAATCTTCACATGTGCCAAAATGCTTACCCATAAAAGTAGTAATGGAAATATGAGAGTTAAAATCTTTAATTTTCCCAAATGGGTGTCCAAAAATGAAAATAATTCAAATACAAACTATCACTAGACATATTATTGTTAGAAAACTAAGAGGGTGAGTGAATCAATTATGACTAGTTATCGTACATGCCTTAAAAACACCTTAGTACCAACTTAAACTTCTTAAACTTTTAGATCAATAACTCGGTAACCACATCAAACATCATAACTCAAACTTATGTGATTTACACATCAAACTGTTATCTCACTGTTTCTTGAGTATCAAAGTAATTAACTAGCTTATACCAAGTTGCAGCAATAAATAATTAACATGAAATAAACTTGCAACATAGTTAGCATTCACATATTTGACACAAGTATTTAATGTGGAAACACTCTAAAGGGAAAAACCACCTAGGAATCGAAAACTAAAATATTTTCACTCTTCTGAACTGAGCTTTGTTAAAGGTTTTGTGCATGTGTTTAGTGTGACCTATTAGAGGGTTTTCACTAAAGATCATCTAGACCTGGTCACTCCTTGACATTTCTAAAGGACTTACAAAACAATCAAAAAAATGCTACCATATAGGATTCAAACACTTGTTAGGTCCACTCAATTAAGAGGTTTTTCTACTACAATGGTAAAAAAGTAACTATAAAATGATCTGTTAGGTTTTAGAAACCTTGCTTGTTCAAATCTTTGCTTCATTCTATATCTTCCTCTTTATCATTTTATGGTTGATTCACACACTCAAAATTCAACTTAGTACTTCCACTACTTAATCTTCACAATATTGTTATGCTTGGTTCACCTTCTAACTTCCTTCTTCTTCTTCAACAATTAACAACATCTACATCAACAATAAGAAACATCTTGTTCATCCCTTTAAATATATATCTTTTTTCATTCTAGAATCTTCTAGTATTGCAAAAAAAACCAGTAAAAAGTTAAAATGTATGATATATGATAGAGATGGTGATTTTATGTCTGTTGAATTTACTAACTTTTGTGTTGAGCATGGAATTAAGAGCCAACTATCTGCACTGAGGACACCACAACAGAATGGGATTGTTGAGAGAATAAGAAATCGGTCAATTGTTGATTTTGTGAGAACACTGCTAATTGACAAAGAAGGTGCACAAATTTTCTAGAGAGAAGCCATAAGCACTACAGTATATACTCTAAATTGCGTTCAGTTGAAGAAATGAACAAACAAGATACCATATGAACTATGGTATGGACATACACCAAATGTAAGTTATTTCAAAATATTTGGAAGCAGGTGTTACATTCATTAAGATGTAAGGAATTAAAATTTTGATTCTAAATGTGATGAAGGTATATTCCTTGGCTATTCTAGTAAGAGCGAGGCTTACAAATGTTTAAATAAAGAAATCAACAAAATGATTGAAATTAATTCATATCTTCAAGATTTCCCTAACATCGCTAGATTCTCCTATATCAATAATTCATAACCACCATCATGTCCATGGAGACAAGTATGTCTTATAAAATAGTATAAGTCATTGGATTTCAGTAATATCAGTCACAATAAAAATATTGTTCCTTATGAGCTTAAAAATATCGTACCATATTTCTATGGAGATGAAGGTGAATCAACAATCAAGCATTTAGAAACACCTTATGAGTTTATTGAGGATTCTCAAAGACATGTAGAAGATAAGGTTATGAAATTCTTTGTAAGATCATTGGCAAGGGTTACAAGTGAAATCTTTAGTTTGCAACCCCTAAAATGTATCTCATCATAGGAGGAATTATAGTGGTAGTTTATAATGAATTACATGACATAATTGAAGAAGACAATATCTAACTATACACACAAGAAGAAAATCATAATCACATCATGGAATCAAAATCTCGTATATCTACTTTAGATGTAATCTTAACATAGAAAGATATGAAGGTGAATCAACTCATGCTTTTTTCAATGGAATTTTTGATATTTATGTGAAAATGCCTTTGAATATTAGGCTTTATGAACCTTTAATTGTTGAGTTTCTCATAAGGTGTGTAAGCCCATTGTTGAACAACTCAAAATAGATGATGATATGATGCAACCTTGAGAAATGGCATGGGAAACTAATTGCATTTCAAATTCAAATAAGGACGAATATGTAGAAGAAGAGTGCTCCAAAATTAAACTGGAATTTATTGAAAAACATTATCAAATTTTAAAGGACTAGAAAATTCAAAACATTGTGTAATACACAAGGATAACATGTTGCGACTTGATGCTTCTTTGGCAGTGCTATTGAGTATTTTCGGTTGATGATTTGGGTTCTATCTAAGTCCTAATTGACTTGATTTGGATGTGCTAGAGATTGAGTGCAATTCTTATATCTTTTAGTGTACTAGGTTGGTTCTCACTTAGTTGATGCAATGTATATACAAGAGAGATTTTTTGTAATTGTGAGGTGTGCATGAGAGTGTGAGAGATGTGTAAAAGAAGATGAAGAAAAATATTGTATGTGTTCTACATTTGAGGTAGAAATTGTACTTCATCAGAGTTTTATCACCACTATAGATGTTATTTGTCAGGTTGGTTGTAATGGACAATACGTCCATTCTATTGTAATAAAAGATTAGATCGGTGAACCCAATAGAGCCAGATCTATTATTGTATTGTGAGCAGTGAGCTTGTCGATTGGGTTGTAAGCCTATGGTTGAAAGTGCATCCCTTTTCTCTATGTTTTCTTAATCAACCTTTACTTTTAACAAAGTACATTCATCTTGTGGACTTGACTCCAATAGGGGCTTTCTCTTAACAATGTTTCCTCTAAAGCATATCTAGTATTATGTGTTGTAGATCTTTCTTTACTGTTTATCTTTCAAATCTAAGTTTGGTTGATCAAAGTTTAACTATATTTTCAATTAGGTGCACATGACTTTTGTTGATCTAGGAAATAACATACATAACATATTGACTAGAATGATAGGCCTAAAATTAGTTATATGTTTAGGCGTTGAGATTTTGGGGAAAAGGACTAAATTAATATGATTTAGGGATTTCAACAATTTACCTCTCCTAAGGAAGTCCATGTAGATGTCTTAAAATGTCCCTTCCAGTTGTAATTTATTTTATGCCTTAAAATAATGGCTGAGTTGAAACATGCAAAAGATCTCCAATGATGTTGGTCACAATTTCTATCTTCAAATCTATTGCACTAACAACTACATGCCTACTAGAGAAGCCCCTATTCCCTTGTCTCTAGAAACAAAATGATTTTACTAAAATTGACTTACCATGCTCACATTGTTTTTTCCAAGGCCTAATTGAAGACAATAAATATCAGCTTATATGTTCCCTATATATTAGAATTCCTTGAGGAATGAAGGCTAAATATTATATAATAGTTAAAGAAAACTAGGATCAATTGTGTGAAAGATATAATAAGCTAACTATCGATGAATGTCTTCTTCATTATCTCAATACTTTACATTGATTAATCTAATATTTATTTATTCTCATATTAAAGACTAGGTACTCCATGTAACCCGACTCTTGGAATTTTTGTAAAATTATAATGGTTTCTATGTCAAATTCATGGATCTAGTTAATTTTTGCAAGTGCAGATTTATTGTATAATGTATGCATGTGATTTAATCAATTGTATGCTCCTCCTTTCCAAATTATACTAATCTATCATTATTTAGAACTAGTTTTCTTTATGACATTAGCAATTGTTAGAAAGGTCAAACAAGTGTACAAAACTCCTATTATGTAATTTGATGTAAATATATTATTTATTTGCTCCTATTGAAATGTTTCTCTAAAAATCTCCCCTTACATGCTTTAGCAATGCGAAGTAGTACCAAATGATTCACTAAAGTGAATAATGTCCAAATGAAAGTCTTTCTATATTACTCTCATCAAATTCATTTTCCCGGTTGCTGGCATGATTGTGTGAAGTCTACAATTTATAGGGGCTTGGGGGTGCTCACCTTATGTTGAGTTAAGCTCTAGGTTTCTCTTGTTGGGTTTCTCTTATCAATTTCCCCTTATAAAAATAATCAGGAAAAACATGGACCAAATCAATTTGTGGTAGGAATAAATCAGGTGACCTAACATATTTTAAATTCTAAAAGTCTCAACCAAGTGGGGTTCCATGCAATGTGAGAAAAATCATGTAGTAGATCAATCACACAGGATAAGATTACTCCAAGACAAGGAAATGCTAATACCAATATGAGAACTAAATGTATCGACATAAGAATGATAACATACATAATACACATCAAATGTATGGGGATGTGTGTAAACATAGATAAGATATATGTATATGATGATAGTGAACTAAAATTAATAATTAAAAACTATGATTTTATGAAGAAAAAAATAACTCAATTAAGAATTATAATAAAATCTTTTTCCTCGAAGATAAAAATAAGAATGAATATATACTAAAATGAATTTACTCCTAATAATTTTTTCTTCTAAAGAATTTAATACAAATGTAAAAAATATAATAATAACAATAATAATTTTGTCTTAAAAAATATTGTTCTTCTACAGAGATTGATACAAAATAAAAGTATAATAAAATATAAAAATTTACTCATGTCATAATATTAATTACAATATCAAGATATAATAATATAATATTAATTAAAATATTTAAAAATAGATCAATAAATATATATAATATATTTAATCGGGCAAGAGGCTATGCGCAACGGTAACTTGTAAGCCTCTTATGTAGAAGGTTATTTCCAACCAATTATTTTAGATTTTCTTAATTTTATTTTATTTTGTTTTATTCGCTCTAATTTTCTTTCTATATTTTATTCTCCACTCTATTTGTTTCTAAAAAAAAATCTCATTTGCTATATGGAAATATTTCCCTTCATCTTGGTTTTCCTTGTCTCTCCACAATATTTTGTTTAAAATTTTCCTTCTACTATTCATTTATTTATAGCTCCTCTTGAAGTTTATAAGGTGTGTGTCTGCTCAGATCTACAACTATTTGGGGCATTTATATTTTAGGTAAATGATTTTAGATCCAAGTTATTGTTATTTTCAAGAAAATTTCTTTTGCTTATGTTGTGCTTGTTCAGAAATAATCTATTAAACGATTTTAAAGTACCTTTAAATAGGTCTTAAAAATTTGGATAACAAAAATAGTTGAAGTATTCTTTTAAAATGATTAACACTTATATCTATAAATGCATGCATCTGGTCGAGGATAGTTTATAGCTATCATAAATAATTAATTAGTAGTTTACCCTTTTTTCATATACGTAATATTTTTTCCTTCTTAAGAATCCTTATATTCAACTAAATTTATAAACTTGAAAAAGTTCATTTAAATAATTGAATCCAAGAAAAATTTCTAATATTTTGCTCAAAATTTTTGTCATCTTCCATTTACTCATTATTTGGTGAATGAAATAGGGAAGGGATATATGATTAGAGAAAGAAAATATGTGAATGCACGGTGTTTGTTATGCATGGAAAAAAGTTCTATAGCTCTAAATGGAGAATGTTAAAATATTTTGAATAAGGCTTGTTTATAAATTAAAATTAGGATTTCTTTTCTAAGATTTGAATTGGATTTTTCTTATTAAATATTTTAAGATCATATGTAATGATATATTGTTATTGAAAAATGAAAAGAGTTTCTAGATTTTCACAATATATGAGTTTATTTTAGTGTAACTTTTGGATTCAATAATGTGTATGCATTATATTACATATAAATAATAATAATTTATATTGTTTATCTTATTTATTTTAGAAGATTTCACTGTAGAATAATGGTTACAATAGATTAATAAAATTGATATATACTGAGATAATGTAAACTTTTCCTTTTATCTAAATTTAAAATTATTGTGAGTAGATTTTTATTTTTAAGAATATGTATTTATGAAGATTATCTTGATTAATAAAGTTGTGTGTGGCAATATCAATTTTAGAAGTCTTATTTGATTTTTTTAAAATAAATTATTTAATGAAGTTATGATAGGGTTTTTTCTTTTAAATCAAAATAATTAAAATTAAATGAAATTTAAATTTAGATAATAGAAATCTATCTTCAATCTAAATGTAAAATTATTTTTAATATATATATTTTTGGATCCGTAAACAGTCGAAGCCTAGATTAAATTTTGTTATTTAATTTAATTAATTATTTTTATGTGTTGAGTGAATTTGAACCCAAGACCTCCCACACGAGAGGCTCACAAGTTACATCTTACAATATTATGATCGTTATCACTTTTGTTACTTTGTAACATGTCTAGTTACCTTTTAAAACTTTACGATACCACAATAAACACTTAACCTTCTCTATCATAGCATCGTGGGCTTTGCATTTTTCAGTTGCAATCTTATGATCATGGCTTACTCATAACATCAAAACACATCATTTATTACCCTGAGATCTTACGATGAACTATATATCATAAGATCAGAGATTATGTTGTAGGCTCTTGCCTAGTAAAATTATTTTTAATATTATTTACTATTAAAATATTAATTTTAAAGAGCATAAAATTTTTTGTGTAAATGTAAAATTTATTTACGTGAAATTTATTGGTATAAAAGACATTATCAATTTTTAAAACGTTATTTTATTTTTAAAAATTAAATTATTTGCTTAGAGATTTTTCTTTTAAGAAAAAATAATTAATATTCAATGAAATTAAATTTAGATAATAGAAATCTATCTTGAATTTAAATTTAAAATTATTTTTATTATTATTTTACTATTAAAATATATATAAATGTTCATTCTAAAGAGTATAGAATTTTTTTATGTAAATATAAAATTATTAGTATAGAAAATCTTAGTCTTATGAATTAAAGGAATTAGTCTAGCTTTATTAACTTTCTTAAAATAAATAAATAAATGAAAAATTATACGTGTTTTTTTTGTAAACTTTTTATTTTAAGAGTTACTTCAAGTTTCTAATTTTTGTATTTTCAAACAAACTTTAAAAGATTGAGAATCATTAAGCAATTTTTTTGTTTTTAATTTTAATAATTTTAGTTATGAATAAATGATTTTTCTCACTTTGATAATAGATCACAAAATGTAATTCAAAACTTTTACTTTTATACATGACTATCTATTTATCAGTTCTCTTCAATGATTTAATTGTAAATCAACAAGATTATTGATCTATTAAATTTTTATGTATTAATTGTGATTATCAAGTCTGATTTTATAATATATTAGAGTTAAAACTAATAATTTTACTGATTTAATTATAGATTAATAAGGGATATGAAAATAATTGAGATTAATGCTTCAAGTACCTCTATAAAAAAATAAATTAAATGTAACATTACATAAAAATAATCTTCACTTAACTTGATACAATTGTAAGGTTGTTTTCTAGATCACATTAAATGAGTCTTATTTTGATTTCATGTTCTATTTAGCAGTCATGGGCTACAAACAAGATTTTGCAAAATGCATAACTAAAATATTAAGACAAGAGCTCTATGGAGCTTGAGTCCCTGCCTTTGGTCAAAAGGGAAAGATAAATTGATAAATTTATTCAATAGTTCAATCATTGTTACTAAAGGTATATAAATTACTAGATGCATAAATAAAATAGAATCAAATTTTAAAGAAATGAAAAATGTTAAAAATAAAAAAATTATTGTTATTTTTTAAAAGAAATGAGACAACTTAAAAAGTAAAACAAAAATTATTTTAAAAAGTAATAAAATCTAATTTACATAACTAATTATAGTTTTTTACTAAATAACTCTTTGAATGTAATTTTAACTTTCAAACATTAAAAAAAAAAAAATCTAAAAACATATAATTTGTAACTTGACAAATTGAGTTTTCTAAAGTGAATCAAATAATAAATGTAAAAAATCCAAACAATAAATGAATATACAAATTCAATTAAAAATAATTTTAATTGTATTTTAAAAAATTGCTATTATACAAAATTAAATATTTCATTGCAAAATGCAATAGTATTAAATGCCTCAATGATAAGAGCTAACTATAAATATCATCATCCTTTTTTTATTTTTTTACATATATTAAATTATATTGAATGTTAGTAATATAAATTAACAATTTAAAGATAAGAAAAGTGAAAATTTTTATTCCCAATTTTGAAATCATATTTCTTTTTAAATGATTCTACCACAAAAACTATCATTATCACATTAATTTTTATTCTTTCTACTAAATTAAAATAGAGTTTTTATTTTAGTTTTTAAATATTACATCCTTTCTTTATATAATATAGGATGTAATATATATATATATATATATATATATATATATAAAGATTTCTATGTCAGAGTGTAATGTATGAAGTTATATATATTATGTAAAAGGGACAAAACTTTTAAGTGGCACTGTATGTTTTTTTTCATGCTTTGCATGACTCCAATACCAATTTACGAACATGGTGTCATGCTTGCTTTTATGTATTTTTCATAATATATTAACTTTAAAATGTGATTCCAGAATCATCGCAGGCATGAGATAGAACTGTGATTCAAGCAAATTAGATCATTTCCATCGTGCAGACACGTTGCCAGAACTTCCTGCCATACATTTATTACATTATGATCTTGAACCTTTTTTTTTGCATTTTTTAATTTCCAAAAACTCAATTTTTGCCCAGGAAATTGGTGTTGAGCCAATCTGCTAGAACTGTGTGCCAAACATTTATTACATTTTGATCCTAAACCTTTTTTTTTGCATTTTTCAATTTCTAAAAACTCAATTTTTACCCAGGAAATTGGTGTTGAGCCAGTCAGAATTTAAAAATTAGAATGATGTAAATGAATTTAAAAATATTCTCTCAAAAACCTTAGCTTCGAACATTATATTTCTGCATGAAAAAATTAATGGGGGGGTCAAACAGGAACATTAGTTCTCTGCCTTATGACTAAAAATTTGTCACATTTATTTATGTGTCTATCTTTCTTAATATATCATGTCAACATTTTATATCAGATTTACATGAGTGCACTTACTATCTGAGATTATATTGATACCTTTTCCTATCCAAATGATATGAAACCTTTTCTTCTACTAGCATGCAGAATCGAACTAACAAATATAGTACAAAATTTCTATGAACAATTTTCTTCTTCATAGTACATTATAAATTACTCCAATCGACTACTTGTTACATGTGCATAAACGTACCTACTAGTTCTATATATATCCACATGCTTTTCATCTTTAATTTTTATTTTCAAGTAGTAGTGTAGAAGTACATATTTCTATTATTTTATATAAACTATAACCATGCTTTGGACATACACTATTATTTTAATTTATTTTATATTATAGAAGTACATATTTCTATTATTTTATGTAGTAGTGTAGTTTATTTTATATAAACTATTTTATATTTCTATTATTTTATATTAAGAAAAAGTCATTCATTCTTGTCTTTTGCTTAAAAGCCTATCCCACTTAAATATTAAGTTAAAAAAGGATGTAGGAAAGTCATTTTGCGCTTTGAGTTATTCCTTCTCTTACCTTTCTAATAGATATTTATTTCATCAAACTTTTTCTCAAAAGTTGCCTTTATGATCCATACTCTCCACTTCAATAAATAATGTTTTTGTATCTTTTTATCCATAAGTTCCACTTCTTTAAATTATGTTTTTTCCCTAATACATTTTCTAGTGGGGAGTACGATTTCCATGACAACTTACAAAGTCCTTCAAGATATTAATAATGATAATAAGTCACATGCTCATGGGCTCAAGATTTAAGAACAAATGTAATCCAATTAAACTCAAACTTCACTTGGACCGTTTGAGAAATTCTTAAACTTTATGGTTCTAATATATTGGCATATTTTGAATATTAAGTATAAATACTTTTTAATAAATTATTTTGATGAAAAAAATTAATATTTAAATCAATTGTTTGTTAGACAATAAATGTAAAATGTTGAACTTTAAATGTTAGTACATTTATATTTCAAGTTATTATAATACACAACATCTCATACAATATGTAAATTGAAGAGTTGATAACAAATTTGATATGTCTTTGCATCATACTTTTAAGACTATTTTAGGACACATATTTTAGTTTTCAAAAGTTTTATTAACACTAAATAACCTATGAAACTCTACCTAAAGTTCAACACTAAACCTAAAGACATAAGACTTTGACTTTTAAATCTAAATCACAATTATTAGCGTGCAAATGAAAAGAAAAATTTGAACCTCACTACTCAATCACTTTACACTTTGAACTTCCTAGTTTGATTTGTGATTCACATTTCCTATAAAATACAAAAGCAAGTCCAAACTCTAGTAAACACATTTTCTAATTCTTTTAGTCCAACTTTCACCATAAAAGTGTCATTACAATTTCTAAACTTCATAAAGCTCACCCTTCAAACTTTAGGATCCAAACAATAAATAAAGCTCATGCAAAGAACCATACCAAGTCTGAACTCCCACTAACTTGAACATAAGACAATGAAGTATGAATTGTAGGTAATGTGTTAATCTATAACAAATAAATCTTAAGCATTTGTACAAAAAAAAATATAAAATACATTTTGTTTTGCTTTAACTAACTTTTAATAAAAAGAAACTATTTCTTTTTCCACACAAACATGAAACCTTTCCAACAACTAAACCAACTACCTTCGAGTGAAAGGAAATAAATTATTTATAAAATAATCGGTGTCACATTACAAGTGAATAACAGACAATCTATAAATAAGTATTTTCACATCAGCAAAGAATAAGTAATAGTTGATAATTGATTTATAGGAAATGGAATATAGCCAAATAACATAATTTAACTGATTGCATTTAAGAGTTAACTTGAACATGAAAGAGGAGAGAGTAATTGTGCTTTGATTCTTTTCCATTACATTTGTATCATTAATGTCTTCCAAAGATAGGGAAAGCATCATCTGAGGCTTTAATTTTCATTCATTGATCATTGGTCTCCCACACAGAACATCCTTTCAAAAGTGACCTGACCCTATGTGAGTGGTACAAACAAGGATTTGAGCTTATTTCCATCTAAGTCTTTGATGTTTAGAACCTAAAACAATCTCATCCAATCATACCCTCTAAACTTCATGCATATCATATGACCTCCCTAACTAGAAGTTTACATCTGGTTCATGTGATTGACAATCGCATACTATTACATATTGTCATATTGGACAAGATTTGTAAGTGCAAGCATTATAATGTTGTCAATTTCACCACTTTACTTGTATAATTGAGTTCATTAGACTCTTTTAGGTCTGCATGACCATCTTGGGCTTGTCTAATCTAGGCAATAACAGTCTAATGACCTTAAGGAATGGTGACTCAGTGGCGATTGATTTCAGGTTATATGATTCTCAATAGTTTAAGACCTAGTAAGGGGGATCCCTTTGTAATAATTATTAGCTATTATAATTCATTTATATGTGACTAGTTTATTTTTCACTCTTTCTATTTCCCTCCTTAAATAAGAAAGGGAACTCTTTCGTGTTAAATGTAATCATTTCTTATTTTATAATTTATTTAATATAGATAGATCAAATAACTCAAATAAAATGAGTCCACATTCTTATTGATGACATGTTGTCATATGTTAATATACTTAAGGTTCTAGATTACTAGGATGGAGGGGGAGTTAATAATCAACTATATTCAAACTTTAACCAAACTTCACATTATTGATTAATCAATATTAGTTCAAACCCTTATTCAACCATTCATTCATTCATTCCATGTCTACTTGTGGAATAGTTGGCTAAAAAAAATGTATGTCAAGAGGATTACAACTTACTAAATGGGAACTTTAGACAACAGTGTAGTGAGATAAATCTCTCCTCTCAACAATAGGGGAGGCTCCCTTCCTACCATAGATGGTTACACCATAAACCTAACTAGATTTGACAAACAGACAGTTCTTTGAATCAATTTTTTTCTTTCTTTTTCAAGAATGATTTTGTGCTAATAACTACTCTTTGTAAGTCAAAAGGAATCTACTGCTACGATTATAACAGTGGCTTAGAAGTTGACATAAGAACAACTTGAAGACAACAATTACAACTTAATTTACATGATTGATAATAAGAACCCAAAGTCTCCTGTGATTAATCCTTTTTGAATGAAGGTGAATAGTTAACAAGGCACAAAGTCTCTTATCAACTATCCCATTTGAAATGATATACTAGGAACTAGAACACAAAGTCTTTAACTCTTAGTACTTTCAACCACTACTAAATTATAGCAATCTTATTTCTGAAAGATCAAAGTCTTTAAGAACAAAACCAAATGCTCAAGTGCTTCACAAAAATGATTACAAAATAGAAAAAGGATAAATTGATCAATACAACATTAGAAAATAATTATCAATTCTAAGCCTCACAACACAAAATTAGGGAAAATTTGCTTCTTTATTCAACTCAAAAATTTGTATCAAGATACACAAAGTTTTTGAGTTACAAGTCTAACCTTCTTGTATAAAGCAAAAGATGATTATTTACAATAGGAGAGAGAAAGGTGGAGGGAATAGAGGAAATCCTCAACCACCTTGACTTATTCTCTGACAAACTTTCAACTAACTAATTTGACTTACTCAAAGTTACATGCCTAGTGCAATTGCAACTTGATTACATGTTACTATCAAATGCAACTACATCTTGTTTTTCCATTACATGTAATATGTCAATTACAAATGCATGATGAAAATAATCCAAGTGTTTGACCAAAAATGACTTATATTGCATCATCCTTTTTCTGTCTTCATGTTTCTATAGGATGCTCAATGATCAACGTGCTCAAGTTTGGTGGAAGTTCTTGATCTAGAACATTAACTTGCATCCTTACTCGTTTTGTAGCATAATGGCAATTGTCTCTTGAAAAACACATTTGTTTCTTTTCATCTCCATCTTAAAAATGTTTTATTCATCCAATTATTCTCTTATCTCATTGTTTATTCCATTATGTGATCACCCTTGCTTCATGTCTTTATTTTTTCTTATGCATGTTGTCGTTATTGAATTTCCAGAAAAAAATCATAATATGTTCTTTCAAGCATAGATGGGTCCATTTCTATCCTTTTTTTTATAAAAATAGAGATTTGTACAAAGTATGAATAGGGAAGGTGTACGGGATGATTGCAGACAACTAATGAGAAAACAGGTTAAGCTCAAAATGGCTCAACAATGACTACAAAAACCCAAAATAGGTTTTTTCTGAGGACATAGCATGTGCAGACAAAGAGTTTTACATTATGCCAATAGGGACAAGTGAGTAACCAATGAGAGGCATATCATGCTTTTATAAATGCAAGTCATGATATTTTATCTAGCAAGCATGTGGGAAACACTTTCAACCATAGGGTAGCCATATGGAGGTTCATGAAATACATGATGGTAGGATTTATACTTGCATTCATAAGAGGGGAAATGAAGAGCTTAACTTTCCTTAGAACAAGAGTTTACCCGGACTGCATATGCAAGTAACTAAAATATTGTATATGTCATTTAGAGAAGCAGACGAAAGAATAGAAGGAGCAACATAATATATACAAAACCAATGCACATCTAAAAATAGAAATGAAAAGATTTGCAAAAACAAATTTAGAGTTGATAAAGACAACAAGACTTATATAGATTTCAAAATTCAATCCTCATGAATAGTCAAGGTTCAAATTTGGACAAGTGTAGATAGTTGGAGAGATAAAATGCACAAAAAATGCAATAGCCTTTGACTAAATCAAAACCATATGCAAAATAAATAGAAAATGGTATTCAAAGCATATCAAGTGGTTGAGAAAACTTAAATGTAAGCTAGGAAGGATAGGAAATGCTTTCAAATTTATCTTGACCCAAACACTTGTTGTTTTAATGGTGCAAATTGCTAAAAAATAAGGCACTTTTTTAGCAAGAATGTGCCCTAGATGGGTTGAGAAATTGATAAAATACTTAACAAACTCCCTTTTAGAGTAGCTCAATGTGTTATTTGGGTGATTTTAGGCAAAAATGATCTATAGATCATAAAAAATGACCAAGTAATGCTCAAGATATGAGCATTTGAAGGCTGCAAATCCGTTTTTGATGACAAATGCCCAAGAAAGTGAAGTTTTGAGAGCCAAAAACATGTGTTTTTAGGCTAAAAATTGCCACTTTGAGGTGTTTGATCAAAAAGCCTCATAATATGAAATAAAAATATATTTTTTGGTTGTATTTACATGTTTCAAACATATGTAATGGCTGGAAAAAATACCACTTAGAGTTTTAATGCAGTACAAGTCAAAAAAAAGGGTTTTTAGAAGCCATTTACATGTTTAAATGATATGTAAATGGGTCTAAATTCACCACTTTGCTTAAATGCACTTTTAGAAGTGAAAAACTTGTTTTAAAGGCACATGTTATTGCATGAAAATTGTCACTCTTGACCTTTAAGTGAAAAATGGGGTTTTCTCTTGCATATACACGTTCTCTTTGGCTTTAAAAAATATGTGTAATGGGATCAAAATTTGCCACTTCTAGTTTTGGCTTATAGAATTGGATTATCTTTTACCAAAAAACATATGCAACAAGGTCAAAAAATGCCACTTTTGGTTTATTTAAGTGAAAACTCACTTAAAGCGTGTATTCATGTGTTATAATAATATGTAAATTGATCTCAAAAGTCCACTTAAGTGGAAATTTTAAAAATGCAATGTAATAGGTTTGCAAAAGTCCACTTAAATGCATTAAAACATAAAAAATGAACTTATATGTGCAACAACATGTGTAATTGGATTCAAAACTCCACTTAAGTCAATTTAATAAAATTTAAATATGCAAAAGCATATTTAAATCTCCACTATACACATGAAAATGTGTTATTGCATTTAAAAAGTTCACTTTTATGATGTCGGGACTTATATTTTATTGGAAGTGGGTTTTTATATATGATTTGTATGTTGATATATGCAATGAACAATAAGAAACCCCAATAAAATGCATTTGAAGTGTCTCATATAACAAAATTTAATATTTAGCTTTAGTTTTCAATAAATTAACATGAAAATAGACTTGAAATAGTCTAATTTTCATAAAACATATAAAAGCAATAATTAAATCAACTCAAAATGAGTTGAAACTTTGAAAACAAATGTCAAAATCCACTTTAAATATTGAATACAATTTTATATTATGCAATTGCCAAAAAAAAGCCCACTTTTATGAGGTTTTTAAATAAATATATGTAGTTGTCTTGGAAAACCCCACCTTTTCATTTTTTATTTGAGCTAGACAACTCTGATTTTGACCTAAGTTAGCTCGAAACAAGCATAATCCAAGGGCTATTAACCTAAGGAAAAAACAAGACTAAAAACTATTTAAAACACAAAGAATAACAAAGAAAAGATGTGAAAGTTTCTCAAATATATTAGTGTTTGCAATCAAAGAAGAAAAACTCTTACTAGAAAATAATTTGGGAGTTCACTTGACAAAAACTTTCAAAAGAATGCATAGATAAAGCTACATAGAGTACAATTAAGGAATAACAAATTGTCTTCATGACATGTTATCGGTGTGTTAAAATAAAGAGGATGTACCTACGAATCCATGATAAAAATTGCGTAGGGTTGCCCCAATTTTGTGAAGCCAAAATTGAGAACAATAGAAATATCTACACCAGTAACACCATAACACCAATATTTTTATCTTGGAAACCCTTGGTTAGAAGGAACAAGCACGAAAAAGAATGATATGAATTAATACCCCCAAATCTTTGCACTCTTCTAAAATGTGCCTTATTAAAGACTTGTCCATATTAGGAGCATACAATGATACCCAATTAGGAGCATAACCTGTTAGGAGTCACTCAATTAAGAAATTTACCTCTAGCCTTGTTAGGACCTTTACCGTGTTCGTAGTAACCTTGTTAAAGGTTAAAGGATTTTACACCCTATTAAAGAATTAACTTTAAACTTGTTAAGATCCTACTCACCTTGTTAAAAGTGACCTTGTTAAAGACTTTGAACTTGAGAACCTATTAGGATTCAACAAGAAGAGTGACCTAGAAATAGCACTTTGATACTACTAGCACATATCCAATTTAGTTCACCATGTGTAGCTCCTTGCAAACATTCAGCTACTAGCTTAACCGCACAACCCTTTTACAATCTCATTATCCACTCCCACACTTGTAAAAATAACACACTTCCATATAAATATACATCTCATCTTTAGGTTAATCCAATACCTTAAGCTAAACGTGTTACACCTGAGATCCATCATATCTTCACCAAAATGTATTATCAGACATTAATCCATCATCAATTGGTACCACTCAATCATCCATTTGAATCACACATCAATCCAACAAAGAACGTCTAACAATATCACTTTTTGCAATGAACATAAACACTTCCAAGAAATTACATCATAATTACCAATGTATAACAAATCCATCATAACCCATTTGTTTCATGTCATTACCACATCATCTCAACCAACTTTACATCATGAAATATCTACCAAAAATGACGTACATGTCACCGGTTCAAGATCAAACACAAAAAATCAACTTGTTCTTCATTTTTCCTTCCTAAGCTATCTTTAATCAATTCAAAACATGCCTTCTCTTTAAAAAAATCATACACAACTATTCAAACAATTGAGTAAACATCATAAACCATGAATTTCATCTCTTGAAATCAAATCACTCACTATCTTTCCTGAATTGATTAACCTGGTTGTACTATCTCACTTCAATCAATTATTACTCTTTGAAAATTTATGTGCAGTACATGAAATTGCATACACAACAACTAGAGATGTCTTTGAGTCTCTGATACATACATGCTAACTCATCATACAAATCAACTGCTCACTTGTTTTATTGTCTATATAGTATAGAATTTAGCTTCCTAGTAAATAATTCATAGCCAACCATCAAGTTGACATCAATGACAACATAATAATTTATCAAAAACCAACAGACATATACTGTAGCATCTCATAACTACAATCAATAATTAGTTGTGCCAATAATCTCCCCATTGCATTGATGGAAACACAAAGATCCCTAACACCAAAAACATTGACAACACCAACAACTAAAATAAATACATCAACTAGCACACATTAATTGATTTCTCCCCTTGAGCTACTCCAACCTCTACTTCTTGTACTTCTTGTTCAACATGCTTCTGACTCTTCTTATTATTATCCAGTTGTGCTCTTTCACATTGTCTCCCCTTTAGGGCTTACCCCCTTATGTGAATTTTTCAAATACTTTTCCTCATGTCACGTGATTTATTTATGATCTTCTAATACTTCTCTCCTTTTAACAACAATCGCAAACGTGTTTCACTCATGCTTGAGTGCACTTTCTACTTTGAAACTTTGACAAACTTCTGACCAACTACAAGTTAGAAACTAAAGTCTACCAACACAATCAGGGGGATCAGTTGTGTACTTTAACAAATTTAAGTTAATCTTATCAAATCAAATTCCAATAACCAATACATGCAACAACCATAAGATAAGAAACATGCATAACAACACTATTTAGGGGTAAAATGGAGATGCTATAATAGGATGTAGACCTCAACTTTACATCACTAAAACATTCAAAAGGATAGGATAAGGGGAAAAGATAATTCCCAAATTTTATTCCTCTCTATAACCCAAATTATATTAGCAAGGACCCAAAAAAGGGTGTCAATTCTAAATTTGAATAGCAAAGGAGAATGCAATATAAGGAAATACACTCTTTGGCCCATGTGTGATTGTGTGTATATGAATTGAACTAATAAATTAAATAATGTAGATCTAGGTGCTAAGTGTATATAATCAACCCAATTAAAATATAGATCTAGGATAAAGATATGAAAGGAAATAAAATATGAAAGACTCCCCTTGAAATATGTAGTAGAAGATGTATTTTAGCTCTGAAATACAAGGATATAATCCTATTTCCAAATATATGCCTGTGAGTCTTTGAATAAATTAACAAAGTGGACAAAATCCAAAAATTGTTCTTCTAAAAAAGCAGAAAGGTCAAGGTCAACTAGGCCGATTACATTCCCACGAGGTTGATGTGTACCAAGGGCACCATAAAAAAGTCAAACTAACTTCTCCAGAATGCTTTCGGGTAGTAATTTCCAGATCTGCATACAAAATTCTACTACTATGTTTCTATACACAAAAAATGAAGGGTTTTTGTTGTTTGGTGGATAAGGGCTTGCCTTGGTCAAGCCTTAGATTGAGGAATCAACCTTTAGTTAAAATATAATTGATAAAGAAAATTCTTGCATGTATTAAGACAAAATAATATCAAATTAAAGATACAATGACCTCCATGGATGCAATTGCGTTTGATATATGATCAAATATGTAAGTGTAATAGCCTTTACTCAAAGAAACCAAAAGGAAATCAAAGAAGCCAAAACTTCATAAAAAGGAATGTATGTGACATGCCATGATGAATAATAGAAGAGGTTGAATGGACTGGAATGATATATCTTCTGCTTAGAGCCAAACTCCACGACCACCTTGAAGGAGGAAGCTTGATACAATAAAGAGATGCCTACATTTGAATGCTTGAAGAAGAATGCCTTGACTGATTACTTGTGTAGTGATATCTTGTCTAGTTGAGATATGAAAAATGAAGCCCCCAAGCCTCTTGTTATACTAGTTTTCAGGCGATAAAACAATTCGGGCTGACCGAGGAGCAAAATGAATCAATTGAAAAAATTGAAGCATTTCAAGCACCAAACTTCGCAATCACCGACAACAATGTCGACCTAATTGACCTTGACTTAGACTAGGTCAATCTTGACTAGATGATGTTGACCTGGGTTGACCAAGTCCCAAAGAAGGGATAAAATAGGCCTCAGATAGGCTCTGAAGGATGTGTAGATGAAACTAGACAATATCAGGCTTACCAGGAGTTGTGACCAAAAAGGTGGGAAAGCATCACCTAGAAGACCATATCGAAAGGTGAGAGATGATGAAGAACCATGAGATGGAAGGAGGGAGGAAAAAAGAGAGACTAAAACTACTCTAAGGAGGGCTAAAAGGTCTCAAAATAAAATGTGCCCATTTTAAGATGGTATGAACCCAAGATTTGTTAACTAGGGAAACCCTTGATCAAAGGGAAAACCCTAGTGGGAGTGATGCCCATAAGATGACGTACTAATATAAAAATTCTTTGCAAAATAATATGACCCTATTAGGAGCCAATTACATGCAATAGGTACCTAAGAGTTCTTGTTAGGAGACTTTGAATCCTTGTTAGAAGGTTCCAACCCTGTTAGGAGCTTATAGAAGTCAATTGAACCCACTGTCCAAATTATTGCAAAAATGTTATTATCCAAGGGTGAATTAACCAATACACCAACTTTGCTAATATAGTTCCTTTGAAGTTCTCAACATGATCCCATCATCATCTTCTACTTTATTTAATCAAATTCGCATTCACTGACCACATCAATAATACAATATAATGTGATACACTTTACAACCAAGGGAACATCATTCCTTTATACCTTGTCCTAACAAATAATTGAGTTGACCTTGAGGCTTCCCTAGTGTACAATGAATATTTTAGGATCTTGTTAAGATATTACAATACACGTTACATTACACTTTTACAACCCAAAATAATATAACTAGAAAGTCAGTTGTTGGTGAATATATCAAGCATTGTCCTTTAGAGACCTTCACCAAGTGAACTCTAGAATCTACTACCTCAAAATCATCATCACATACATGTCTTCAATCACTAAAATAAATTACATCTTGCTTAACACATACAATTGATTTACCATTAAATAGTTTCTTGTGTACTACCTTGTGACTAGTCTTCACATATTTATTTGTAACTCATGCAATTCTGCACATGACTTTCCATGAACATGGATTTAGAAACTAGACATATCCATGAACACAAATGTAATTTCTCTTAACTTAATTCTTCATATTCTAACCTCGCTAAACACATGTCTCTACAACTTTGACTGTCATTATATATATCAATGACAAACCAAGTCATGAATGCAACACATAAGAAATCAATCCAAGTGTCAACCACTCAATCATCTCCCCAAAACATGCTAACAGTATCCCCTTCAACATTCATGCTAACACTACTCCCTCTAACAATTAGTCTCCATTACATCAACCCCATAAAAAGATATGAGTGAGTTCCAAGGATTGATGGAGCAATAAAATCTTAGTTCTTCTTCAATAAGGGAAAGACCCCATCTTACCCCATTGATAATCAACAGTGTCTTTAGGTAATGACTTAGTGAATATGTTTGCAACTTGTCTCTTTGATGTCACACAGTCCATCCTTACAGCTTTTTCATGTTCCTTTTCCAAGTTAGAAAATGATACTTAATTGCATATGCTTTGTCTTGCGATGTTGAACTGGATCCTTTGATATGTTAATAGCACTTGTATTATCACAATAGACAGTAATTGGTCATGTAATCTTCTCATGTATCCCTTATAGGACTTGCTCAATCCAAATTGCTTGTACTAAATTACTTGAGGCATCTACATATTCAGCTTCAACAGTAGATTGAAACATACACATTTACTGATCCACAAAACAAGTCTTCCTCCTAGAAAGAATACTCCACCACTTATGCTCTTTTTGTCAGCAACATGACCTACCCAATTTGCATCAATAAATACTTTCAAAATAAAATTATCACTATAAGGATACTAAAGGCCATGATCAATTACCCCTTTAAGATATCTAAATATCCTCTTCATTGTCACCATGTGTGCATATTTTAAATTTGACTTGAATCTAGCAATTATTCCAACTACATGAGCTATATCAAGTGTACTATGTACAATATAATGGAGCTTTCATATCATGGATCTATATAGTGTCTCATTAACTAAACTCAAAGTGTCATCCTTTGACAACTTACATCATGCACAACAGATAATATCATCTACAAACACTTTAGAAATTAACAATATATGACCTTCCATCTTGAATATACATTCTTATCTTCACTTGTTCTTTTGAAACCAATCCTTATCAAGTATGAATGTAATCTTGCATACCATGGCCTCAATTCTTGATTCAAATCATTTAATTTTCTTCAATTTGCAAACCATATCCTAATGCAGTACAAGGTAGGAGAATCCTTGAAGGAGATGTCCTAGCCCCCAACAAATAACCACACAATGAAATAAAAATAATAGCACAGAGATTTAGATCCACAACAATGCCAATTCTTATAATAGAATCATAAGATTTACATCCAACATGCCCGGCTGTAAGGCCTTTTGGGTTACAACCAGATACATAAGAAAATTATACAACAAAAACTCTGCAAGATCCAACTCCTAACTAGGCCAAATCCATAAACTGGTAGATAACCCCAAGAAGAATCTAAACTTGTGCTCACAAGCCACCAAGCAACCCTTTTGTTTCCCAAGTCACAATTACTAGCTCCGGTCAAACTTCACTCCTCTCAGCTACTTCTCTCTAGCTAACTTCCTCCATGTTGGATCCCATGCTCAATTCCATGCTCCATGTTGAATGAATAATGACAAGACAAGACCCTCTACTAATAACAAACCAAGCCACAAGTCAGCCTAGCAAGTTACATTAAATAAACCCTCAAGCCACAAGTTACCTATTAAATGTCTTTTTCCCTCTTTTCTCCATTTTTAATTATTATTATTTTATTAATTTTCTTCTAATTTTTGTCACTTTCTATCTCCTTCAAAAGAAATTGGTTTTTCTAATTGTTTTTATTTTATTGTACAACTATGTGCCCCTTTATTTGCTTATGCAAGATGCTCCTGCATTAGATTCCCCAGGTAGATAGAAAAGTGTGTCCCACACTTTGATTCCAAAAGAAATATCCGCAACCATCTTCATCTTCACTAAAGGTTTCCAATACATCCGAGATAAAAGAACAAATCTACACACCAACCATCTCTACTTCATCCATACAAACATCTAAATCGAATGAATCTCAACAACGCAATCAACACGCTCACTCCCAGGAACAAACTGAACATAATGCTTCACCAACAATCTCTCCAATTGATCACAACCAATAATAGCAATATCCTCAAACATGAAATTCATCTCATCATGAAACTCCAAAACCAAGTTAGCAACATGTAAATGTTAGAATCAAGTGTTAATTTAATTTAATTTATTAAATTTCCTTTATTCCCTTCTTAAGATTTCACTTTATGCACTTTGCATTTCCATTTAATAATTAATTAGTAATTATTAAATGCCATTTACCTCTTATGGTTTCCCTATTAGGTTTTTGATTTCTTTCTATAAGGATTGATCTTTTGTAATTATCATTCATTCTATTCATTTTTTAAATAAAAGTTTGCATATTTTCAAAGCAAAACCCTTGCCTCTTCTTTGTTTTTTATTATCTGTGATAGGTTCTTGCATGTAGGTATTCTTCGATCTTTTTGTATTTATATTGCACAAATCCTTCATTGTATTAGAGTTGGATATGTTGTAGCTTGTTCAATATTTGGAGAAAAAGAAGAACAAGGGTTTGACAGAACAAATCTAGTGTTTTTTGGGTATTTTCTATGAAAATTGAGGAGAATATTATTTTCAGAGCTCTTTGAGGCCAAACAAACCTCTTAGTTGGGTTCAGAATCCATCAAAACCCCTATTTTCATATAAAGTTTGTCGATTTTGGACAACATTGACCTAGGAGGCAAAAACAATTTGCATACTAGGGTCATACAACCTCTGGCATGTAAATCGAGACACGATCTTAAAAAAAAATTTAAAAGTGCATTGTTAAGTGTTGGTGGTTAAGTTTTTTACCATTGTGGTTAGCTAAACTGCTAGCAGTTTGGATAACCACCTACGATCAGCTAAACCGCTAGTGGTTTGGATAACCACCAACAATCACCACTGCGGTGTTCTCAACTGCAATAGCGCTCCACTAGGCCACCACCTTAGCACCTCCATGTGCCCATCATTCCACCACCACCACCGGTAGTTGCCACCAACCCCTCGCCTCTAGTAGCATAGACCTCTAGCCACTCGTGTGCCACCAGTGCAGGGCCTGGGTGCCACCACTGCACCACCGTGGTTGTAGAATTTTTAAAATTATTTTTATAAAAAAAGAATTAAAAAATTATAATTCTAGGGGCCCTATCAATTTTTTAGCGATAACTTGAGCAAACAAAGATCTTTTTTCGATCTGAAAGAAGTGTTGGAAAGATGATTATGAGATGGAGACAATAGTTCAAGTATTTTTTGGATTTTTTTCTAGTTTGGTACTTATTTTTCCCTTGAAGTCTGTTGATGTATTTCATTTTCTGGGGGGCATAACCTATTCATTATAGCCCCATTTTTTAACCCGAAAAAGCATCGGAAAGCTCTTCTTGAGCACTTTCTAGTTTCTCTGTCATTTCACTAGTATTTTATACCAAGTCTTTGAGATTCACATCTAAAGATTTTTTTCTCTTTTCTCTAATACACATTCCTTCTACAAGCTAGGGTTCAATTTTTTACATTGTGGGGGTGTTTTTATATTACTTTCTGCTATAATATTAGCATGTCGAAAAACTTCTAAAACCCTTTCTAAAAATGGCCAAGACCTATTCTTGTCTAATACTTCTAAACCCATGCAACTATCATACATTGAAATCCCATATGCAACAGCTTCTCCATTCAAAGGGTTTGTGGTCTTGTCTAGATATAGTGCAATCAATTTTTCAAAGTCAATACCAAACTTTGTAGCATAGGAATAAGATGAATGAATCCATGGGTTTGATTTCTTTGAGTGTTTCAGACAGCTTATAGTTTCATCTTGATGTGTATTTATCTCCTCAAGAAATGTGGGACAAGTTTAAAGACTTTTTTGGCACCATCAACGAGTTCAAAGCACTTTAGATTGAGGCAAAGCTTACTTCTCTTTTACCCAATGTTTTCCCCTCTATTAAGGACTTTCTTATGAGGTTCAAACAATAGAGGACTTTTTTATAGGGATGCGGGAAAGATAAGACAGATAAGGAGTGCATCTACCTAATTCTCTCCAAGCTTTAAGGAAACTTTCAAATTTTCTCTTCTACATTTCATTCCACTATGGATGCCTTGGGTCCCATATTTGTTATGCCCACTTTTAAGGTCTTTTGTGATTGCTTGACTAGAGAGCAGTCCAAGCTTACACATTTGGATACTATCATCAAATCAAAGACACAAGCATTAGTTTCTCAGACATTTATAGGGAAGCCAAAGCAGAAATAGAAGCACAAGATAGATTCAACAGGTAGTGAGAGTTCCTCCAAGCCTACTCCTAAATCAAATGCTCAAAAACCCTCTCCAAATGGTTAATCTTCTAAATCTGGTGAGTCTTCCTCCAAGACTAAGAAGTACACAGGTGATCCTTGCAATTTTTGTGGCAAGGAAGGACATCTAGTTTTCAGGTGTTGGAAACATCCTGAGGCTTTAGAGGAGGCCATGCAACAGCATAGTATTGCTTCTCTGAAGCCACCACCTCCTCCTTCAAGGAAAGGACATGCTCTTTTTGCATGAGCTTTGTCTTCTAGAGCTACTTGGATTCTTGATTCTGGAGCTTGACACCATATGGCACACTCACTTGATTTGGTTACCTCACTTGCTCAGAGTGTTACTACATAGATTACAGTTGGTGATTCTACACAACTTTTAGTCAGAGGTTCATGAACTATCTCTTTAGAAGGTGGTTCACTATAGGATGTTCTTTTGGTTCCTGTCATTTCTATGAACCTCATGTTTTTCTTTCAGATTTGGCATTCAAACTCTAGAAAGACAATTGAGTTCTCACCACATGATGTGGTTATTTGAGACCTTCATGATCCTGACTTGGTTGTTGTTACTAGGAGTGTTAATCTTCAATCTCACTTATATCAGTTTGATGGCTTTGAGATCTTTGATTTACAGGTGTTTCTCTCATTGCTCATGCTAACACAGTGATCAAGCTTTGGCATGAGCATTTTGGCCATGTCAACTACAGATATCTATAGTAGATGAGTACACAAGAGCTAGTGATTGGGCTACCTTAGATCTCTTGTGTTGATAGTGTGTGTTAAGGTTGTGCACTTGGCATACATCACAAAGATCCATTTCCAGCAAGTAGATCCACACATGCTAAGGCACCGTTGGAGTTGATACACAATGATCTTATGTCATTTCTCACTCCATCTTTTTTAGGTGTTCAATATGGGCTCATCTTCATAGATGACTTCTCTAGATGCACATCAGTGTACTTTTTGAAGTACAAGTCTGATGTATTTGATTCATTTTGAATCTTTATGACATTTGAGAAGAAGCAATTTGGTCTTTCAATTAGGTGTATACACACTGACAATGGGGGGAATATGTGAATCAATCTTTCAGATATTTTTGCACTAAGCATGGTTTACAGCATCAATTCATAGTTCCCCACACCCCTTAGTAGAATGGGGTTGCAAAGACAAAGAACATGACATTATGGGAGATGACCAATTGTATGATTCCTTCTCAATCTATGAGTTCTTCATTTTGGGCTGAGGTTATCAATTGTACCAATTATATTCAGAATTGGACACCTCACAACGCATTGTGACACTTGACTCCTGAGGAGACTTGGACTCATGTCAAGCCGAATGTTTCTATGCATTTTTGGTATTGAGGCTTGGGCATTTATTCCAGATGCTTAGCAGAAAGCCATGGAGAAGAAGAGTTGACCACTCATCTTTGTTGGCTACTATGAGGATGTGAAGGAGTGCAGGTTTTTTTATCCTAATTCCAAAGATGTCTTGTTTTAGCGAGATGTTTAGTTTGATGAGCATTATCCTCAGATGAACTCATCATCACCAGCTTCTTCCTCACTACCTAGTACTTCCTCTACTCCTCCATAGGATTATGCATCTTCTAAGGAAGATCTTTTTGGACTAACCACCAATGTTCCCCTTTGGGATTCATGACATGGCTTAACTACCTCTTGTGTTCTATAATTCTAGTGGTTGTATCGAGAATTAATAGGTCAAACTTTTGGTGCAATGACAACTCTAGCTTGTAACAAGTGGTATCAGAGCTTGGTCATAGGTTCGAATCTCCTTGGGTAACACTAAGGGGGGGATTGTTGGACTAACTGCCAATGTTCCCTTTCGAGATTCGTGATATGGATTAACTACCTCCTATGTTCTATAAGTCTAGTGGTTGTATCAAGCATTAACAGGTCGATCTTTTGATGCAATGACAACTCTAGCTTTTAATAGATCTTGATATTGACCCACCTTCACATCTCCACTAGTTGCTTATCGAGTTTCCAAGTGGGCTCATGATATTGTTGATGCAGATAACCCTTTGGTAGGTGATCCTACCAATGCTCGTTGCACTTGTGCTTAGACTGTAGGTACTTGCCTCTTGAGTCATGTCATTTCAGATGATCTGCAGAGTTTTTCACAGGTGACAAGACACTTAGAGTGGGATAGGGCTATGGATGAGGAGTACTCTTCTTTGATGAAGAACCACACATGGGATCTTTGTCCTCTTCTAAAAGGAAGAAATTTGGTTTGGTGCCAGTGGTGTACCATACCAAGTGTGTTCTAGATGGTTCTATTGATAGGTATAAGGCACGTCTTGTTGCAAAGGGTTTTTCACAAGTTAAGGGTATTGATTACTCTGAGACCTTTTCTCCTGTTGCCAAGATGAATTCTATTTTCCTTGTACTCTCTCTTGCAGCTTCATAGGGATGGACAATTTTTCAGATGGATGTGAAGAGTTCTTTTTGCATTGAGACCTTGTGAGGAAATCTATATGGAGCAGCCTCATGGTTTTGTGTAGGACTCTTCATTGGTATGTAGGCTTCAGCGGTCTTTATATGGTCTCAAATAGGCCCCTTGGGATTGGTATGAGAAGATGGATTCCTTCTTGCTTGCTTCACAGTTCACTCGGTGTCATTCTGATCCTACTATTTACATTCAGTTTCATGAGGCTGATTTATTGATACTTGTGCTTTATGTAGACGATCTTATCATTATAGGTAGCTCAATTTCCATGATACAGAGTGTTCAAAGAACCTTGAGAGAGTAGCTTGAGATGGCAGACCTTGGATTTTTGCACTATTTTTTGGGCCTACAAGTTGTTAAGTCTTTGGATGGGATAGCCATACTCTAACAGAAGTATGTTATTGATATGCTTCAGTGATTCAACATTCTTGATTGCAAGCCTACCCCCACACCTTTTTAGTTAGGTGTTGTTTTATCTACCACTTGCACTACTCCTTCACTGGATTCTACTTTATATAAACAACTTGTGGGTAGTTGTTTGTACCTAACACACACACGTCCTAATATTTCCTTTTTGCTTGGACTTGTCTCTTGATTCTCACATGATCCACATGAGAGTCATTGGCAAGCTTCCAAACATGTCTTGAGGTACATTCAAGGTACTATATGCCATGGAATTCACTATACATTAGGGGATTGTCACATTGTTGGTTACACAGACTTAGATTGGGCTGGTGATATTGATGATTGCAAGTCTACTTTCGGCTTTGTCTTCTGTCTTGGTTCTAGTCCAATCACATGGTCTTGCAAGAAGTAGCATGCTCATACATTATCATTTACAGAGGAAGAGTACAAGGAAGTTTTGCTAGCTATTCAGCAAGTTTTGTGGCTTCGATAGCTGATGACAGAGTTTGGATATCCTCTTGATAGTCCCACCTTTTTGTGGTGTGACAATCAGAGTGATATACACATTTCTCACAATCCAGTTGAGCATCAGCAGACCAAGAACATTGAGCTTCACATGCACTTCATCAGGCATCTAATTTAGGATGGTGCTTTGAGCTTGGAGTACATTCCCACTACTAACCAGGTTGCAAAAATCTTCACTAAACCTTTTGCATCCCCGTGGTATCTTCAGTGTGTTTTATGCTTGGGGTGAAGGAAGTTGTCCCTGGGGGGTCTTCATGATGAGTCCTTCCTTGCTTCTTTTCTTGCTATATCTTTTTGGAGTAGAGTTTTTCCCACTAGGTTTTCTCTATTTCTCCATTTCATAGAGATTTGGTTGGTTCCTCATTAGGCCTTGTTGTTGAGACCCAAGTTTTCTTTCAAAATTGCATTGTAGCTTCCTTGCTCTTTCTGCATTGTTTCTCATCTTAAGGGGAGTGTTAGAGTAAAGTTTTAATTTAATATAATTTAATTTATTAAATTACCTTTACTCTATTCTTAAGATTTCACTTTATGTACTTTGCATTTCCATTTAATAATTAATTAGTAATTATTAAATGTCATTTACCTCTTAGGGTTTCCCTTTTAGGTTTTCAATCTCCTTCTATAATGATTGATCTTTTGTAATTATCATTCATTCTATTCATTACTGATAATACAATTTGCACATTTTCAAAGAAAAATCCTTGCCTCTTCTTTTCTTTTTCTTCTTTGTGACAGGTTCTTGCATGCAGGTATTCTTTGGGCTTTGTGGATTTATATTGCTCAAATCCTTAGCCATGGCAACCAAAGGTAGATCAAGAACATACAAATATGTAGTATTGTGTAGATCCTCAACCACATTAGAAACTTCCAACTCCACATTAGTAGCAACATCCATTTCAACCATATCCATAAAAATGGGTACATCCTTAATCATTTTGACAACAACGTATGAATGCAAGTCTTCATCCATATGTAAATCCTCATAACCAACAATCTCATCATCCATAATAAGATGCTCTACAATTTTCATGTCAGATCCATCTAACTACTCATGAAAACAAATATCATTTCCAGCATTAGCAAGGTTAGGAACCTCTTCAGGAACAACCACAAGTTGCTCTACTAGTTTCGCATCACACTTCTCAAATTGATCAATAAAACCAACTTCTACCTCGACCTTGCCATGCTCTTTTTTTTCTCAAACAAGTCTTCTAACCGGACAGACAACTCACTTCTGGATCAATAGACTCTAGCTCCATAAATCTCTATGAAACTCAATTATCCCTTCCTTAACTCGATTCGGTCAATCTAGCTTCCAACCGAGAAGACATCTCTAAAATCTTCTTCTCCACTACATCAGAGAGATTTGCAATCATTTTAGGTTCTAATCTTCTTAGAGGCATCTTCTAAGATCTTTCCAAATCCTCTGCAATAAATCCATGCTCTTAACAATCACCAACCAGATCAAACTTTTGGTCAACAAGATCAAATTTCCATCTTTGCAACCATCAATCCATTTACAAGTACTTTGCAATTGTAAGTCAGAACCATGATCTTCTACCTCACAACAAAGATATCTAGGACTTTAGAAGGAATAATCCACCACAAGATCAAACTTAGCTCTGATACCACTTGATGCAGTGCAAGGTAGGAGAATCCCTGAAGGAGATGTTCGAACCCCCAACAAATAACCACACAACAAAATATAAATAATAACACATAGATTTAGATTCACAGCAATGCCAATTCTCATAAAAAAATCATAAGATTTACATCCAACATGCTCGACTGTAAGGCCTTTCGGGTTATGACCAAATACATGAGAAAATACTACAACAACTCTGCAAGATCCAACTCCTAGCTAGTCCAAATCCACAAATTGGTAGAGAACCCCAAGAAGAATCTAAACTCATTCTTATAAGCCACCAAGCAACCTTCTTGTTTCCCAAGTCGCAACTACTAGCTCTGCTCAAACTTCGCTCCTCTCATCTACTCCCCTCTAGTTGACTTCCTCCATGCTGAATCTCATGCTCCATGTTGAATGAATAATGACAAGACAAGACCCTCTACTTATACCAAACCAAGCTACAAGTTGGCCTAGCAAGTTATATAAAACAAACCCTTACATTAAATAAACCCTCAAGCCACAAGTTACCTATTAAATGTCTTTTCCCTCTTTTCTCCATTTTAAATTTATTATTATTATTATTCTAATTTGCATCACTTTCTCTCTCCTCCATAATTTTTTTTCAATTTTTAAAAAAAAATTATGTTTCCCTTTATTTCCTGATGCAAGATTCTCTAGCATCGTATCCTCATCTTCTGATAGAGAAAAGTCATCAAATTGTTCATATGATTATATAGGTTTACCCAACCAAGAGATCATTCAACATTCATGAGGTTTATAATATTATGACGTTGTGATGTTGTGAAATTGATCAATGCAAAAAAGGTAATGGTTAAGTGTCACTCCATAGTTTAGGCACCCTCAAGCAGGTTTATATTGTGCTCGATATTGATGAAGATTGGAGTACTATGACCACTATGTTCAATTAAGAAGATGTTGATTATTTACAGTATCACAACTAAATTGCAAATCTTATGTAAGGTAAAAATTTATTAGAGACATGCATATTCATATTTCATCATTAGAATTCACATCTAAAATGTATCTCCATAACTGATATATAATTCCATAGTAGAATTACAAATTCATTAGGACATGCAAATTCTTGAAAAATATTGTGAATCATAGATGATATGTGGTTTCATAGCCAGTTAATAGACACACTTTAAAGGTGGAGATTGTTGTTGGTTTGTACATGTTGGTTGTGTGCTTTGGGGACCTTGCTTGTCAAGAACTTAATGTTGTGGTTGATCAAAGAAATTCCAATGTTGTTGGCATTGTCCAAAAGGTTGTTGTTAAAGTTGTTGATGATGGAAGTGTTCAACAAAAGATATATAAGGCATCTTTGGGGATGACTTTTGGTGTTGGCTAGTATTGACATCTAAACCTTATTTTGGTGTTTCATTTTAGGACTTTCTTTCTTGGCAGAATAAAGCAGTCATGGTTGAGGAGGGATGGATCCTAGTTATTGGATAGAATTCTAAGAAATCCTCTGTTCACTTTGGTATGATTCTCTACTCCCAAGAGAGAGGAGGTAAAGGAAAAACTTAGTTTCTCCTTTTGTTTTGTAGGTTATGGGTTCCTTTTTGCAAAATCCTCTAGGACAATTTGGGCTTATTGTTTATTTATTATTTATCTTTGTTTTAGTTGGTTGTGGGATTTGATTTCCCCTCTTGGAAAAATTGATTTCCCATCTTGCAAAAATTGTAATAAACAGTTTATTTTTATACTATCTATGTTAGTTTGGTCTTGGATAGAGTTGTCCTTCAAATTCTTTGATTGTTCTTCTTTGGGCTACTTGACATTTAATACAATTGTGTGGAAGCTTTTGACTTGTGTATAGGGTTTTGGGGTCCCTTCAAAACCTATTTTCACCATATATCTAAAACAGTGGCTTTTTATTTACAAATTTCATTTGAAAATTATGTGTATGTTATTACAATTCATATATGATATGAAAAGTACATCTTAGTGTGCTTAACATGGATAACTTTCTCTTGCTCAACACACAGAGCAAGTGAACTAATGTTGATTATGCTGATATGCAAGCTCATATCATTTCCTTATGTGCAAACTAAAGATTTGGTATGCAATAAGACTATGAAATTTCTCTTTCTTATATGCAATGCAATAATATCAATGATTAGTGGCAATGCATTGCAATGAACTCAATATTATAAATCCTCTATTCAATCAAGAAATGCTTAGACTTATTTCATTGAGAAATTTAAGGACTGCTTACCTAGTTAAGCAACAAAGAATGGGTAACGAATAGGGATTGAATCCCTTATTCCTTGCATGATGAGAATGCAGAGTTGATCGTGACCACTAAAATTCCAAGCTCAAGTCAAATTCCTTATGTAGTGCAACAATATTACTTGTTGTATTATAGAATGCAATATCCTACCCTCCCAAACAAGAGTCAACAACCTTTTAAGAAGAGTGGAGCTATCATCTTGAAATCTCTCTCACAAGAAGGATAACTGCTTGTCAACTTGATGGTAAGGATGAGTTATCTTCCTCACATAAGAAGTTATCTTCTACTACATAAGGCAGTCAAAAGGTATAAGCTAATTTGTGGACAAAAATAATAGATTGAAAAAAAACTAAGATGGGGTAAGTATTTACCTCTAACAATAATCATATGTATGTATAGAAACACATATACATGATAGAATTGTGAGGTTATTGCATTTAAATGGATAAAAGGAGATGCTTAGAATGTATTCCTTTCCTTTATAATATAAGTATGTAATTCTTATTGAGGAATATTAATTCGGTATAATTAAACAAAAAATAAAGAAAGGACCTCATATATGTATCCTAATAATGAATGACTAGTGGTCAAACCTATTCCTAGCACTAGATGACCAAGATGCTTATCTTTAAGATTTGACTTGGATGGCAATTTTGATTTTTTTCACGACTTGTATCCTCTCTCTATGATGATACTTTCCCTCCCTCCTTCAAGGGTAACTATTCTCCTACATCTATTGACCCGTGAGGTAGTTATCCATAACCTACATTTCATTCAACTAGTATATTAAACATTTATTGCTAACATAAATCATCTAGGTTTACCAACAATTATCCAAGTTTGTCATACATCATTATCCATCCAAATATTACATTATTCCTTCAAAAAAAAAAATCAATATTAGCATCACACTTCCATTGAAACACTTCAAATAATTATTTGAAAAGTCCAAAAGAAATGGATGTAATGTTAGGATTAATGAGATAGAAATAACAATTACATGCAAATATAACCAATATTAGAAAATAATAAATCACACAAAGGAGAACATAAAACACAAAGATTTAAAGTGGTCCACCCAATCCCTAGGCTATATCCACCAAAAAATGAGTCCAATATTCTTATTATCTAGTGATTACAACCTAATTACAATCTGTAATCCCTTACAACTCAATATCGCTACAAGAAGCTACTAAATTAGCATACATAATGAAATCCCTAACTCTGAGCCATTTTATAAAAGCTTTTTGTCACTTACAAAATTAGGGCTAGAATAAGCCGACCAATAGAAAAATATAACTCTTGATGCCTTTTACTATAGTAAATTCATTTTTGGCTTTGGGGGCACTACCTCTTGACCTTGACCTATATCATGATAGGGAGCATGTCTAGGGTTACTGAACCCACCTAGGGTGTTACTCCAAGACCCCGCAAGGGGCATTACCCCTTGATCCCTAGAGCATGGGGGTGTTGCTTGCAAACCACCATAGAAAAAAATGAGGGGGGGAACGACACATAATGAAGTAGGGAAAAATTAACCTCTGAGTCTAATTAGGCTCCACATAACAACATTCAACATTGTAATTCATAATGTTCACAAGAATTAAAAGGTTAGTTATCTAATTTTATGGTCATTAGGACATAGGTTCTCCTGGTCATTAGGACTTAATATAATGTTGTATAAAACTATAAATACCTAAAAAGTGGCAAGGCACTCAAGAAGACAACCTCTTCAGGTGATAAAATGTTCTATAGAATAATTATTTTTAGTTTATATTATATAACATGATTATCACCAAAAGTTATGTAAATCACACTTGCCATATTTGTTGATTTATTACATCATGGAAAGATCATAATGATATCCATACATTCATTACTCCAAGGTAAATTAAATTTGGAATATATGAAAGGTCTACATGACATTTATCGATGCATTATAGTGTAATAAGCTATTTAACTTTAACAAAAAGACAATTTACATTTGAGGAGTTAACGTCTCAAATAGCATAATTTTTATTTAGAAGCATCAAAAGGCAAATTATCATATTGTGGGATAGTGTGATCCTCACATTATCTTCAAATTCTCCAAGAAAGTCATGAGCCTCAATGGTGTTTCATTGTCATCTAACCACTTTTAACCTTTAGGTCTATCCCACTACAGTAGGAGGCAATTGACTAGTTAGTATGACAATAGACACTAAACATAAATGTCAAACATTCACATATTATCCATATCAAATGAAAAAATTCAAATAAAATACACATGAGAGAGGCTCAATCTATAATTGCAGTGTGCAAGTATTATACATATACAACCGAGAAAGAACCAATGTTTCTACTAACAATATTAATGCATATATCCACTAGATACAACAACCGTGTGTGAATTTCAAGTAAGAATGCATGGGGATCTCATAAACATTATCAATACCTACACATGAGATAGCAACACATCATCTAAGAGGAAACCATAGAAATATTGAAGAGACTGGCTAGAATCAAACATGTTCAAGGAAATCACTTGAACAATTTAGACATGTAATACAGTGCCACCATGGATATCAAATCAATTTATCATAGTCTTAGTTTTTTTTCCTAAACTCCTTGCCTCAACCTCTCTTAACATACAATTGAATGGGTATGAGAATCCCCTATGCTCTATCCTAGAATTATCCCCTCTTATACCTTCATACTTAAAAGTACTCGATTCCATAACACGAGGATGGGGTCCAAACAATGCATGCACAAGACTACTTGATTATGTAGCAAGCTTTCATAATAATTTGTTTTCACATAATAAAATTCACCCATAATACAAAATTTCCATTTTTCTTGTTCTAATATATATATATATATATATATATATATATATATATATATATATATATATATATATATATATATATATATATATATATATATATATATATATATATATATATATATATATATATAATCGTTTTCTACAAGGTTCAAGGTTTCAATGCAAAAAATTCTAAAATTTCAAACCATCAAGCCCAAGAATTCAAAACACCCTTTTGAATCCAAGGGCTTAGCAAACATTTTTTCCCAACCACAAAAATATTTCAAGGAAAATTTTCTATAATTTCATTGTAGTAACAAATATTCCTAAACAAATACATAAAGAAACAAGGGTTGTTAAATTCGTTCCCACCTATTTAGCAATCCATCCATACAATATCTTCCCATAAAAAGGACAATCAATACACCTACTAAATATGGGCATAACAATTCTATTGTAGACTTAGATGAAATGAGAAAGGTGAAATCCTAAGCTCCAACTACTTGCACAACAAAAGAAGGATAAAATTTGTTGGAGGGGATTCACCTTGAAATACAAGCAAAGAAATGCGCTAACTCACAACCAAACTAATACACAAATAAGCATATTCAACTCCTTAAGTCCAGCACCCATTATGTTGTGTTTCTTCTATTAACCAAATATAGTTTAAGCTATAACTCATACACCACAAATCTTCCAATTCCAAAAAACAAGTTCCACATACAAAAAGGAGATAAAGAAGGAACAGACGAGGGAAAAATGTAGAAAATTTTCCGAAGCTTGAGGGAAATCAATCTACTCTTGTCTTCTCCATTCATGGGCTTCGTGCATCCACATTCTCTGGCTAATTGAAAGTAATCTAGGTGGTCTCTACCGTAACCTAGAGTGAGGAAACTAAATATTGATAGCACATTCTTTAGAAACTAAGCCATCTAGGATTGGGTATGTTACTCAAGATCGTGTAGGTGAGATGCTAAAATCTACCATAAGAAGATTCATTTCCATGATAGACAATGAAGCTAAATTGAAATCTCTTTTATCGACACTCTAGATGATCAAATCCTACATATTAGAAAATTATAAACATATTAATTGGCGCTTGGTATATATTAGATTTTGTTCCTAATTTCTTTATACAACATTATTATAGGGAGGACACTATTTTAGTAGGCTATTGATCAAACAAAGGTATCAATAAAGTAGAAAACTTAATAATGTCTAATGAAATTCCATGATGGCCAAAAGTGTCACCAATCATTAATAGTTAAACCCAAGGAGTTTCTTTATGTAATTAAAATCCCTCATACAATTTGGATTTTATGACATTTCATATCTCCCAAGTTACTTATTCTATGCATATAGAAAATAATAACATAATGAAATTACTAAGCATTGATGCTAATACATATTAAATGTGAGATATTACTTAATATATTACTGAAGAAGTTTCTTTATGTATTGTTTTGTGGTTAATCTTATGGCAGCTTCTCACCACTTTTTGAAAACCTTTATCTTCCTTGGACTCTAGTCATCTCTCTCTCTCTCTCTCTCTCTCTCTCTCTCTCTCTCTCTCTCTCTTCCTTTGTTACCTCCACATTTATTCTTCCATGTCTTCCTCTATCGTTCTATACCCTATTTCTCTCCCACTCTATCTTTATCTTTCTATAACCCCTAGTTATATCTCCTTATACCTCTCTATATCTCTCTTACACTTCTCCCCTCCATTTACTCCTCTTTCTCTCCCTACCGCTTCTCCCTCTCTCCCTACTACAAAAATAACATGGTCTTATTGGCAATGGAGTCTTATTATCTTATTGATTCAATATTTTCAGATATGTTTTGATTCATGTAGAATGAGTGTATAATTGTTTTGAATCTATCACTTTTCCAATAAGACTTGTTATGAGAATTATATCTTTTACTAATAGTGTATCAATTGACATCACAAGCACATACATATATGGAAAAAAAAAAATTTATCTACAATATAAACTTATCTTTAGAATGTTCAAACCTTCCAAATACTTACCTAGGATAAATCCCCTTCTCTATATATGAGACCAAGCTGATAAATGGAGGAGTAACTTCAACAATAGTAGGAAGGGTTTGGCCCCCCACCCATCCCCACACGGGAACCCCTGACCCGACTATGCCTTCAGAAAAAATATGTTCGTTTTTTACTCGGCATATATGTCCCGACTGGGATGATGTATCCCATCACATGTTTCTTGCAACTGGAGACCTCGGGAAGAATGTGTTCCCTTGTATGAGTCCTGACAGGATGTCATGGACCCGAATGGACATGTACCTCCTGACTGGGATGGTGTAGGCCACATGTTTCTTGCAATATAGACCAAATCATACTCCTGAAAAGTGAAAGGGTTAAAATTTTAAAATGAAATAGCTCCTCAGCCTTTGAAGTAATGACGACACAAGCATCTATTATGCTTGACTGGTACCACTTACAATAATTCCTACAGAAACACAGACATTTGAAAAACAGGTTATCTGTGTAATATTTTTCCTGGATTTTGATTGTGTAACATTTTTAAAGCATTATCTATTGAGATGTAAGAAAGAAAGGAAAGGAAATAAAATTGATAGATTATGTATATAATCCAAAACTTTAATGCTTAAAAATTTATTACACAATTATATTCAAAAAAGATTACATTTTGAAATGGATTGTGAAAATGGTTATATATCTTACAATTAATTCTCGTGTAACAAATCTTGCGATGAACTTGACAGCAGAGTAATATCCCCACACATTCAAAGGTTTCTGCTGATAAGGAAGTTATCCAAGGTGGTAAGGTCAAATGAAATCGCCAGTTTCTCACCATGGTGCCAAAGAGTCTGTTCCTTCTGCTCCTCCATATCGTTTGGCACATATCTTGTTTCAGGCACAAACCCTGCTTCTTTCTTCTGGCCATATAATCTCTCTAACTCTGGCTTAACTTTTGGCATCTATGAACGTGATCTGCTTGCTGAAACAAAAGCATGAACCTGTTTATTGATCTCAACTGAACTGCATCCAGGCTTCCTTTGTAAACTGTTTTGGTTTCATCAATTTTGGTATTCTTTGAAATTCAACCAACATGCCAGGTCCAGCATAGATATTTGACAACACGTATGGTGCATCATATTTTTAGGGTCCAACTACTACAGCCGTTTCTCTATGTGTTCTCCTAGCTCTATATTGGTATGGATTCTACACTAGCCAAGCAGATATTTCTCCACACTACAATCAGGCTTTATTTGCATTTTTTTAATGTTGTTGTGTCCCTCGCCAAGCTATCCAGCATGACCAAGAATGTAATCTATGCAGCCATAATGATCCTTTTAAATGTAATGTAATGGTCCTTTTGCATGCTCTCGGAATACTGCCACCCTTCATTCACTGGGCCTTCTTGTCAGCATGCTAATAAAACACCAACAAATGTGACAGGGTCTGGTTTAGTTCTAGATTGCTGCATTTTCTCAAAGAAATGGAGGGGTTCCCTACCAAAGCCATGCATGGAATATCCTATGATCATGGTACTCCACAACAATACATCTTGATAAGCCATTTTTGTCAAAAACCAAACATCCAATTTCAAAGCTTCCACATTTCCCATAAATGCCCACAAGGGCACTAGATACAAAGACATCCCACTCAAACCCATCCCTGGCTACAATCTCATGGACCACCCTACCCAATTTTAAAGCCATCAGGTTGGCGCACAATGAGATGACAACACCAAAAGCCTTTGAAATGGGTTTTACACCGGCCAAGTTCATATCTCTGAAAAGCTTCAAGGCTTCATCGCCACGACCCTTCTGTGCATATTCTGCAATCAGGAAAATGTTGAAGGGACGGTGAATCTTTTAGAAATTTACTTGTCTGTAAGTTTGGGAATTTTGACAACATATGTACTGTATGCTAATATTTAATGGTAAAAAACATAGCTGTCCGTTAATAAAAAAAATCTGATTTTCTAGAAATATATCTACATTTCACACGGATTTAGGGTGATCTAATTCCATACATGAATATATCTACAGGAACTTGGAAGCCGTGTTCTTTATTTTCTTACGAATGCTTCCGCAGGATTAGAAAATTCGAGGAATACCGGGATTAGATGCATTAATGTTACTTTATTTTCACAAATTTACTAACTACAGAATACAAAATTAAACATTTCTTGACAAACAACCTTCTTTGAGAAATACCTCCCTGCAATCATGGTTGTCCACGAGACCATATCTGGCCGAGAATTTGGCAAACACCATCCCACCAACACGTTCCAAGTAACGGAATTGAGGTATTTTGTCAAACACTTGGTAGGCAGCCTCCAGACAGCCAGATTTCGCGTACATTTCGACAAGCGCATTATGCGTTCCCTCGTAATTACGTCCTCATGACGCCAAGCATGCTGCGATGAGGGATAGGCTAATCTCCATCGAAAATCCACTAAAGACTTTTAAAATAAAGAGTCGTTTTTTTTTTTTTTTTTTGTCAGATTTATAGAAGTGTAGTGATTTTTTTCCAAATTTTTTGTTTTTTTTTCTACAAATTATGCAGATCATGAAGATCAAATGCTGAAATTTGCAGAAAAATTCATGATGTTTTCGATTTCTTGAAAATTGGTCATAGTTTGGATGGAGGATAGCCGCATTTCCAGGATGACACTAGGGAAACTAAACAAATTAGGCTCAAATCCACTACTCTTCATTAAGGAAAAGAATCCAAAGCATTAACCCCAATTCTATTTTGTGCATGTCTTGATATCATGACGGTCGAAACTTCCACATCTCGCTCACCAATAGTATCAAGCACTTTGCGTGTACTTTTCATTGGACTTGGCTATCTTCCATCCAAACTGTACAATTGACCAATTTTCAAAAGATCAAAAACATCATGGATTTTTTCTGAAAATTTCAGCGTTTGATCTTCATGATCTGCATGATTTGTAGTCGAAAACAACAACAAAATTGGAAAAAAATCACTATGTTTTCGTGAATGTGGAAAAAATAAGTTTGACTTTGTTTTGTCTTTAGTGCATTTTGGATGGAGATTACCCTGTCCCCTTTTCATTTCCCCACACTTCACGTACATGGTAAGAAGGGTTTTCCATAGGGAAACATCTACGTTCATCAATTCATTTTGAATAATCTATGCATTAACAATTTTTTCTTCTTCAAAGCCAAGCTTTTTAAGATATTCATGCAAAAGAGAAGCAAATGGGAAACAATCGACATAAATTCTTGCAGTGTTCAAAACTTTTTGGGCTTCTCATAAACGGCCTTGCTTATGCAAAGATATCACAATTCCACGTCCTCTTCCACCCATCATCCTACTTTCCTCATCCTCTTGTCTTCATATCATTTATCCCACCTCATTCCTTCTAATACTCTATCATACATGACATATCTAGTGTGACACATCATATTCCATTTCTACATTGTACTCGGAGACCTATCATACATGACATATGTAGAGTCACACATCCTTTCATTCATCCATCATTCTTCCATCCCTCAATTCCTCCATCATTTTATTCATAATCCTTTTATCTCTGAATCCTTGTCTCATAAACCTCCCATCTCCAAATTATTATCACCCTATCATCCTTTCAATTCATATTTTCGTATTATTCTCCTACCTCTAAATCCCTTGTAATTGATATCTACCTACAGGTGAACCCCATTCAATCCAATGTCATCATTTCCATTAATCTTCATCCAAATTTAGCCATCCAATCACATCCTTGGTTTTGTTCCCATCACATTAATTGCAATCCAAACATCATCATTGGGATGTATCCTCCCTAATAATTATCTTCATACTCCATCATCCAATCACATCAACCCAATCTAATCATCTTATCAAATTAACATAATACAACCAAATTAAATAACCACTCAAATGAAATCTAACCCTGTATCCATGCTTGATATCATCTCATGAAGTTATCCACAACCTACATCCTCAATACTTATCATCCTTAACGAAATCATCACAAGAGTGTCCCCAAAGGAGATGGTCCACACCATGTAGTATGAGTCAACAAAAAACACAATCAACACCAAACATAAGAAATGTTCATCAACATGCTATAACAGATCCCTTCAATGTCAGGAAAACAAAGACTTACATCAAGTTTCCCTAAAACATGCAACTTACATACCCAAGTTACAATAGAAATTGAAATCCTAACCCTAGTTCTAACCTTGAAGATGTTGTTCTTACGACCCTAAACCATTGCCCCCTCAACAAAGATCAACTACTTCAATATATAAAGTCTTCATATATAAGTTGGCATAGATCAATTACATTCTCTAAGAACAAGAAATTGTAGTATATGAATATAGGCCAACTCCCAAATCATAAAGATCTCCCTCAACTTGATAAAACATGAACAACAATCCAAGATGGATTTTGGTCAAGGACTTAAGAACATTGAGATATGCACCATTAAAATTCATCGTTTAAGAAATAACTTTGTGAGATCAAAAAACTCCATCTAACCATAAGAACATTAAGAACACAAAGAACTGAACAAGAATTCATAATCTCTACTGCAAAGTATCAGAATAAGGTGCTAACCTAGATGTAGATAAATATTGATAGGTATGTGCAGGATCATGGTGTGCCAAAAAATGGCAATCTAAAAAATCTATAGTTTTGAAATAGATCAAACCATTTCAAAATCTATTCTAACTTTTTTCCCACCACCCTCATACTAAATGAAAAAAATTAATATCTTTAAAAGGTCTACTATATTTTTTGATACCAAACGTATATGATCAACATAAAAGGCATCCTAAAAATGTGCTTTTGGCCTGCTTTTACGTGATTTTTACTTCAAACATGTAGCTGACAACTTTTTTTTCACCAAACTTTGATGAAATGAAAAGAGTTTCTCAAAAATGTTCTTATCTTTCCATAAATGTAAGGTTTTTCAAATTATGAGTTTAGTAAATAATCATTACTTATTTTCTAATGGAGTTACATATAAAGTGTTGACTAACACACTACTTGAAAAACAACTATAACTTTCAAATGGTACAACATTTTTTAAATACAAAAGATGCATCACATTCTATGTTTCTTCTACTATAAGGAAAAATATATAAAAATAAATTTTGTAGAGTTTTGAATTAGTTAAAGTGGTTAGACATGAGATTTTTTTATTCCAAAAATACTAAAGTCAAAAATTAATTAATTATTATTTATTTAGAATAAAAATATCCAAAAATATGTGTCACATCCAAGTATGAGCCTACTACTTATATCTAGAATATTATTAAAAAATATTATCATTTGATTTTGATTAAGGTGGTCAGACATACGTCCACTTCTTATTTTTGTTTTGAAATTTTTGTAATATTGCATTAAAATTCAAAATTTTGATCAATCAATTTTTATTTTTTTGAGATAAGTCCTAGTAGTTTAGAAACTAGATTCAATTTGCTAGAGATTCTTTTCTCTCAACTTTTTGATATAATGTTAATAACAAGTAGAAAATTGCACATCAAGTTGACATAACCTTGATTTTCTATTTTTTTATTGCCACTTAAGAGCATAGTTTGGTTGACCATGATCTTACATTAATGTCTAGATTATACCCTGAGATTTGTGATAACATATTATTCAGCGCAAAAGATCACTATCAAAAATACTAAAATGAGAAAATAAGATCAAAACTAAAACATTTTTTTTGGGAGTGATGCAAGATTGCCCACAAGCCAAGGATGCTCCTACATCAGTCTTGGTACTTGCACTTTGACTATAGCATGTCTCTCCATCATCATGGCCCAATCACCTCAAGTGACATATTCAACATATCTTGAGCATCCTTATTCTTGAGAACATGATCTTATGTAACCATCACATTGCTATATCCAATGGGATTTTCAACTCATGTCAAGCATCAAGTATTCTTATCAAATCAGAACAATCCAACATCAAATTGGTCAAACTAATTCAAATTCACCATCCTTCTATCATCCTCCCCAACCCATGAACATCTTCTAAATCCTATCTTTCTCATTGCATGAATCCCATGTCTCCATCTAGGCTCATTTGTATGTTCACTCATCCTTAGATCCCATCTCTTGTGTTAGTCAATCATGTATCATGAAAAGCATGTCCTTTCAACTAGTGCTTCAACAATCATCCTAGACCATCATTTTTGTGTTGTGTCTTATTTGTCTTTTGTCCTCTAGTTTAGTTAATTGTTTGACCATGCATCAATTTATGTAAGATGCATCCTTCCTTAAGATAAGAACATCATATCTAGTCCACCTATCATTCCTTTTGGAAAAATATGTTTAACACACTCATGTTGGCATTGGTTGCATACATTTGTTTATCTTTCTCTAGAATCCTTAATTTTATCTCCTCACAATCATTGCAATATTTTATATCTTGGTGCATTGAGTGATAAACTTTGGGCATGATTTTGATTTTTCTCTGTGTGTGTTCTAGACATGTCCATTGCACTTCCACATGTGATCCTTATTGTCACATATTGGACTAGGGCATATTGACTTCTTAAGGTCTTCTCAACATCACCCAATTCCCATGTGACTCTTGTGTGATGTTAGCCTAATTGTTTTTCTTTGTTGGATCAACCATATGCAATATCTATTATGCAACAATAGCTCTCCATACCTTGTCTATTTGATGACTTTTCTTCATTAAAATAAGTTCTCACTACATAAAAGTATGTTTGAAGGGTGCTCAATCTCCATTATCATTTCACTTGCATTCTTCAATCATTGTTTCCCTACCTAGTATTTTTCCCTAATCATTTTTTATTGGGTATGTGCATGTACTCTTGTGTCTTTTGTCCTTAGATGATGTTTTGCATTATCTTTCTTCATGTCTTCTATGACAATGTTTCTTTTGAGACACTGCTTTAGCCTCCATTTTTCATGTATGCTCTCAAGAGTGCATAACTAACTCATCGATTCCTTGGCTTTGCTCAATTATCTAATTTTCCTAACCACCTGGGGATTTTAGTTGTTCCTTTTTATTCGCATTGCCTATGTATTATTTTTCTTCACACTAACACTTTTCTAGCCCATTGTAAAGAGGGCAAAATGTAGACACCTAAATTTGATTAATTGCATTTAGTTAACCTAATTGTATTCATTGGTTAAATAATTGTGTATTATCTAATTAATAGCATCCCCCAATTTAAATATTCAGCCATAATCATATCAATTAATTAAAGACAACCTAAATCTATTTAATTAACAAAGTAGTCATTTTCCTCTATTAAATATAACAAATTAAACCATATTACGTTAAGTAGGAGATATTTCCATAGCAAGTCAAATTGTGATATTTCTATTAGGATTTAACTGTATAATTTTTTAGTCAAACTCATTAACCCATGTTTCATGAGTAGTGATTCATACATGATTCCATCTCTCGCGAGAATAAATGGAACACTTAGCACTTCCAATGACTACGAAGTGTTCCATTTATTCTCATGAGAGATGGATTCATGTATGAATCACTACTCATGAAACATGGGTTAATGAGTTTGACTAAAAAACTATTAAATCCTAATAGCAATATCACATATTGCATTAATTAATTAATTTTTATCTTTTTCTTCTTTGCTACAAAAATGAATTAATTTGATTATTTAATTCCTACTTGAGCACATGGTCCTAGCCTTAATCACTCCTTAACAATTCCCCTAACCTCATCCACTAACTAACCCTTCAACTAAACCATGATTCAAATCAACCTTATCCTTCCAAACCTCCCACTAACCAATCCTATCAAAATATGTGCACATTCCTATTTTTATTAATTAGAAATTAACTCTAATTTTGGGTGGCATTCCTCCAAAATTGACATTTGGCCTTCCTTCCATAGTCACCCTTTGAGATGCCACTTGTTATTTTTAGATAATGAGTATTGCATTTTGAGAATCCTTCACTTTTCCTCCAAATCCTATTTAAGCCCTCTATTTTTCTTCACAAAGGATTCACTTGCATTATAATCAAAGTTATAATACCATTTTGGTTTTAGAACTTTAATCCATTACCATTGTAAGTAACATCATAATATCAAATTGCCTCTTCATCTTAGTATTCACAATTCCATCATTTTTCATCCACTTGCATAAATTAATGGCTTAATCTCACTATCATTTTGTATTCATCATCTTTCTTTCTTGCAACATCATGGAGCTTAATTGAGTACCCTTGGAAGCACAAAGTGAGCACACATATCAAATAAGAGCATCAAAATGACATTCTCATCAAAAGAGGCTATAGTTTATCTATTTTCTTGCTTTCTAATTGTCTTAATTGGGTTATCTTTAACTCCTTTAGCTTGATTGTTTATCTTAATTTATTACTATAACATTTCAATCACTTTTTTTGCTCACTTTTTGTTACAATAAGACGAGTGCATAGAGAGATATTGTTTTCGTCAATTTACATTTTTATCTCTCTACTCCCATCCTAGCTTGTACTAGCACTCAAGGTATAGATGAGGAAAATACTAACTATTATTAATTCATTTTTTTTATGAATAGTCATTTTCTATTAATAAAATATACTAAGAATACAATTCACAAAAAAGGGGTTGGGGGATACAAGATCAACTCACAAAAGAGTTCACACAGCCAAAGCTAGACTTAACAATACGGCCTCAGCCAAAAAGAACAACTATTCATAAAAAAAAAATAGAATAAACCACCTCAGGCTGCCAAGGCAGTGCCAGCCGAAGGAGGAGGACCATCTCTATTAGGAAATCCCCATGTATTAGTGGGATTTTGGGTCGGACTAGGAATAGTCCAGCTATCATCAGCAATAGCAAGATCAGGGGCAGCCTCCACTTCCTTAACCTCTAGCCACGGAGGAGAAATCACCAAAGCCAAGCGAGGAAATTTCCTAGAATGCACCCGCCAAAGCCCAGGAGGTGGAGTCGAGGACCAGCTAGAACCATCGCGAGGTGGGCAAGCAGAGTTGCGCCTCCATCTGCCATCACCACCATTGGGAGTGTGGCATGTGTGAGTGGCGGCCTGAGGAGTGGCGGCAAGAACAGCGGCCATGAGGTGTAGAGACATTAGCCGAGGCATCCGAAGGAACTCTGGAAATGGTACAAGGAGCATTGCCCCAATGATTTAACAATTCATGTAAGTGAGTAACTTCTAGGGCAACTTTATTAGCTTGCACCTAGATCTGCATAATCACATTGTTACAAATGCATGCTTTAGTGTACATAGCAATGTTAAAATCCAAAAAGTTATGAGTGAATAGAATAGCATTCCTATCCTTCAATAGAGAAAACAAAATTTCCATCCGGAAGGTATGCCAAATCTGAGTGAATTTCTGAGGAATTCTGGGGGAATCACCCAACAAGATCATGTGCCATGAAAATGGTTTGGGCTTGAAAGTCTTGAAAAAATCATGAATCCAGTGCCAATAATTTTGAGCACGCTTACAAAACTAGAAAATATGCAAAAGGACTCAGGTTGACCACAGAAGGGGCATCTAGGATCAGAAACCCCAATGTGCTTGAGCTGAGGCCCTAGGGGAAGACCTTGTAAGGCAAGGCACCAAGCAAAGTGGGCAATCATGGGTTCTGTAATAGCACTCCAAATGGCATCAAAACGTTTTCTCCATTGAGAGAGTGAAGATTGCAAATGCCACCACTGGTTAAACGTGTCAACCATTGAAAGATGAGGTGAGAGCCATCGATTACCCATACTAGGCTTATAATTGGCAAATGGAGTGGTAGGATACCACTTCTAATCATGCCACCAAGGCCGACCAGACTGAATCCTCACCTTATGAACTAGGTGCACAAGGATGGAAAACAGTAGAAGGTCAAAAGTCTATTGATCTGTACTAACAAGGCGGTACTGAACTTTCATATCGTCCCATGACCCGAAACTCATGGTGACTCTTGAAAAGTGATCCTTAGGAGTGCGGATGCCACGTTTGAAAAAACGCAGAGCATTGGCACCTTGAATCTTGGAGAGAGGAGTACCCTGCATAGCAAACTGGGGAGACCACCAAATGTTCTATTGATTCAAGGAAAGCCCATTGCGAAACTCATCTCCATCCCAACAAAGCCATGGCTTAAGAGCTTCCCAGGCTTTCCAAATAATCTTAATAATAAATGAGCCCTGAATGGCCATTGGTTCACGCACGATGAGAAGGGTTTGAAAACCAATCCCCTTCCACGCAGGCCTATTGACAGGGAAGCCGGAAGAAATGCGGTGCCTTACTAGAATATTCCAGGCCTTTTCCCCAGAGATAGCTCGGATAATCCATTTGGCACAGAGAGCAAGGCATGTTTTCGAGTAGAAAGTAGGCCAAGACCACCAAACTCCCTTGGGAGACAACAAAAATCCCAAGCAACTTTGTGAAAACCATGATGGTCAGAACTAGAAGCCCAAAGAAAATCTCTGAGCAAACATTCCAGCTTGAGATAGGAAGCTTTGGATGGCACCCAACAAGAAGAAAAGTAGACATGGTTGGTGGCCAGAATCTTAGAACAAATCTAGAATTTACCAGCAAGAGAAAGTGGCTTGGTGATCCAATAGTCGAGCTTTTTTCTAATCTTGGCAAGCACAGCATTCCAAAGCTCCACAGCAGAGGCCTGGAAGGCAAAGGGAATGCCAATAAAGTGGAAGATTTCCTCATGAGTAACCCATTTCCACTGGAACTAGCTGAGCCAAGGTGGAGTTGGAAAAAAAGATTGGTGGTAACAGAGCATTTTATGCCATTAGATGGCAGAGCCAGAGGCTTGACAAAAGGTGTCCAGACAATTTAAAGCGTTTTTGATATTTTCTTAATCCTCAAGAAGTGTAAGAAAGGAATCATCAGCAAAATTTCCATTGACTAACTTTGAGGAAGAATCAAGCAAGGAAATGCCACGAACCAGTCCAGAAGACACAGAATGAGCTAACAAATAGCCAAAACCTTCAGTAGCAAGGACATAAAGCGCTAGAGCTAGAGGGCAACCTTGCCTGATTGAACAAAAAATTCCAAAAGCCTTAGATTGCAAATTATTGATTGTAATGCAAGTATTAGCATCACCAAAGAGCATCTCCATGAACTGAAGAAAATTGGGGCCAAAACCCAGAGCCTGAAGCATAGCCAAGATGAAGGGCCATTCAATGCAATCATAGGCTTTAGCAAAATCAAATCTTTAAAAAGATAGCCTACTGCTTGGACTTGTGAGCCCATTCCATATCCTTCCAAGCAACAATGATGTTGTCAAGAATATATCTAGACTTGATGAAGCTATTTTGCTTAGGCTGCACAATTAAAGGCAACATGTGCCTGATTTTGAGAGAGAGTGCCTTGGCAATGATCTTATAAGACACATTCAAAAGGGTAATGGACCTCTAATTGCATATGTCCTCAGGATCACCAGCTTTAGGTATGAATTTGATATTCCCTTTATTTATTATCGTTCCTAAGATTTTAGTATGGTATGCTTCGAGATAGACTTTGTGCAGGTCAAGACCTATTTGTTCCCAGAGGTGTTTGTAGAATTCACAGGGAAAGCAATCACATCTAAGAGACTTGTCATCTGTCATGGAGTCAACTGCCTCTTTAAGGTCTCTGGGGGAAAGAAGTTGCTCATAGAAAGCACATTGCTCAACCGCAAGTCAGTTTGGAGTAACAGAGATACACTTTCTAAGAGCCTCCTCCTGAGCAACTGAATTTCCCTATGAAGCAAAAACGTTCTCATAATGATGAATGAAGGCTTGTACGATGTTAAGGAGATTGGATAGAACAGTCGTTCCCTGTTTGATCTTTTTAATCCCAACATTGGTATGACGGGCCCCGAGAGCTTGAAAGAACTCCTTCGAGGCTTTATCGCCAACCTCCAACCAGTGGAGACGGGCCTTGATTTGAGCTCCACAGGCAGCATAGTTGTCAGCAATTTGTTTGTCATGGAAAAGCTTGGCAAGATTAATTTGCAAATCCACATCAAAGGGGTTGAAGGTGAGAGCCTCAAAGGCTTTTTTGAGGGCGAGGGTGTTTGCTTCATAAGAGCATTTCCTAAAAATTGCCAGTTGGTGCCCATAGATGCGCAAAAATCACGCAGTTCTGGTAATGGCATCATTCCACCATTGAATCCATCCCTACTAGGATGGCAGACATGGCTCCAAATTCTAGAAATGTTGGATGTGTGAGATGGTGGAAGCATGCAGCAGCACAGATGTGTTGAGGAAGAATTGAGACTTGGCCACCTTGGGGAGAGTTGTTTGCCAAGAAATGACAAAATAGATGGGATAGTGGTCGGATAACATCACATCTGTCAAGGGAATGACAGGCAGATCTTGATCTTCAGAAAAAGAGAAAAAAGATTGCGCAGAGATCATAGCACAATCAAGGCACTTTAAAATGCGGTTAGAGCCAGATCAAAAGTTGGACCAAGTGTGCCATACCCCACTACCCTGGTGGTGGTTTGTATTGGGATCAAAAAGGCCCAATTTATTTTGCATGTAGTACTAGGCTTCTCTTTCCCTAGCTATCTACTGAAGGGGCAGAATGCCATCTTTGTCAGATGCAACTTCAACCATATTGAAGTCCCCACACATGAATCAAGTAGCGGGAGGCAAGTTTTCAGCTAGCCAAACCCACATCTAGGACCTTTCCATAGAATCATTAGAGGCATAAACATTAATGACTCCAAAAGAATGATTGTGAATGGAAAGCAAAAGCCAGATAATTCTATAGGTGGGGTTAGAACCGTGCGAAATAATAGTAGAATGAAGGCGAGATGATAGGAGAGTAACTACACCACCTCATCCAGGTTCATGCTGAGAGGAAAATAGAACGCCATCCTGCCAAATGACATGGCACGCAGCAGAAAGCATGAAACCATAAATCTTAACTTCTTGTAGGTAGAAAAAATCTAAATTACCAAGTCTATGATGGGTGTCCTAGACATACAATTTTTTGGAGAGGTTGGAAAGACCTCGAACATTCTAGGAGAGGGAGTTCATGAGAACTCTTCCATATGATCCTCCTCCTCGAGAGAGGATTAGCTATTCTACAAGAAGGTAAAAACCTGGTTGAAGTCAGACGAGAAATTATCTGACCTAATAGCCTGCCATTTTGCCTCTAGTTTCTCCGCACATCCAAGAGGACTACGAGAATGCCTTGTTGTTGATGGCACAATGGAAGAAACTGCAATAGGAGCACGAACCCCAGCCAAGGCAAAAACCTTGGTGGCCTCTTTAATCCCCTACATACTAGCAGGGTTTGGAACCTACGAAACCCCCAAAATAGGCAATGTGGAAGCTTCTTGTGGCCCCATGCTAGCCAATGTGGACGCTCCTATGGGAATAGGAGGAACCGCAATGATCGCCACATAAGACGGCTTGGGGGACAAGGGATTCAAGGGACCCTTGCCCTTGTGCCCAATAGTAACCCATTCTTCCTTATTTCCTTTGGCCTATTTGGCAGGCGCTTCTTTAGGTGTGGGCTTGACCCTAGGCATTGCTAGAGGGCAATCCTTGATCTTGTGTTCCACGAACTGGCACCTATAACAAGTGTTGGGTAGATTCAAGTAAAGCACCTTTTGGGAGAAGGTTTGATCTCCAATCTAGATTTCCACAGAATCCTTGAGATCCTTGGAAAGATCAACTTCGATGCAAACGTGTCACTGTGGGCAGGCATTAAAAATTTTCTCAAGCTCCTTGGTGACAACTTTGCCAAGGGTTTTGGCAATGGACTCAATGAAAGGCCAACATGGCAAGGGAAGACCTGGAAACTTGACCCACACAGGAACCCTAAGCTTTTTATCATCCAAGACTATGAAGTCTCGGGACCATTTTTGGAAAACAAGTAGAGAGGAATGCACAGACCAAGGTCCTTTGTTAAAGACCGTGTCTGCTTGTGATGGGTTAGCGAAGCAAAATTAAAAAAACCTTTGGTAAGGTTTTGCACAGCATCAAGGCGGACTCCATGAGGAGTCCAGCATTTGTTAACCTAGTCTCGGAGCATAGCTTCAAGAGGAGTCCTACCAACAAAATAACCTATCAAGGTATGGTGTTCTAACTAGTCACAAGTAGCATCAAATTCTTTTAAAGGAAGTATAATATCAGGATTACCTCATGAAAGACCTTCGAGACAAACTTGCACGAGCGTTTGTTCGGAGGCGGCGCCATAGCATTCTAAAATAGTAGCGAGAGAACTAGAAACAACTGGTTCATCGCTAGCTAGAGCCATTATAACCTAACCTAAAAGCTCCTGCAGTAATTATGGTTTGACAAGTGGTGCCTACAGGAGGAAAGCTCAAAGATTCATACACAAAAAAATTGGAAGTTCGCATGAAGCAAGAAACCCTAGCAGAGTGAAAAAACCCTAAAATCAACTTTTTAAAAAGTTGTTTGAAACTTCTTTCTTCATTATTAATTCATTTTAAACCTATTTAATGAAATGTTATCACTTATTAAAACAACTTACAATGGGTTACCTAAGGAGTCTCTTTAGGGCTCCAGCCTCCATTGCAAGCCACTTCCCAATGTACACATAGACATCCTACCCTAAGCTCATGAAAAGTACAACTCATAAAATTAAAATTTTCACCTTAGTCCTTTATAAGAAACCGGGAAGCACCTAAAGACAAATCATAATATTCACCTCTATCTTATGTAAGAGACTGGAAAGCACCCATAGATAATTCACAATATTCACCTCATTCTTATACAAGCAATTGGAAAGCATCAAAAGATAACTAATCGAACTCAAAGGTTATAGCAAGAAAATCACAATAATCACCTCAGTTCTATACAAGCAACTAGAAAGCATCAAAAGGTAACTGATCAAACTCATCATAGAAATCCGTGAATACATTACAATGGTTGGGTATAAAAAATCATGACCAAAGAATATATATAACATCATCACAAAACAAAAACCCTCAAGCCTCTAGTAAACATCCTAACTAGTCAACATACTAAGTCAAACCCTTAAACCAACACCAGTAAACCACACATCACATAAAGTACATAACAAATGTAGCTTTCATAATTCATTAGGTTTTGACAACATAAAAGTTTAATTTTCACTATTGGGTTTCAAGTTTTCATTTTTCAAAAATAATCACAATCCATAAAGGTTTCATATGTTGTATTGATTGATTTCACATCTCAAGTTCATCCCCAAAATTAACTATAGTTTTCAAATAGATACATATTAAATTTTAGTCAAATGATAACCTTTATGGAACGAATATCTTCATTTAAAAAATACCCCTAAAATCCATTTACTAATATTTTACAAGTTCTCCCTCTATAGATAAATGATTATTTAATTAAATCAATATTAGATTTAAAATAAAAAAATCAAATATACCTAGTTGAATTAAAACTAAAATCAATTTCCAAATATTTCTAATTATATATATATATATATACATTTACAATACTTTATAATATAATACTATTAATAAAATTTATTAAGTATTATTATTACTAATAATTATTAAATTATTAATAAAATAATATATAATATATTATTTATTAATAATTATAATTATTAAATTAACTAATATAATAATATTAATATTAATATTATTAATTATTAATAATAATATTAATATTTAATATTAATAATTATTAATATTAATATTAATATTAATAATTATTAATAATATTAATATTAATATTAATAATTATTAATAATATTAATAAATTATTAATAATTATTAATATTAATATCAATATTATGAATAGTTATTAATATTAATATTAATAATATTGATATTAATATTAATAATTATTCATAATATTGATATTAATATTAATAATTATTCATAATTATCTATAATATTATTAATTATTAATATTAATATTAATATTATTAATAATATTTATATTAATATTAATAATATAAAGTAAAACATTATTTTTTTAAATCACAAAAGACAAAATGTGATTCATATCGCATACCCCAAAGTTGGGGAGGCTGCAATTCGACCTAGTTGCCTTGGTAACATCCCCTGCTATGACACCGTGCTTGCCATCACAGCCCGGGGGGAAGTCACAACCCTTCCTCTCCTATTTTATTATATATAATTTTTATAAACATCAAAAAAATAAAACAAAACTAGTATCCCCCTCCCAATCATATGCCTGTTTTGATTTATTGTCATCATAAATTTCTATTTTATGATAAAAATTATCATAGTAATTATTTACTATGGTAATTTTTATTAATATATTTATTTATTTTTTACAACTTTTTCAGCATATATCGAATTCAAAAATCAATACAACTATCAATTTTGTACAATTAAAGTATTTGTATTGCTTTCCAAACCCCATCCTGAATCCATAGCTTATCTAAAACAATCTAATTACGAAAACAAGATTCTCAAACAAGGGTTGCAAATGTTAAATTTGTTCACAGAAATTTTCAAGAATGGTAAATTTTAACACAAGGGTTTCAACCCAAATTAAGTCTTGAATATAGATCCATTCAAACATGGAGAAGACAGAAAGATTTCATAGGGAAATTACTACACAAAACTCAACAAGACCCTACCTTGATTTGATGCTAACCGATCGGTTGCTCAGAGCTCACAAGAAATTTTCGTCCTTTCGAAAACCCTCTTTCTCAAAAATTCGCTCCTTCAAACAAGTGTGTGGAGAAATGACCTTTGATTTCTTAATAAAGAGCCTTCTCCCTTTAGGGTTTCAGGTTTGCAATCACACGAACCCTTTTTCTTTATTATTTTATTTTATTTTAATTTCATATGCAAACTTTTTGCATTTTAATTAAAATAAACTTTATTAGATTAATTTTCTCTCTCTCTTTTATTAAATCACAAGATGTCTTTAATAAAATATTTATTAATTTAACTAATAATAATATTTAGAATTTATTGTAAAAATGAAACTCCTAAGTAAATTAATATTTAAATTAAACAAATATAATTACGCTAAAATTAAAACTTAATTAAATCTTTTAAATTTAATTTTTTTATTTAATTAATTTCTTTATTAATTAAATATTGATTTATCTTTATAAATTTTTTGTTAAATTAAATCATTTAATAATTTTTTTATTTTATTTAATTATAATTGAAAGTCACAACAAACCCACAAAACTAAATAAGAAAACCCATTATAAAGGGCAGAGTACTAAATCAAACTCAAGGATCAAAATCACAAATTCACATCACTTGATAAATTGGGAAGGGTAATTAACTCAGATACTTGTCCTAATTTCTAGGACAATTGGCTTACAGTTAGGATTTGGATTCAAGAATTATCTCCCCTCTTTTACCTTAGATTACTGCGATGGGGCACACTCATCCTGGCAATTCAAGGAAGTTGATGTCTGGTACCTACAATTTGCATAAAAACTAAGCATGTACATGTACATATATATTTAAATTGAACAAAAAATGACGAGAAGTGGTTCATCATGTAGATCCCGACTAGTAGATGACTACAACTCCCTCCCTCAACCACATCAGAAGTGTCAAACATAAAGTAAAACATACAAGTACACCATACACATGTAAGTATGGGGTAAGTAACCATATAAATTGCATATAAATCATCTGTCTAACTATCATCATGAAATATTTGAAATCACTATATGAGCATACATGTATAATCATCGAAAGAATAATCATGAACACATGAAATAATTGAGTATCAAGTAGCTCATCAAATATATCAACTGAGTATGAAATAACATCAAATAAAATCAAGTAACCAAGTACCACTAATCATAAAACATAACCATAAAGTTGGCCTAAAAAATTCAGCATTATAACATGAAAAGCAAACTAGGGGTAGGCATTACAAAGAGAAGGTTGGAGTTGATAGATTTGTTAAGAATTATGATCATAAGGCTTTTAAAGAACCATTCCCTAAACATGACAAAGGAGAAACTTCAACTTCAAAAAAAAATGGGAATGCAAAGATCAACTATAGATACATAAACAATGACAATGTTATTCATATGCTTGAGCCCATAAATGAAAGCATTAACATGTGATACCTAAAGATAATGGACCCAACTATGATTTTGATTTTGATGAGGAACCTAGAGTTATATTAAGATGTTTAGGTTCTTCTGTGTAATCTCAATCTTCCAATGAGCGTAGACCTACGATTATGCTATGAGGTATCAATTCTCCTTCACATGGGGAAACCTTAAATGTTGTCACTAGGAGTTAAGCTAATATTATTTTCGAAGGTCCCCATTATTCTAAATAAGAAAATTCTAAGAAAGTAGGATCCTCTTCCAAACAAGCCTCTACTTTTAGCAAGTCAACCTACAGCCTAATGGATCACCTTCAAGGCACCCTCACTCAAATTTTCATCTTTGAGTTACTTGAGTTATCACCTAGTAACAAAGAGATCTTAGAGAAGGCTTTGCAAATACCTAGTATTCCTAAGGACATTGGCACAAACCAATTCTAGAGCATGTTCAATTATATTGCAGCTCCACACTACCTTTCATTTTATAAAGAGGATGACAAGTCCTCAAGTCACCCACATAACCTTGCCCTTCATATAGTGGTACAATCTATCAAACCTGTAAGAATTTGCCTAAGGGAAAAATTCACCTAGGAACTAAGAACTCATACACAAGCACAATTGTAGACCATAAAGAGAGAGTATGATTAGAATGACGATATATTCAATATGCCATGATAAGAGTACACTAGGAGTGCCTGTATATAAAGGCCTCTGAGATACATCTAGAATGCCTTGTAATCAGCTACATGATATGTCAACAACCAAGCACATGTCCACCAGATATGGGTTATCCTCCATTAAGCATGGAAGTAAGTGTGGTGATGAGAGGATAAGCCTACAAGGGTGTGACAAGCAAATCAGTGTTGTAGACACCATGTGCTAAAATAGAGTTGCATACTTCTGTGTTGTCAACATGACAACTCAAAAAAGTGCGCAAACTCCTAAGTGTCTCACAAAATAAACCAATAAAATAATGCAAAATAATAAAATAATGCATTAACCTAAGTAAACTTAAGTAAGTGTAAACAGTGATTACGTATTTACACCAACAAAACCCAAGTAAAATGTGTGTTGATAGATAAGGAAGTTGACTTAAACATTTATTCTCTCAATGTAGTTCAACAACTAGGGTTGTCAAAATTTTCTATTGATCCAAGAAGGAAAATTGCCATTAAGGCTTATGATGAGATTGAGAGATCTTCTAAGGGGTTGGTTGTATTGCCTATCCGAGTTGGTCTAGTAGAGAAGGATGTAATCTTCCAAGTTCTTGACATACCACTTGCCTACAACATACTATTAGGGAGACCATGAAACCATGATATGCAAGGAATCCCCTTTACTTGCCATCAATGCATCAAGTTCCCCATCAACTGTAGTGAAGTTTCTATTCCAACAGATAACTCCATGTCTATCAATACTTTCACTATTGTATCCATAGTGTTGCACAATAGAGCTACCAATGAAGCCAAAAACACCCTTTTTTATTATGAGTAGAAGTTGAAGATTCTAAATGTAAGCATGCTTTTAGCATCTTGGTTTCAAAATTTAAAAATCAGCCCCATAGAAAGGATTCTTTCGGTATCTTGTGGGGTTTTATGGCTAAAAATTTCCTTGTAAAGCTTAATTTTTGAAAGATGCAGTGTCCTGATATTATGTTAAACTTGAACTTTGAACCTTTAGGTTCAAGTTCTAGTTTGAGGTTCAGATGTATGGTTCAGGTTTGGTGGTCCCTAGTCCAAGTTCACAGTTCGAAGGTTCAGATGCATGATTGAAGGTTTGAGTTCAAGCTTTAATGTTCATGCTCAAGTACCATGATTTGAAGTTCAAAACTAAGTTCAGGTTCAGATTCAAGGTTCAATTTCACCAGTTCAAAAGTGCAAAGTTAGAATTCATTAGTTCAATTTGAAAGATCATGTTGTGGGGAAGGATATATTATTAAAAGAGTGTATTTTTAGTGTTAAGTAATCTTGATGGCGCCCAATATGATCCAAATCATTCTATATAAAAGTTTGAATCACCTACAATGTTCTTGTTGCCTACAAGGTCCCTAATACTCAAAAATCCTAGCATTCAACACCAATAGAGAAGCATTAAGAATCACTCAAATAAAAGATCTGGGTTTAAGTGATAGTATACAATCTCTACCATAGATAGTAACATAGAAGAGTGGTCACATTTACATTAGACATAGTTGTCCAATCGTGAGATTCATGACTACTCATTAAAGTCACTTGACACATATTTCATCTTTGAAGATGAACATATTAAAGGCATAGATGCACACCAATTGTTTGATTAAATATCAACAAAGTCACAAATTGGATTCTCAACATGCACTAATAAATTAATCATCAGGATTTCCAGTGGCCCTCTATGATGTTTTAGTTACAATATATTGAGAATGCCTATTCATTGATGACAAATGTCAAATGGTAATCATTTTAGAAAATGGGAAATACTACAGTAAAAGAATGTCAAGCTGAGTTAGGGAGCATGTGAGTGGAGGATGAAACCTTTTACTATAAGTGAAAGGAATTATATTGAACCCAAATTAGTAGTTCAGACTATTAAATGAAGAAATACCAATGGGAACCACAACCACCCATACAATCTTGGCAAACCATAAAAATCCCGAGTGTCTTGATGGTTATGATAACTATTTATAATTTTAGGCATGTGTATAAACATCAGAAAAGAGGAATTGCCTTTCATAAAATTGAAGTATGGATATACATTGGTACATTGTGCATGTAGAACACAGGTTATGGTACATCGTCGCTATGCAAAAATGTCCCCAGAAAGTATGCAAGGATTTAGATGGTCATGAATGAATGTAGAGACATCCATGCCTCGTGATCTCTATTTTACCCAGATTCCCAATGAAGCATAGGTTGCCACATATTAAGTGAAAGGTGAACAATTATAAGTCAAATGTGAAAATTAACACTATTGTAGTCATTGATTATTAATCTCCTATCATAAACAATTATTAAACTACTGAAAATAAATTCCCAACTAATATCAAAAAATAACACAATTGCAACTTCACCAATAAAATACGGAAAGAAATTCAGAACACAAAGAACACAATATTTTTTGACAAATCGTCCTTAGAAAAACCCCTAAGGGAAAACTAGTTTTGCAAATGGAAAATATATTAACTCTAGCAAATCAAGAGATACAAAATTCCTTACCTCTCGCTGGTAGAATTTAGATAACCTCCTAATTTCTCCTACTGATATTCCCCATTGCTATCCCAACGCTATGACTGTGCCCTTGCCAACACTGCAAGACTGTTGTTATCACTACAAATATATTTGCTAACACTGCAAATGCTTCTACAACTCTTTTTGTTCTTTGTTCTATTTTATTCTCCAAATGCCTCCCTTGACCTCCTTCCAAGAGGTTTCTAGTCACTTCTTGATCAAGATAGCTCAACCAAGAAGCTTCTAGTTGCTTCTTGGTTAAAACAACCTTACCAATAGGTTACTAGTGGCTTCTAGAAGGAGTCAATTAATTAACAAATATTTGTTGTAACTCTAACAATTATTTGTCAATTAGTCACATATGGATGAACAACTGTCCAAGCTACCTAAAACTAACACTCCCTCTTAGTAAGGAAGTTGTTTTGCATGACACCCAACTTATCTCTGAAGAAGATGAATTTTGCCTTCCCCAATGCCTTTGTCAGAATGTCTACTACCTGCTCCTCTATAGGTATGTACTATAGCTGAACAACCCCCTATTGTACACAATCTTCGATGAAGTGATATTTGATTTCTATATGTTTAGACCTATCATGAAATATTAGATTCTTAGACAACTTGATACAACTCTAATTGTCATAGTGTATCACAGTAGTCTCAACCTTCTGACCAAACAAGGCTACTAACAACTTTCAAAGCCATATAGCTTCACATATCACCATGCTAGCTGATATGTATTCTGCTTCTACTAAACTTAGAGCCACAAACTTTTCCTTCCTATTGAACCAAGATACAACTCCTGATCCCAAACTAAAACAACACCCTGAAGTGCTCCTTTTGTCCATTGTACTTCCTACCCAATCTACATTAGTATAGCCCATCAACTTGATACCTTCACCTCAAACATATCTGATCAATCTATTGTCTTGACATCCATTTGATGGATCTTCCATCCCATCTATCTTGCAAATGAGATCATAGCTCATATAGAAGTATACCTGGCCACTAAAGCAAATGTCTCCTCGTAGACTATTCCCTCCTTTTGAGAGAACCCCTTGGCCACGAACCTTGCCTTGTATTTTTCAATTCTACCATCTGCACCATGATTTATCTTATAGATCCACCATGATCCAACTATTTCTCTATCTATTGGTCTAAGAACTACCTCCCACACATCATTTTGCATATTGAGGAATACTCCTCAACCATAACATCCTATGATACCTGATGCTCTGCAGCCTCTTGATGACTAACTAATGCCACATAGTCATTAAACTTGGTTGGTTGTCTCTACTATCTAGTACTCTTCCTAGGAGCTCCCACAAACTCTTGAGTATCCCTTAGTGTCTCTTGAACCTCACGATTCTTGCTGCCAACTGTAGAGGATGAAATATCAACCTCTAAGTCCTCTAGATGTATTTCCTTTTGCACCTATTGATTCATGCTCTATGAATATTCACCACCTGAGCCTACACTTGTACTGGTAACTATACTTATGCTTTGCTACCCTTGACTAGGCCTTGGAGCTTCTATTGGCTGCTCACTCTTATCATCTGTAGGCAAATCTCTGGACCTTCCAAATACCTTGTCCTCCATGAACTTGACATCACATCTAACAATAATTATTTTGGTCTTGGGGATAAAAATCCTATATTCCTTTTAGGTTTCATCATACCCAACAAAGTACCCCCTCTTTGCAGTCTAATCTAACTTGGTACGTGTTTCACTTGGAATATGACAATATGCCAAACTCCCAAATATTCTGAAATGGCTAACATTAGGCTTCTTACTTGTGAAAGCTTTCTTTGGTGTCATCCTTTCTCACACCTTATGTGGAATCCTATTCTAAATGTAGACTATTGTACTACATGCTTTTGCCCATAAGTAGCAGGGCATATCCTGGTCATGTAGCATGGCTCTTGCCACCTCCAATATCGAATGGTTCTTCCTCTCAGCAACTCCATTATGCTATGGATTGTAAGGAACAGTCCATTGTCTCTTAGTTCCTGCCCTGGTATAGAACTCCTGGAAGTTATTTCCTTTGTACTCACCTCCACTGTTTGACCGAAGAACCTTTATCTTCTTTCCTGTTGAGTTCTCCACTAGAGCCTTGAACTCTTGGAATCGATTGAAAACCTCATCCTTGGTCTTCAAGAAGTATATCCAAGTCTTCCTAGAGAAATCATCAATAGAAGTAACATAGTACTCATGTCCTCTTATAAACTTTGTTGACATCAGTCCAAAAACATCTAAATGTACTAGATCAAGAACACCTTCAGATCTAGTGTCACTCCTTGGAAAAGATGCTTTCGCAGACTTCCCCAACATGCATCCTTTACATACATCATCATGCTCTGTGCTCACCTTTGGAACATCTGTCACCATCTCATGAAGTAATTTGAGTGCTCCATGATGAATATGGCCCATCCTCCTATGTCATAGCTCTCTAATATCTCTAGGATTAGTAATGCTCATGAGTGCCTTAGGAGTATCAAATTGCAACCTATAAAGGTGACCACTCCTAACTCCAATAGTTATGGGTGATTTCCAATCCTTGTGCTTAATCAACACATGTGTCCCTCTAAAGAGTACATTATACCCCCTATTTTGAAGAACAAATACGGAAATCAAATTCATACCTAAGCCTAGCACATGCAACACATCATGAACTAGAATTATCTTTCCATTCTCCCTCTAAAAATGAATAGTCCCTTTCCCAACCGGGTTGAGTTTGGACAAGTTTCCCATAGAAATCTAGACATTGGTGCTCTCCTCCTTATAACTAGAGAAGTACTCTCTAACTTTTGTCATATGAAATGATGCCCCACTATCTATATACTAGATAGTCTGTGAGGTTGAGCTCACCATACAAGCTATAAGTGCAAACTCATCTTCCAATCTACTGGAGAGTTCTTCTACACTTACTAAAGTTGTCACCTACTTCTTTGCCTTCTTCCTTTCTAGGAAATTTCTGACATAGTGACCATACTCATGACATCCAAAGCACTTGACCTTAGAAAGGTCCTTCTTCTTCTTCTCACTTTGTGAGTTTGATCCTTTGCTAGATCCCTTCTTTGCTTTCACTTTACCTGCTAGGGCAATGTTCTCATGTTCCACCTCACTTTACCCATTGACAAGACTTAGTCTAAACTCCTCCTGAGTGAAATTAGTCCATAGTTGATCCCAACTTGGTAAGGTATCTCGTCCACTGACAACTTCAACGAAGACACTGCACTATTTAGAAAACCCATTTAGGGCTATTCTCACTAGCTCATCATCACTACGACTATCTCCAACAACTGCTAACTCATCATGGACAAGTCTAAGCCTAGTGAGGTAACTTGTAATGTCTTCTCCCTAGTTCATCCAAGTATTCTTTAGCTTCTCTTTGAGAAACATCTTCCTATTGGTGGTAACATTCTGGTACAGATTCAGAATGACATCCCACATCTTCTTCGCTATATCTAGCTCTACAATATGTGGAAAAATATGATCCTTGACACCATCAAGGATAATCCTCCTCGCCTTGGCATCATCCTTCTTATATGTTGCAAGTTGTATAACATCTGTAGGTACAACTATACTAGTGGTAGTCTAATCCTTGATACCATTCTCTTCCAACAATAAAGAAATTTTGGCCTTCCAAACACCAAAATCTAAGGCACCATCCAATTTGTCTTGATCTCTCAAACTCGCTGAATCCATCTCAAGGGATTAAAGCAATAATTCTGAAGAGATCAAAATTTCTTTTCTAGGGAAAAACTCTTCTACCCTCAACAATGCTCTAATACCATGTGAAAATCAACACTATTGCAATCACTGATTATTAATCTCCTATCACAAATGGTTATTAAACTACTGAAAATAAATTTCCAACTAATATCAAAAAATAACACAACTACAACTTCACTAAAAAATATGGCAAGAAATTCAGAACACAGAGAACACAATTTTTTTGGACAAATCGTCCCTAGAAAAACCCCTAAGGGAAAACTAGTTCTGTAGATGGAAAATATATTAACTTTAGCAAATCAAGAGATACAAAATTCCTTGCCTCTCACTAGAACAATTCAGACAGCCTCCTAATTTCTTCTATTGATATTCACCACTTCCATCCCAACGCTATCACTATGCTCTTGCTAACACTACAAGATTATTTGCTATCACTGCAAACTCATTTGCTAACACTGCAAATGCTTCTACAACTCTTTTTGTTCTTTGTTCTATTTTGTTCTCCAAATGCCTCCCTTGACCCCCTGTAATGACCCCACTTCTCAAGTAGAATTTAATAATAAATGATAATAAAATATATTTTAAAAGAAAAGTAAACATAGATAAAATAAAATAAAAGAAAGATTAAGTATTAATAAGATGAATATAACATTATAATATCACCATAGTTAAAAGTAATATATTATATTAATACAATAATATATTATATTAAAATATATAATGAAATGACATAAATAATATAACATCAAACAAATCAATGAATCAAATAAATAATATTTTAACATAACTCTAAATTATATTGTTCATTATTAAAATATATCAAATATAATATTTAATTAGATAATATAAATAATATAATACATATATAACATCATTTAAAAAGAAATACATTAATTTATGAAACCCTTCAATACAAATAAAACATGTTGAACTAAATATAACGAGTGGTGGTGACCATTCATTTATATGCATATATAAGGCATTGAAGAGAATCAATAACCAAATGTCATATGAAGAAGAGGAAAGATAGGAAGTCTCGATTATGACAAAGAGGGTAGTCAAGCTTCAAACAGTGGAATCCAGACGTAGAGCACACTAAGCACGCAGGACAAAGCATTTGAGGAATGGTGGTCAATTAGATTGAAGTATTCCTTTGCATGAACGGTTAGCAGAGAAGCCCTTGCTCAGAATTTACGTGGCAACAGAAGATGGGTGTATCCCCAGGAGCTGAACATGGAAAAATGAAGAAGCACCTAATACATATAATCTACAAGGATTTTTCCAACTCAGTTTTGGAAGAACAGACACCAGTTCGAGGAGACGACTCAACAACTTTGTCTGAGCATAGAATGGGATGGAAAAGATTATAATCAGGTTAGAGCATGGTGGCTCACTAGCAAATAAGATAAGAAGACAACGAGAATCATGCCCCACATTCTGCTACACCAATTACCTTGGATAGACACTGAGAAATATCATCATGGAAGGACTTCAGATTCATAAAAAAATTGTGTATAACCACACACCCCAAGAGCGGGAAACAAAAAAAGAAAGAAGTGGCAAATAGGATAGCCATCATCGATTCAGCAAGGAAAGAAGTCGTTCAGATGCATCAAATAAGGCATAGACCTGAAATTATATATAACTACCATCACCATTAAATGAGAGAAGATACTTAGGGAAAGACAATAGATAAATATCAGTCAACAAACATATAGCAAGGTAGGTGTTAGACTAATTTGAGTGTGAGACGAACATCATATATCAAGAGAACTTCATATCCTTACATACAAAGACTATAGTTCTTAAAATATAGAATTCATGAGCACTAGTATGGATGTAACATGGATAGTGGTTTATTCAGAAGTAATAGATAGCAATTGGGGAAATACTATAGAAGAAGAAACAATATATATTTATGTGCTATTAATATGAGATGGAAAACCCATATCTTTATAGTTTGTATCCTGAGTAAATACTTGAATCTTATTACCTATC